>JAFEMH010000524.1:637500-731225 GCA_022495995.1 Adenophora triphylla var. japonica
TTGAATTTAGGAAACTTGCTTCGATGCATCCCTCTAATGCTCATGTGACTAATACTACTAATCCAAATAGAATAATCTAAACCGACTAGAATCTGGGGTAGGATCGAACCGGAACCGAAGACCGAACCACGGAACCGAACCGAACGTGTCTGAACCTGATTGAAATGGTTCGAATACGAATCCACCATATTTGGAACCGAGGAACCGTCGAAACCGGAACCTATAGCTCCGAAATCTGGAACCTAGCGATTGATCAAGGTAAGTTAAATGTAATATTTAGCATTTATTTAGTATTTGTACTTGTAGTGTAGTGTTGTTTTATTTAAATTAGACTAGAATTTAGATAAATGTTTAATAATATACTAACCAAATTTTGTCCACTTCTCATTCTTTTCAAAAACATACTCCCCAAGTGAAAAAAAAAATAGATTAGTTAGCGTCTTTACTGTCTTAAGAGGTTTGGATTTAAAAAAAAAAAGTTAGATGGTGATGAAACCGGTGGAACCGTTGGAACCGAAATCGGAACCGACGGATAGAACCGGGAACCGGATTAATATGGTTCGAATACTGTTCCAGCTATTTGGGAACCGGGAACCGACAGCCAGACTCCAAACCGCTTGACATGTCTAAATACTAATATGCCACAACTCGTCATATCCTCCTTAACCACTTCGATGATGCATCCAATACCGACCCAAAAGCGTGCTTCCTTGGAGGAAATACAAGGATCCCCACTAAAGGCCTCTCGAATCAATTCGAACCTTTGTATACATGAAATGTTCCACCTTTATCTTTGAAACTATACCCTTTTATGTCAAGCTGACTAAGAGATATCAGGTTTTTCATCATCTATGGAACATGCCTTACATAATTCAAAGTGCAAAAATTACCATCATGAGTCCACAACTTGATAGAGCCAGTACCAATCACCTTGCAAGTAAAATTGTTGGCCATATCAATATTACCACCGTCCACCGCTTCATAGGATGTAAACCACTCTCTACTCGGACTGATATGATAATAAGCCCCAAAATCAAGTTAATCCACGTATCCGATCAGACGCAAACTCCTTTGTCACTAGAGCATAATCCCCATCAGAGTTGCTTATATCAACTACAGCAGCATTAGCTTCATAGCGATTTGGAGGCTCGCCTCGCTTTTTCCTAGGATAACTTGTCTTCCAATATTCCTTCCCCTTACAGTAATTACAAATATCAATCGGGTTTCTGACCCTTCTTGCCATAATACTTTTTTTTCTTCAGTTTAATGCTAGAACCCCAGCTGCCTTTCACAACCAAACCAGTTGTCTGATTATCTGTACCACTATTATCGCTTGCCTTACGACGTAACTCTCTAGTCTTGAGCCAGGATTTCACCCTCTCTAGAGTCATCGTCTCCTGACCACTGATACTAGAGTCAACATAGTGCTCATATAATAAAGGCAAATAAACAAGAAGCATTGATGCAGCATCCTCAGCAGCAACCTTAGCATCTAAATTACGCAGTTCAAGTAATAAATATGTAAATCTATCTAGGTGATCCCTATTGGGCGTACCTTCCTGCATTCGGAGAGAATATAGTCTCTGCTTCATATATAGCTTGTTGCTCAATTATCGTGTCAAATACATGTCTTCCAACGCAATCCACCAAGCACCTCCGGAATCGGTATCTGCTATATCCGCTAGAATATCATCATCTAGACACCTTATGATTTTAGAGTGGGCCCTCTCATCTAGTGCGATCAGATCTGCCTATTCCTTACCTTCCTCGCTTTCTCCGAACCTTCTGTTGTTGCAGCCGCGACAGCAACGGTGGGAACGGATTTTGCTTTGCCCTTTGAATCGTGACGCTTCCTAATTGCAGCAGTCACTATAGCCCACAAACTCTTATCCCTCAACAAGGCTTTCATGTTGATTTGCCAAATAGAAAAAACTATTCATCTCATTAAACTTGTCGACTGTCGATTCAATTCCTGATCCCATCTTCTTCTACAACGAAAAACCTTAGACCTTACTCAACCTGACCGGCTCTGATACCAGTTTGTTAGAGCACAGTCTATCTAGAAGATAGATAACAAGCAACAATCACACAACATATAGATATTCGTGGTTCACCAACTTGGCTACGTGCACGGGTAGAGGGAGATAATATTATTATCAACTGGAAATCATAGAATACAATCTCTAATCTAGTGCACGAATTATTAGACACAAGAATTTATGTCTATGCAAACCCTAGATCTTAGAAAATAGATGAGCAAGAGAACTACATATATGGTTGGGAGTATGCTCTATTTATATTCCTACTCCAAACCCTAAACCAAGGCCCAATCCGCTATAGGGCGCGATCGGCCCTTCGCTAGGGCGCTATCGCCCCATCTCCAATTTGGCCACCGCGTGATCGCCCCATTTCTGGGCGGTCGCTCCCCTTTCACAGTAACTTGGCGCGGTTGCGCGCCTAATGCACGCGCGATCGCTCCAACTGGATGTACAGGAATTCCAAAATTTGCTTGTCCAATTCACTAATTTAGCCGTCCCTAACTTAAATGTCACAAAACCCAACATTATCATTGTACAAATGATGTAAATAATACTCCATTTCGAACTAAAAGCCCTATTAAAAGTTTGCATGTTTATTAATAAAACATGAATAAATGAGTAAACATTTGAAGTGGTTAACATAATTGTCCAAAAAATTATTGATTGTTTCAAGTGAGTAAAATGTAGGGTAGTAAATAGGGGGTTTTTTGTAATTCTACAAGAGTAAAAGGATATAAATATCCAAAATACTATTCTTTTATATCATTTTAGAATAAAACAAATTAAAATTTTTAGTCTTGGGCGTATCAAAAACAAAAATACTCAGTTTTAGCATGAGAAGAAAGGAGTAGTAAATTAGTTCTCTAAAAATGTTGATAAGTTTGTAATATATAGAGATAATATACTATGATGAATGTAGTTAACTAAAACTAGTACTAACCCCGTGCCAAAGGCACGGAGTGACACCTACATAATTGTGATTCTAATAAATTCAATTCTCTCCTTTTAATGTTCTTTAATCATTGTCGAAAAAAAGAAGATTCACAATCAAAAAGTAAAAGAGAGAAACAATTAATTAAGAGTATGTAATTTTTTATTTTATTTTTACTTTGAAATCAGAGTATGTGATTCTTAAAAATCAAAAATCAAATGATTATGATTTACTCTTCTTATGTACGGATCTACAATTGCAGGAAAGTTGAAATCTGCAACTGTAAGAGAGTGGGAAAGGAAGAGTTGGGGGATTGAGATAATAGTTTTTTAGACAGTTAGGGTTAAGTTGGTGGATTAGTTTTAGGCCATAGGATTATTTTTTGAAATTTAATCCTAGCCCTTATTTGTGTTAGCGGTTAATACTAAGAAGATGGGAAGTTATTACACGATTTTTGGGGGAGGGGAGAATATAGGCCGTCAGATCAATTTCTGAACATGAATCTCAGCCCTTCTTTGTTTCGACGGTTACCTTCATTGCCTATTGTAATATAGATGCATTTCAACTGTGCCTAAAAATTATTTCCACCCTCCCGTCTCATCTTAAATATTTTACTTTTCTTTTTACTCGGTTTCAGTTTAAGGTTTTTAATACTTTATTATTTAAAATGGATAATGAGATTTATTTGTCATTCTTAAATTAAAAACTTTCTACCCACTTTTTCTTTATTACTTTACTTTCCATACTAACAACAGTTATTTATTAATAATCGATGTGTCAAATCAAACTAAAAATATTAAAAAATATGAGGATGGAGTACATGTACATTTGTAAAATATTCAATGTACTTTTGAATACTCCCTTCGAAGATTTATTTATTTTTTTTGTCTGTATCACGTGTTTTTGAGATTGCTCAAGTAAAATTTATTAAGAAAACACACTTATAACATTATCAAAAATAACTGACACACAGAATTGAAGCAGAAATTTAAACCTAACGAAAAGCTTACTTGCAAAATACATGATTACATGTAAGTGAAATAGCATAATCCAAGAAACTTAAGCCGCAAAATAAAAAATCAAACATTACAATCAAATTAACTCCAATAAATCGATTAAATTTCCATCTAATTTCAGTAAACAACTCAGAGATTTAGGTCTGAAAATAAGTTTAGATCTTGAGTTGCAAAGGGCATAAGGATATGAAGAAATTTACCAGATGGGGCACTTGAGTTCTCGGCCCATTCGCTCCGGATGCACAACTTCTCCCATTGCTGATGGTTCTCCGGTGTGTGTGTGTGAGAGAGAGAGCAAGAGCGAGAGCGATGGCGTTTGAAGTTTGATGGAAGTGAGTGAATTAGAATTTAGAAAACCCCAGAATATGAACGTCAACGATACAGGGTAAGAAGACGTTGTCGTTTTGACGAGTGGGCGCTGAAAAAAAAAAAAAGAAGTGGGTTGGCCCACCCCGCCACTCCCCAAACCTGTTTGACTCGCACCCGTTGGCCCACTTTTATTTGTGTTAATAGTATTAAAATTCAACCCACCCCAATTATATGATGGGGCAGACTGATCCGACAGACTCAACCCAAATTGACGACTCTAATTCCAAGACAGAGAGAAAATGTAGATAAGATAATAAGAATTGTGGGCTGAGTGGGGGCCTTTTAATACTTACTCCCTCCGCCCCAGCTCAAAAGCCACAAATTTTCTTTTTGGGCGTCCCATTTAAAAAGACACTTTTTCAAAAAGGAAACCTTAAATCAATATTATCTCCACTCATTCTCTCTCCTACTTTACTTTTACACTCACAACATTCTCTTTTTTACCCCACCTCCCACTCATTCGCTCTCCTATTTAATTTTTCATACTCACAACATTTAAACTTTTTCTCTTTCCTATATCACTTTCCTTAATTTGCGTTTCCTCTCCATTTTTTGCCTTATGGGCCGGGACGGAGGGAGTAACTCTTATTACACACTAAATTCTCATCGGGAAAGGGAAACAATCTTTGGCCAATCGTGTTTGAGTCAATTAGTTTAAGGTTATCCATTTACCATATTTTTCAGTTAGCATTCATTACTCAGTCTTAATTGATTTTTCAATTCTCACTTTTTCAAGAAAAAACATTGTTCATTAAAAAAATCGATTAGTGCAGTTCGATAACTATGATAGGATGGGAGTAGAGTAGAGTAGTGGGGGATCATGGAAGTGATTTGTCTCTCGGGATATGATCTTCAAATTTTTGACAGCGACTTCTGTAACCGACTCAAATTTATCACATTTATCACAGTTTAACAGATAAATAGCTTTAAACTTGATGAATTCATAATTCATCAAATGGATCTCATGGCCCGTGTAATTGGGGCTCAATTAACTATTGACCTTAATATATACTCATAATAAATATATCCTAGAATTCTCTCAACAAAATTAAAATTCCTAGAAACTAGTTAACACTGATGCTACCATGGCAAAATATTATTCCCGTTAAATGTCTGCCCGGCCCGAGTATATGGTCGTTGGGGGGCCCTATTTTATCAGGATAGGGGGCCCTATTTTATGGTATATAGGGGGTCCACATTTTATGAAAATATAGCCAAAGTTATAATTATGGTTTGGTTCCCCCGTGTTATATTCTATATGTCGCATACTATATGTGTTGTGATCGATGTCGCATATTACGTGTTATTTCTATATGCCGCATATCATATGTTATAAGCTATATGTTACATATTGCCAATGTTATGATTGTTAAGTATTGAATGTCTCAGGTTGCATGTCGCATGTCTCAGGTGGCTTGTCGCATGTCTCAGGTCGCATGTCGCATGTCTCATGTGGCTTGTCGCATGTCTCCTGTGGTTTGTCGCATGTTGCATGCCTCCTGTGGTTTGTCGCATGTCGCATGCCTCCTGTGGTTTGTCGCATGTTGCATGTCTCCTGTTGGTTCCCGCATGTCGGACATTGGTTCCCGCATGTCGGATGTCGCATGTCGCATCTTGGTTCTCTCAGCAGCATGTTGATGTCTCCAGGAGAGATCTGTGCCTTGACAAGTTTTGGACTCTTGACCTTATCCAAATGTAATCTCAGGAGAGATTTCCCTCCAATGACGGCGTGACACGTGGCAGAGATAAGGATGATGGTGATGACATCACCCCTGGATATATATACTCCCCCCATTTCATTTTATGAGGTATGTTCTAAAAGAGCTTCTCTCTCCTCTCTTTCTCTCTCTAAAAGTTAAATACTATGTCAATATATGTTATGAATCGGATTAATGATTCTCACGCCGGAGGGTTTTCGGGGGGAAAATCCCCCCGCCCTAACGGTGTTTTCTCTTGTAGGTCCCACATTATTTAGGACCTCGTGGAGCGTGTTTTCCGGTCCGTCAACCGTTGCTACCCAGGTCAGTTCCGTGCAACACATTTTTCTGTGAACCATCAATTGGTTCCGTTGCCGGGACTGACATTTTCCGGCGAGTCGTGCCGGATTAGAGGAGCCGGGTGTATCAAAGTTAGACTGCAATGAGGGGTAGCGATCAGATCTGATCAAATCAGAGGGGCCGGAACAGCCAAAATGGTTAGTAATAGTTTCTGTTTTGCCTGGGGAGGGAAAGTCAGACCGTAGTTGGCCGGAATTTTTGGAAATCAACTTTTCCGTTTCTCCTTAGCAAAGATCTGAAAGTCAAAAATTCTCATATTCTGCGTTATAAGGGGTTAAGATTAATGGGTAAAGAGCCGGGGGAACAGATTAGAAAAGAAGAGGAAAGACAGAGCTGGAAAAAAATCGCCACCGTCACCGGAGAAGAGTCAGTCGCCGGAAAATCAAGAGAAGAGTTGTTCGACGGGAAAGGTAGACCGAGAGTGTGAACGTTGGTGAACAGTGGTGAACAGTGGAGCAAGGATACGTGTCAACGGGAGAGCATCTTCGTCCGACGCGTGTCAATCAGCCAGCCACGTTACCCGGCACGTGTCAAGCTTGTAGAGGCGTTCATAGCGCCGCCGTTATCTCGCCGGTTGATTGTCACCGGTGGGAGCGAGTTTGGGTTTCAGAGTGGTCTGGTTTGCGGGTGTTGATTGTCGCCGGCGGTGACATTAGTTCTTGGGAATCGCCGCGCCCTGAGGTCGCCGTCGACTAGGGGAGGTTTGTCGCTGAGGTTGAAGCCGTTTTGGGTGTCGCTGTTTTGAGAATTGGAATTGAAAATGGGAGAGACGTCGCCGGTTGGTGATGTCGCCGTCGAAGGAGATTGTCGCCGCAGGTTCAGGTCGCCGCGGGTTCAAGTCGCCGGTGGTGGAGTTAGAGGCGCCGTGATTGACGATTGGGGGCTGCTGAGTGAGGATCAAGGGAAAAGGAAAATAATAAAGGGAAAGAGGAACGAAGAAGTGAAAGGGAAATGAATAGAAAATAAAAAAAAAAAAGTGAATTGAATTGAATTGATTTGAGTTGAAAAAGAAAAAGCAAAATGGGAAGTAAAAAGGAAATAAATATTGTTCAACCTGAGTCTTGGATTGGGCTGTGAGCTTAGAGCTGGGCCGTGCCTGGGCCGTGAGTTTTGGGTCATGTGTGGATTTTTCTACGTGGGTCTTTCTTCTTAATGCGTTAGCTTCGTTATCTTGGAGGTTATTCAAGGGATGGCCGTTCAGAGTTCCGTTAAATTTTTGACGGATCTCGTCAAATCGCAGCAAATCCCCGTCAGGTCGCTTCTTTCCATCTCTTTCATTTATAGTGAATAACTGCTTAACATTATATGCTTAATAAATTGATCACAAGTATATGCAAATGCGCTTTTAATAGAGATATGAATATGAATTGAATATGTGTAGCGTACTAAGTTGGTGCTTTAACTTGATACTATGTTAAGCGACATTAAATCTTGTGATCAGTAATAAGAGTTATTAGATGGAAAGAAAAGTGAAACGCGAGAAAATAGTATGCAAATGAGTGTATGATTAGAAATTCTGTTGCGTAGCAAAATTGAATGTGCTCCCTATTTACTATGATAACGTGGTAGAATAAATCGGCTTAATGTGTTACTTGCCTATTTTCTGCTCCTAACAAGAGATAATGGGAATATAGAAACTTGAATATGTGGTTATAATCGAGCGGGAATAAGCTCCGTGAAATGGTTAAAGCATATTTTGAAATAATGTTTTGATAATTGGCGATTTCATATGAAAAGAATAGAAAGAAGTGCTTGACGACATATGAAAATTTTATGCTTAAGTCTATATTCAAGATAGTTTGCCAAAATCACTCTTATGTTTTGAAATGATGTATTCTTGGTTAACAAATACTCCCAAGGAGATATTATTTGTTATCTTTTGGGCAGTGAGTTTGGTGCGGGAAGAGGAAAGCCGTCAAAGACAGTGAGTGATGGCCAAATAAGTCAGACGGAGAAAGTTGAAAGTTAATGGGAAGGGCAAGTGTGGTACAGCCTCGTTGTTAAATCCATCTGGAATATCGTTAACCTCCGTCAGGTTGTTTCTTTCCATCTTTTCCAATTGTGTTGAATTGTTTTTCATATAAGCTCATTATGTGAGAATATGAATGCATGCTTAAAAATGTTGTTACATAGCACAGTTAAATGTGCCCTGAACTGCTATGTTAAAATTATTGACTTAACTTGCTCGCCTACTTATGCCACTAAAAAGAGGTAATGAGTCGCTAAAGCTTTGTTGATCATAAACAGGCGTGACTGAAAATAAAAATAGTTAATGAGTATCTGATAAAGTAAAAAATGTTCTTTGTTTGCTATGATTACGTGATAGTATGAATGAGACAAATCCAATGTAACTAGAGTATGTGGTTATTATGATAAGAGACATGCTCGGCCACTAATATGGAGCGTGCTTTATAAATGTGATATAAGATCAATAAAGTAATGTTCAAGTAAACGGTTCACATAAGGATTTTCAATATGCCCCTCAGAATGTGTAATATGATATGGAATGCTTGTTGCCTATTTGCTAAAGTATGGATGAATGTGGATTAGTATTATAGGGCAACATGTCGCGCCAATTTCTAAATTATGCCCTTGCTTGTTTGTTTAATTATGAAAGTCATCAAGTTAGCAAAATATGGATATTGATCGAGTTAAGTGTAAAAGAAGTATGGCGCGAGAAAAATGATATTTCATAAAGTAAAATATGTGAGTTTTATGCTATGTGTATGTGCAAAATTATATCAGTGTTATGAAAAGTTGTGCTGATATTACAAGTGAAGATGAAAGTGTTATGGCATATGGGTACGTTGACCCGCTACATTTTTGAAATCTTGAAATGATGAATAGTGAAAAATGGCAGTTGCAATAATATGTTTGAAATTATAGTATGCTCAGTAAAATGCTAAAGGACATTCGTAGATCTTTATTTCTCTCATTCATGAAAGAGTTGCGAAATGTTTGCCTGTTATGTCAAATATAAAGGAAGTGTTCACTAGATTTGCATATGACCACCTAGTATTTTTGGCAGGTAATCTGTCAAGTATGACAAAGTCGGCCAAGTTACTTTGCCGGATGGTAAAGCTCGAGTTGCTGATATGACGGGCTAGCATCCCGAACTGCTCATGTGCCAAAGTTGATAAAGATTGTTGCCGCTAAAGCTGCGACAAAGTTGATAAAGATTGTTGCCGCTAAAGCTGCGACAAAGTTGATAAAGATTGTTGCCGCTAAAGCTGCGACAAAGTTGATAAAGATTGTTGCCGCTAAAGCTGCGACAAAGTTGATAAAGATTGTTGCCGTTAAAGCTTAAAGCTGGATTGATAAAGCTTGAAGCTGGATTGATAAAGCTTGAAGCTGGATTGATAAAGCTTAAAGATGGATTGCGAAAGCTTGAAGATAAGGGGCGGTGCCTTGGAGATAGTGGTTCCTTGGCACCAAACCTTGCGACCTGGAGATAGTGGTTCCAGCGCGGCGTCCGGAGATAGTGGTTCCAGGGCGTCTAGAAAAGTCCCAATTTTTTATGGGCGAGAAAGGGAGGCGGCTTGGAGATAATCGGTTTAAGTCGCCAAACCTTGCGGCTTGGAGATAACGGTTTCAAGTCGCGGTGTCCCTGAGATAACGGTTTCGGGCACCTAGAAAAGTCCCAAATTTTTATGGGCGAGAAAGGGGAGGCGGCTTGGAGATAACGGTTTAAGTCGCCAAACCTCGTGGCTTGAGATAACGGTTTCAAGTCGCGGTGTCCCGGAGATAACGGTTTCGTGCACCTAGAAAAGTCCCAAATTTTTTTATGGGCGAGAAAGGGAGGCGGCTTGAGATAATCGGTTTCAAGTCGCCAAACCTTGCGGCTTGAGATAATCGGTTTCAAGTCGCGGTGTCCCTGGAGATAACGGTTTCGTGCACCTAGAAAAGTCCCAGCTTTTTATGGGCGAGAAAGGGAGGCGGCTTGAGATAACGGTTTCAAGTCGCCAAACCTTGCGGCTTGGAGATAACGGTTTCAAGTCGCGGTGTCACTGAGATAACGGTTTCTGTGCACCTAGAAAAGTCCCGGCTTTTTATGGGCGAGAAAGGGGAGGCGGCTTGGAGATAATCGGTTTCAAGTCGCCAAACTCAACGGCTTGGAGATAACGGTTTCAAGTCGCGGTGTCCTGGAGATAACGGTTTCAGGCACCTAGAAAAGTCCCAGCTTTTTTATGGGCGAGAAAGGGGAGGCGGCTTGGAGATAACGGTTTCAAGTCGCCAAACCTTGCGCCTTGGAGGTAACGGTTTCAAGTCGCGGTGTCCTGGAGATAACGGTTTCAGGCACCTAGAAAGTCCCGGTTTTTTACGGGCACAGAAAGTTTTGAAAAGAGTTTGATTACCGGTTGAAAAATTTTGAAAGTTTAAAGTTTGGCGAGATGCCATACCGGTTGAAAAAGTTTTGAAAAGGAAAGTGTGGCGAGATGCCATCATTTTAAAAGATTCTGAAAAGTTAAAGTGTGGCGAGATGCCAAAGTTTTGTAAAGGTTTGGCGGGATGCCACGGTTTTGAAAAAGTGAAAAGTTTGGCGAGATGTCAATGTTTTGAAATGTTTCGAAAAGTGAAAAGTTTGGCGAGATGCCAATATTTTGAAAAGTTTGAAGAGTTTGAAAAGTTTTGAAAAATGAAATTTTGGCGAGATGCCATAGTTGGAGAAGTTTTCGAAAGGTTTTGAAAAAAGAAAGTTGGGCTGACATCCCATGCTGTTGGGCTCGCATCCCGAACTGCTCATGTGCAAAAGTTGATAAAGCTGCGACGAAATTGATGAAGTTATCAAAAAGGTCCTGGTTGAAAAGCCAGGCACAACGGGATCTGCGTTGGCAGACTCGGGAGTCTTGGCAAAAAGGCCAAGGCTCAGAAAAGTCCTGGTTTAAAAGCCAGGCACAACGGGATCTGCGCTTGCAGACTCGGAAGCTCCCAGCCTAGCCTGAGTGGCGAAGCTCTTAGCCTAGCCTGAGTGGCGAAGCTCTTAGCCTAGCCTGAGTGGCGAAGCTCCCAGCCTAGCCTGAGTGGCGAAGCTTATGTGATCTGGCCTAGCCTGAGTAGCGAAGTGCCTGCGACCTGGGGAGGGATCCAGGCGCCTGAAAAGACCGAAAGGTGGGCTCGCATCCCGAACTGCTGGCTATGATGGGCTCGCACCCCAAACTGCTTCCGAAAGGAGGGCTCGCATCCCGAACTGCTGGTTATGATGGGCTCGCATCCCGAACTGCTGGCTATGATGGGCTCGCACCCCAAACTGCTTCCGAAAGGAGGGCTCGCATCCCGAATCGTCGGTTATGACGGGCTCGCATCCCGAAATGCTTGTGTGATAAAGTTGATAGGAAAAACCTGGCTTAAAGATGCCAAGCAAAGGTTGAGCAATGATGGAATTAGATAGTTTGACCAAGTGGTTCGCGCGGGTTTGATCAGCGTGGTTCTGATCAGCGCGGTTTGATTAGTAGGGTTTTGGTTCGCGCGGGTTTGATCAGCGTGGTTCTGATCAGCGCGGTTTGATTAGTAGGGTTTTGGTTCGCGCGGTTTTGATCAGCGCGGTTTTGATCAGCGCGGTTTGACCAGTAAGGTTTTGAGTAGCGCGGTTTTGATTAGTGCGGTTTCGATTATCGCATTTGTGATCGTCGCGCTTTAATTAGCGCGTTTGTGATTGTCGCGCTTTAGTTAGCGCGTTTGTGATTGTCGCGCTTTAGTTAGCGCGTTTGTTGATTGTTGCGCGTTTGTGATCGTCGCGCTTTAATTAGCGCGTTTGTGATCGTCGCGCTTTAGTTAGCGCGTTTGTGATCGTCGCGCTTTAGTTAGCGCGTTTGTGATTGTCGCGCTTTAGTTAGCGCGTTTGTTGATTGTTGCGCGTTTGTGATTGTCGCTTTTTAGTTAGTGCGTTGGTGATTAACGTGCTTTTATGCTTTGATCAGTGCGGTTTGGCCAAGTGTGGCCTTAGTGCGGTTTTGAGCCAAGTGTGACCAAGTAGGTTTGGCCGCGAGTTTTGGTTTCGCCAAGAGGTTCGCCGCGAGTTTTAGTTTCGGCCAAGAGGTTTCGCCGCGAGTTTTTGTTTCGGCCAAGAGGTTCGGCCGCGAAGTTTTGGTTTCGGCCAAGAGGTTTGGCCGCGAGTTTTGGTTTCGGCCAGCGGGTTTGGTCGCAAAGTTTAGCCCAAGTAAGGCCGCGGCCGGGTGTATTTTGGTTTTAGAGTTGGTTCGAGAAAGATCTCGGCTTAAAGGCGCCAGCACGATGGACAAGGAATAGTAAGTCGCCCGAAACTAAGTAAAGCTGAAGGGCGAGAAGTACAGTTAGGGAGTAAGGCTGCCTAAAGACAAGCCTCACTCTTTTGAAGGGAGTAGTATGTATATAGATAAGTTATGTAAAAGGAGTCTTCGATAAACTATCGAAGCAAAAAAGGTAACTATTGAAGCAAAATGCAGTAGGCAACGTGTAAAAAATGAAAATTCAAAGCAAGTTAAAGAAAGTAGGCAATATCATTCGAGTTAAAGTTAAGGGTAAGTCGCAGAGCGCGACGACCAAAGTATGGAAAGCGAAGTTAAAAGACAGAAAAGTAAATTGTTTTAGTATAGACCCAGACCACAGTGAATTGCTGAAAAGACGTCAAAAGTCAGAGGGATCGAAGGGATTTTGGCAGAATTGTCGAAACAAATTGTAGGGAAGGAGAGTCTTTCGAAAGTCCAGCGACCAAGATTCATGTCGCTGGCACTTATAGATCTGAGCCGTATAATGTTGGCTCTCGTATGATTGGTTTTCGCATATTTTACCAGCCAAAAATTTACAGAAATGATTGAAGTGGTAAAAAGAAAATGCAAAAAGTAGAAGTAAAATGAGAAGTCAGTAGTGAAAGTGTTGGAAAAATCACGGAACGGACCTATGTTCTGTACCGTGAGAGTTGACTCGATGTGATAAGTAATATTTTATTATGAATATTGTTTTACTCCTCAGCTCGATCATGAATAATCAAGCTAAGGAGTCGGGGGCTTCTGATGCTACCATGGCAAAATATTATTCCCGTTAAATGTCTGCCCGGCCCGAGTATATGGTCGTTGGGGGGCCCTATTTTATCAGGATAGGGGGCCCTATTTTATGGTATATAGGGGGTCCACATTTTATGAAAATATAGCCAAAGTTATAATTATGGTTTGGTTCCCCCGTGTTATATTCTATATGTCGCATACTATATGTGTTGTGATCGATGTCGCATATTACGTGTTATTTCTATATGCCGCATATCATATGTTATAAGCTATATGTTACATATTGCCAATGTTATGATTGTTAAGTATTGAATGTCTCAGGTTGCATGTCGCATGTCTCAGGTGGCTTGTCGCATGTCTCAGGTCGCATGTCGCATGTCTCATGTGGCTTGTCGCATGTCTCCTGTGGTTTGTCGCATGTTGCATGCCTCCTGTGGTTTGTCGCATGTCGCATGCCTCCTGTGGTTTGTCGCATGTTGCATGTCTCCTGTTGGTTCCCGCATGTCGGACATTGGTTCCCGCATGTCGGATGTCGCATGTCGCATCTTGGTTCTCTCTCTCAAGAAGATGTTGATGTCTCCAGGAGAGATCTGTGCCTTGACAAGTTTTGGACTCTTGACCTTATCCAAATGTAATCTCAGGAGAGATTTCCCTCCAATGACGGCGTGACACGTGGCAGAGATAAGGATGATGGTGATGACATCACCCCTGGATATATATACTCCCCCCATTTCATTTTATGATGGTATGTTCTAAAAGAGCTTCTCTCTCCTCTCTTTCTCTCTCTAAAAGTTAAATACTATGTCAATATATGTTATGAATCGGATTAATGATTCTCACGCCGGAGGGTTTTCGGGGGGAAAATCCCCCCGCCCTAACGGTGTTTTCTCTTGTAGGTCCCACATTATTTAGGACCTCGTGGAGCGTGTTTTCCGGTCCGTCAACCGTTGCTACCCAGGTCAGTTCCGTGCAACACATTTTTCTGTGAACCATCAAACACCCATGTGGTAGACTTTAAGTTTCAATATTGAACACTTATTTTTATTACCAAATAATACAATTTTACATTTTTTTATTAAATAAAGTAAAATTTATAGATTGCATCTAATTAATCTCAGGATTTAATTCATCTCAAAATAATATAATCAATAAAGTGAAATCTATGCACATGGGGATTTGGCCTGCTGGCTAACTTGAAGGTCATGGGTTCGATCCCTCCAGAAGTTAGAGGGAAGGCTTTCTCTCCTCTCCCTAGGATTTATCTCCTAAGCGCTTCTGTGCGTGCGTGTGTGTGAGTAGTGGAAAAAAAAATAAAAAAAATTAAAGTGAAATCTATAGGTTGCAATTAATTCATAAAAACTACCCTGTATTAATGATTTTAGGTTTTTTTGTTTTTTATCCACCAATTAGCATTGTTGAAAAATCAATAAGTTTAGCTAACAATTTTGCAAATGAGACTATTTTCTAAAGATAAATAAAATAAAAAAATGAGAATATATATATATGGGAGGCAGGGAATATTATTTGATGCTTTGGTCAATAAGTTATTTAGTCAATTGAATACTATTTTTAAATACTTACTAACATTTTCAAATCTCGCCAATAAGTCTATAGACCATTTTGTCCCTATCACTCTACTTTTCACAATTGTGTGATTTCACAGTTGTGTAATTTCAAAGTTGTGTGATTCACATTTGTTTGATATCAGTATAAAAATTGATAAATACATCTCTCTATTTTTCACAGCTGTGTGATTTCAAAATTGTATAATATCAATATAAAAACTGATAAATATATCTCTCTATTTTTCACAGTAATGTGATTTTAAAGTTGTGCAATTTTACATTTGTGTGATATGACAATTGTGTGATTCATAGTTGTGTGATGTAACATGCCCTTTAAACCAGTGTTCTAAAAGACCCCGCCTAAGGGCGCCTAGGCCCCGCCTAGGCGCTAGGCCCCTCTCCAACGCCTAGTTCTAAGCCCCGCCTAGGTCCCTACTAATCCCAACTATTCCCGACTAGTCCCCGCCTAGGCGTTAGGCCCGGCTCCGCCGCCTAGAATCTGCCTAGCGCTTTTTAGAACCTTGCTTTAAACAATTGAGAACCCAATTTATCACGTACCCTTTAAAAAATTCACTTTTAAAACTAATAAATTCATGTATCAGTTGCTCACAAGTGCAAATATATATATATATATATATATATATATATATATATTATTTTTATATTTTTAATTTTTAAACTGATAAATTCATGTCTTAGTTTTCTATTTTTTTTGTTTTTTCATTGTTCACTTGAAAAACTGATAAATTCATATCTCATTTATCCACAATTACGCCCAATTTTTTTTTCTCAATTGTAAAATTTATAAATTCTTTTCTCAATTGATTTCACAGTTGTGTGATTTCACTAAACTTAAATACATTCATTTATCATTTGTTCATAATTGAGGATAAAACTGATAAATTCATTTCTCATTTTTCACAGTTGACAATTTCTCAGATATTTATATTTAAAATTGATATATTCATATCTCAATTATTCACAATTACGGAAAAAAAAATCATAAACTGAGTTTGAAGAAAGATGAATGCATAGAATTTTTTTGCATAGAATAATCTACTACTTATATGTTTAATTCTCAATAATCAACATGATATATATATAATTTAGGGGTGTAAGTGGTTCGGTTCAAACCGCGGTTTGAGACCGAACAGAACCAAACCATGCGGTTTGGTTTGGTTTTCAAGTATGAATGGTTCGGTTCGGTCTCAAATATTTTCAAACCGCATGGTTCGATTTGGTTTGTGGTCTGACCCTCCCAAACCAAACTAAATCGAACCAAACCAAACCAAACCGCGGTTTGAGACCGCGACCGAACCACCAAACCGAACCGCGAGACCAAACCGCCAAACCGAACCACATTACATAAACTAATCCTAACCCTTGTTTTGTATCTTATTTAATATTTTTTAATCTTTATTAAAATTTACATAAACTAATCATAACCTCCGTTTTGTATTTTATTTAATATTAATTTCATCAATTGTTATCTTCATTACGACACATAAATAACCAAGTTCTCTCCACAATCGTCATTGTAAAGTGTTTTTCTTCCTTCGACCTCTTTCTTCCTCGATCTAGTCTCTTAAACACTCGCATTTTTCGCTCTTTCGCCATGATCACGGAAAATTTAAACAATATGAATATGAGTTGCGGTCTGAATCGTGGTTTGAACTTTGAACCGTAGTCTAAATAATGGTCTGAACCACGGTCTAGACCGCGGTCTGAACCGCATAATTGAATCGCAGTTTGAACCAAACCGAACCAAACCATAGCGGGAACCAAACCATAGCGGTTTGGTTTGGTTCGGTTTGAATTTTTTCATGGTTCGGTTCGGTTGAAATTTTTCCAAACCGATGACTAGTGGTTCGATCTGTAAATTCCCCCGAACCGAACCAAACCGAACCATTTACACCCCTAATATATATATATATATTAAATAAATGCCAGATAAATAACCAATGTAAAAATTAAATAAAGTCTTGGAAGAGAAAAAACTTGCACTGTGAAATTGTCAATGACTTAGAAAAAGTGAGATGAAACTCTCAAGTGTTGTTGTTAGTGTCGGCAACACTAAACACAACACACACCAATTCAAAAATTAAAAATAGAGATAATTTAAACGCAGCGGAAATAAATAAAGAAACACAAGAAATATATTTTTATCAAGTTATATAAATATATAACTTGATGGATGCCAAGAGGGCAAGACCTTTCTTTATAAAAAGCTTTAATTACAAGATCGAAAGTTCCCTAATGATTTATAATCATTTAACATAGGGGAACAATAAATCTAGAACTCTCTATTTATAATCACTAACAAGCTAACACTCAAAACGTTACGGAATACAAAAATATATATGTAGGCTCACGGGTGTTGGACAGTGTGCTGTCAACACTTGAGGCAACAAAGAAAAAACGAGTTTTTTTCATGTACTCTACCATAAATGTAGATTTCAATTTTTTAACTTATTTTATTATTAACGAAATGAAACTCTTTTGAAAATTTTGAAAATTAGGTCAAAATTTGGTAAAACCTTATTTTCCAAAACCCATTTCCAATAATAAATACTCCCTCCGTCCCACTATAGTTGACACCCAAGGAGTGGGCACGGGAATTAAGAAGAAACAATTAAATAAAGAAAATGTGTGGTAGAAAATGAAGAGAGAGAATGAGTGGGATAAATAGTAGTGTTGGTTGAATAAATTGAGTGGTGGAAAATGAAGAGAGAGAATGAGTGGTGGGGTCCATTAATATAAAAATATAAAAACTTGGTTATTTTTGAAAGGTGTCAAGTGAAGTGGGACGACCCAAAATGGAAAGAAGTGTCAAGTATAGTGGGGCGGAGGGAGTATATTAAAAAACTTATAAAGTCAGTTATAACAAAACCGAAAGAGATGATAAATTCAATGTGTCCTGCCCATCCAAAGATAAGAAAAAGAAAGATATTCGCTTTACTAGTTCAATTAAAAACCCAAAGAGATGATAAATTTTGGCAGTATTACGCCTTACATAATAATAAGGCGAAACGCTATGCATTCTCGGTTGGTGCAAACACGAAATACTACACACATTAATTAATTTTTATATATAAAAAAAGTTAATATTTTATTAAGGAACCATTATACTCCATAGTATGATCATAAATCAAAGAATAGTGAATTGTTGACAAAATTACCCCTCATATGACAAGTCCATGACTAGTTCCGTTAGTATTTTTAACGCCTGTTTGATGATTTGGAAGTTGAAATACCAAATAAACCAACTTTTCAAACTAGGATGCAAATGCAAAGTGGAATTGACTGTATACTTGAGGAATGAGGGAGAGGGGTAAACGTAGTTTGACCCTTCTTGCCCTGTTGCACCCCCCAACAAATAAAAACATACAACTCATTTGTCAAAAATAAAATAAAATAAAATAAAATATCCAGTCTTACATTTATTTAAGAATTTTGAAGATGTTGCTGGACCCCAAAATGATGTTCCAATTTGACTATTTTAAGGTTTTAATAATATGTTAGTTTCTCCAAGATTATCCTGACGAAAATGTTCCAATTTTACCATTTTAATTTTTTATTAATATGTTTGTTTTTCTAAGATTATCCTTATGAAAGTAAATATTACATTCATAACTTTATTAATTATAGAGTACCCATTTTTATTACAAGAATAATATGGGAAGTTCAATGGTTTTAATCATTCAATTATAAAAAATGAGAATAGCTTTTGGAGCAAACAAAAATGGTAAATAGAAACATCTTTTTATGGGACGGACGACTGCAACTCTTTTCATCTTGAGAAGGTACTTGATAGAGAGCATACAATCAGTCAATACTTCAGAGAAAGTTCACAAATGCAAGACCGCTTATGTGTGAGAGAGATGGGGTGGGGGTGGGAGTTGAGGGGGGCAAACTGAAAAAAATAATAAGATGAAAGGTACCAGAGCAAATATACGTTCTTGCATTGGCAAAGAATAGTCATCTGAAGCTGCTATTATAACAATGTCACTTAAATTTCCCACCCCAAAACAATGAATCCCAAACCCAAAAGTTAAAACATAATGGATTTTTCTTAGTTTTGGGTGGCTTCAATGCTACTAATGAAATCTATCACTGATATATCATCATCATCACTATTCTAACCTACCCGGAAAAGGAAAAAGAAAAAGGAAAGTAAAAATGGAAAAATATTTTTTTTTAAAAAAAGGCTCAAACGTTCTTTGAGGCGATTTCATCAAGAAAACTAGTTGGTATTGTTTGTTACCTCTAACTGATTTTTCAAGTCAACCACTTCCTTTTCCTGTTGCTTCTTGAGATACCTTTGTGCCGTAGAAGTCACAATCTTAACAAAGAAGTTCAATAACATCAGCCACACTACAGTGTTCCAAATGGAAGAAAACGAGAAATCCCACTGTTTGACCTGATAAGAATAGTCAAATCCCACGTTTAGTAATATATTACTCCCTCCGTCCCAAATGAATATCTAAAAATTTCAAATTTGCCAATTTGAATTTGATCAAGAGCAAATTTGAAAAAAAAATTTGGACATTCATTTTGGGACGGAGGGATTATATAAGCAACAAATGTTCCTAGACTAACGGCAACTCTGCATCCAATATTTCAAGAAAAATAGATATATGCTTGTATATATATACCTTTGTGTTTGAGGTTCCAGGAGGAGGGGCAGCCATGTACTTGTCCTTCATTGCGTGCAGCTTAACAACAAGGTTGGGAAGAATAGAAGCAAAACCAGGTATAAGGCTAAGCACCCAAATTAATTCATTTTCAATCCAGTCAAGAAGTTGATTGTTGCACACTGCAATAATAAATACCGTCTGCAAAGGGATAATTAATCAATCAACCTTGGATGTTTTTATTGGATGTATTTACAAATTATTTTCTTTAGCAATGATTGGGAGAAACTCATATGCAACCACTACTAACCTGTATGTGAGTTTTGATAATTGCCTTCCCTATCAGAGTGGAGAGAAAAAACTTCCAAAATGGAATACCAAATTGTCCACACATTATGCCAGCAAGGTCGAATAATGGATTAGGCACCTATAAATGTCACAGTTAACCAATGGACTTAAAAAATAAAATAAACTAAAAAGTCGGTTGTATAAAAGTGCACTGAAAATATCAATCATCGGGGGAGTGTGGGGGGGAGGGGAGGGGGAGGGGAGCAGAATATATCATCAAAACTAACAGCTATACAGTAAATAAGTGATATTCCCCTGTCTCCCTAAATGAATGTCCAAATTTCATTTTAAGGGACACTCTCAAAATATGTGTTTTTTATACATTTTAATGGCAAAGATGTATAAATATTCTTGTTATCCGCTTTCTAAACATTTAGTTTTATGATAATAAAATGGATAGCAAAAAAAATTGGTAAAAAAGCGTCCAGTGGGGACAAAGTTTTTTTTCCAAAAAAGACATTCATTTAGGGACAAAGGGAGTAGTAGAGATGGATTAAAGCATCAAAAACTTACTGAGGCCAGCACTAGAATGGTAAAGAAGTTCAAATATTGGGCGTGCGAAAGGAGCCAGTGTGATACTCGATTTAGATTAGAAGCCACTGCTCCATTCTCTTCTCCAGCATCCAGTTCTTCGATGGCTTCAGATCTGCCACCTGATAGGCTTGCTGCACGCGAATGATATACTTTGGTGAGATAATATATGACATGCTATGTCCTTTGACTAAATGAAACAAAAGATAATATTCCATCCGTCCCGAAATGATCTTCCCATTTTTTTTTTGTCGTTAACACGAAGGTACTTTGAGCAATAACTTTGGGTTGATTTAATTATCCTAATGAAAATCTTAAACTTGTTATCGAAACATAATTATAAATACTATCAATAGCAATTTTTAGATGTTCATTCGGATAATTAAATCAACCTAAAATTATTGCTCAAAGTACCTTCGCGTTGAGGACAAAAAAAGTAGGAAGATTATTTCGGAACGGAGGGAGTACTACCCTAGCAAGTAGCCACAACAAACTTGAACCATTTACTATAACGGATGGGAACCTGCTAATCTGAGATTTATCAAAGCAACATCGAAACATACTGGAACGGGTTCACGCAAGACGGGCTGAATGGTCACAAAAGCCAACCATTGTATGCATAGTATCAAATACTCGCTCCATCCCACAAAACACTTTTCTTTTCCATTTGTCACAAAATAAGTAGTTTCATTTTTATAATAAGTACTTCCGATGTCCCACTTGAAGAGGTGAGTTTGACCATACATGCAAATTAAGGGAACTGGTTGACAATCGGGTAATTTTGTAAACTGCCCCAAAAATTAAATTCAAACAAGGGAACGTTTGATTCAAACTAGGTGATATGTAATGAAAGATCTCATCAACTTAACAAGTATTATCAAAGAGTTACAACTTTGACGTCAGCTTCTTACAAAGACGTTTTTCCTTCGACTTCATCGAGGACCAAAGATTCAAAAGAAAAAGGGTCAAGGAAGTTGCTTGTAACTTTTTTTTTTCTAGAGTGCCATTTACTTCTGTCATCCAAGTCAGAATTCCTTAAAATTCGACAAGTATCACTTGACAACCAAATTTAATTCATTTGTCTATCTAAGTTAAATTTGACAAGAACTATCTGTTTAAATTCAGAGGTGAACAAAGTATCCACCGTTGTAAAGAAGAGGAAAAATCCCAAGCAAGAACTCAAGAGAACAAGACTTGAATAAAGCTTACATCCCGAGCAGCCCAGCAAACTCTCACCAGGTCTGTCAAGGAAAACTCGTGAATATCCATAAAGTTTTGACACAAAAAGGATAGAAAGTAGCACACTCCCGAACCAGGTTTAAGAAAAATTGTTTCATTCTAAAAAGCCTGACATTCCTTTCAGTCCATATTACAGCAAAATGTCTAAGGTAGAAAAGCTCAACAACATAACCCTTTTCCTCTTTTCCAAAGCCCTCCATTTGTTCACTGAAAAGTTCCAGTACAGCTCAGAAAAGGCTCGCTGAATACTGTGAAAATGTGGCTCCAAAAAACCAAGACACACTTGTGTACCAACCGTACTCTCTCTCTCTCTCTCTCTCTCTCTCTCTCTCTCTCTCGGTGTTGCCTCCATCCCACCAGTTTCAATTTTCGCCTGGAACAAGGTACGTACTTCTCTCTCTCAATTTCCCTCTCCCTCTCTCTCTCTCTCTCTCTCTCTCTCTCCCTCCCTCCCTCCCTCCTTCCTCTCTCTCTCTCTCTCTCTCTCTTTCTCTCTCTCTCGGTGTTGCCTCCATCCCACCAGTTTCAATTTTCGCCTGGAACAAGGTACGTACTTCTCTCTCTCAATTTCCCTCATTCTAATGAATCTAACCAAAGTTATCTTCAATTGAATATTTTTCTTGTTCTTCACTACAGCTTGGGTTTGGGGTTTTTTCTTTTCTTCACATTTCCTCTTTCTAAAATGTCTTTGCTCTTTATTTTCCTTAAATTTGATTCAGTAGGTCACCGCCTTCATCTGGGTAGTAATTCACTTTATTTGACTCTCAATTCAAGCAAAATGTCTTTATTAGGTCAGATATTCAAGCAAAATGTCTTTATTGGGTCGGATTGTATGTGGGTTATGGTTCGTTTTCAAGATAATGTAATACTTTTTGGATTTTAATTTTACATTTGTTAGAGGCTAATACCAACCGTAACAACCGATTACCAAATGTACCAACTAAATTGGTATACCAACTTAGTCGGTTGGTAATGGTACATATTTTTATGTACCAAGATAAACTTGATTGGTAGATGGTATAAGCGAAATACAATCGGTATACCTACCAAGCCAGCCCTAGTAGATAAAACAGAGCAAAAGTAGAGCTTACATAGTTAGCATGAATTTTACTAACTTTTTCTATTAACATGAATAGTTAATAGTTAAAGATTTCTGACATACCTTTATAGATTTTATCGTATATTTGTTAGTATATCAGGACCTAGGATATTGAATACATTCAAACAGTGATCAAATTCATACTGAAAGCCCAGTTTGGTTGTCTTTGATAGTTTGTATTTGGCCGCAATATGCATTCCTTGGTTTATTGAATGCCTAGAGGAGAATGTGGTCCAACTACTCATATTTGACATTGCATCAGAATACATTAAAATTCATACATTATGACATAGAGGTTCAATGGTTCATTCAACTGCAGTTAGGATTTCAACTCCTGCTTATTGGTATTGCAGAAAACTATATTGAACTCGAATTTGTTATGCCACCATTCACCTCAAGTTGATTACGACCTTAGTTTGCCACTGTTTAGAACTTAAGCCACAAGAAACTACATCGGCTATTTACCACCAAACAATTGTTGTAAAATCAAATTATATGAAAGTTTGATTGGTTCAATACCTGCTCTGGAAATAAAGTATGGAGGGAGCTCTCCTAATGCAGTTCCAAGGCCCCAAAGTATTGCCTCTAACTGGACCTTCGGTAAAATGCTGCTTAATGGAACACGAGAACCATATGCTGAAGAAAACAATGGGGGTCCAAACTCTGAGCAATCCTTATCAAGCCACGAGGGTCCTCTTTGAAACTGTATTGTATCATATGGGGCACTTTTAAGATCCACTCGACCACATTGCATTGCTTTTATCGTGAAGAAAGCAATATGAGGACCCAAATACAGGACAAATGTGTGCAAACCAGATCCTGTTCAGGAAATGGGAAATAATAAGGGTAAGTAAAAACCTTAGAGAGTAAAATTATCAGCAAAATGTTCCATGTGTACAAGTGCTCAAGTTACCAGACAAAAGACACCTATAATCATTAAAATTAAAAATGATTAATAAAATGAGCCCATGGTATATCATGAGTAGCAATTATGATAAAGATTATATTGAGATTTCCAAAAGCTAAGGGTAACAGACTAGCTCCAAAGCAATTTAATTGAAATGCCAAGACATGAACTTTCATCTTCTCAAGTGCAAGTCAACCCAAGAAGAAATTCATAACTGGATAGTAACAAGACAGAGAATCAACACACACACACATCCACTCTCTCTCATACACAACATCCAGAAAGTTGCACATGGAACCACTGAATAAACCCAACAATAAAAAAGGTGATAAATACAATTTCACTAAATTTTCATAAAGAGAAGTTCAAAAACACCCTGGAAGGACTAGTGATTTAAATTTATTTTGCACTGGAGATCAGGCCTTTAAACAACACATTTGATGCAGCAATCAAGCTTACAAGGCTACAAACGAGAAAGGCATTGTAAACTGATGAAGATATACTAGAGGTGAGCACACAAAATATTATCATTTTTTATAATAATTATATTCTCTTTTATTATCATTATTGTTTTTTTCTTCTTCTTTTCCTTTTCCAAAATTTATTCCCACCTATTTCTTCTTTTAACTTACTTTTGTTCTCACATCTTTTCTTTCACGATGACATGTGAGGATTCTTGTTAGCGGACCCCAAATTATTTTGGGACTAAGGCTTTATTGTTGTTTAATAACTTCGGATCTAGGAAAAAGATAGATTTCATGAACACCACCAGGCATCAGTCACTGAAAGGGAGATAGATGAGTAGACATGGTTCAAGTGAATTATGGAAGCTCTTTTTCTCGGTTACTTCCACTATTAACAATGAGAGCTCAGATTTTTTATATATTTTTAATAAAAGAAATTAGCAATGAGAGCTCAGATTGCGTCTCGATAAGCAGATATGGTTCACATTCCTATACATGCTCTTTTATGAGCCAAACCTGCAAGGCTCCTCGCTCATAAGTCCATGCCTGGAAGCTGTTTTTTACATTCCAAAATTATATAGAAACCATACCCGTGTATACTCGGAAAAAAACTTCAATATATCCCCTTCCAAAAACAAGTGTCTCCTATTGACTTTACACAGGTTTAAGAAAATATTTGACTCCTATTGCTTCTCCATCAATACCCTTAAGTTACGTTTCTATGTGTGTCAAATCAGTGGACCCATTTCTTTTTCTCTCTAACAATTACAAATGGTACTATAGACATTTTATTTGATTAGCTTTCTATATGAGGAAGCGGGAAGCTTGGATTGGGATGAATGGAGAAACAATTTTGGTGACAAAACAATGAAAAGCTCATATTTTAACAAGGAGGCCTATGTTCAAGTTAAGAAACACCTTCACAGAAAAATGCTTGACCACAAAACGAACATGCTTGTGTACTAATTGTGCTCACCCAGACCAATAGAAGATGCAACCCCAAGGGCCACCCACCACAGAGCAAACCGAACGTATTCAAGAAGCTCTTCAACATGCTGCAAATTACATATAAATCCATTAGAATCCCAATAACACCACAGTACCAAATAATTGTGTGCAATAAAAAGTACAAACATTCTCAAAGAGTTTGTTGAAGTCATCATCCTCAATAAACTGGCGAGGAACTTTCAGCTTAAATCAAAAGGAAAATCACTTACTACATCATAAATTCCTCTTTCAAGAGCAAGGTTCTAAAAAGCGCTAGGCGGATGTTAGGCGGTGGAGCCGGGCCTAACGCCTAGGCGGGGACTAGTCGGGATTAGTTGGGATTAGTCGGGGCCTAGGCGGGTTTTAGAACTAGGCGTTGGAGAGGGGCCTAGCGCCTAGGCGGGGCCTAGGCGCCCTTAGGCGGGGTCTTTTAGAACACTGTTCAAGAGGCTGGAAAGATAAGTTTCTAACAAAACAAACTGAAACCCGGTAACGTAAAGTACCTTTCCATGAGGACCGTCAATGGCCAAGAGCAGCACTCCAACAACCACCATGACAATACTCAAAAGCATAAGCAATCCACCATGCGTCAAAAGATATGCTACTGATCGCTTAAGATATTGTATAACAGCCAAAATGAAAAGCTTTGATGTTTTAAGAGGCTGTGATGTTAATGTCAGACTTTCTAATTCCTTTTTATGACTCTCACGAAGTCCTGCAAAAGATGGCAATTGTATCAGATCATGAACTATTTCACAACTAAGAAGCAGTATATTCTCTTTCATGCAGCCTTAAAACTCTGAGTATCGTTGGATATGTGTACATATAGAAAATAAACCAGAATTTGGTATACCAGAGCATAAGAAATTATAAACCCTATGTTAATAACCATAAAGAAAAGTAAGCATATCTATAAATTCTTGACAAGAGCTTATGATTTGCACTATAATAATTATTTTACCAACACACTTGACTGACACCTAGTGGAGAAACCAATAAGATGTAACCTTTAGATCTTTATTTATTATTTTAGAATTGAACTTTAGAAAGCTTGCGGGAATTTTATATGATGACATGGCCAAGATATATAATTATTTCAAAAATGCATAGCTTCTCCTCTCACCTGGACCAACTAAGTCCCCATTAGTGTCAGAAATGCATAGCTTCTCACCTGAACGTAAGATATGTTGAAGCTTATTTCTTTCTTCAGCTCCAACAAAGTTAAACAACATCACATAGGTCAAAAGATGAGAAACTAATCATCTCTTGAATGACGAGTTGTTAATTTGGCTTCGCTACGGGATTCGGCTACGTTGACTTTTAGGGTTGCTATCACGATTGTTTGTACGGATGAGGATGATGGAATGTTTGGGGCATACAGTTATTCTTTCTTGTCCACTTTGCAATATCTTATTTCCTACATGCTCATTCAAAATTTCTTTCTTTATTTATTTAAAAGATACAAACATAAGGAACAACACTAAGAGTCCAAATGACAATGCCACATAGACGTAGAGACAACAACAACAACAACAACAAAGCCTTAGTCCCAAAATAATTTGGGGTCGGCTAACATGAATCCTCATATGAGAAGGTGGCATCCACCAAATAAGTATGATACTAAAGGAAGCTGATAAATTATCATCACATTATCACTGTCATTACTATGCAGCTGGATAGACCTAAGCTTTTAGTGACCAGGATGCCTAATATACGAGGATATGAGATTGTTTATCTTCTGCAAGATATTTAATGATATGATAACAACATATAGGGAGAACTTATACCTACGTAATTTAATTTTTGATTGATTAAAAACGATAAGAAATGTCATTGTTACGAAATGTCATTGTTACGAAATGTCATTGTTACGAAGAGTCATGTCGTGTTATGATATTCAAATATCCTAGTCACATTTTATACCTACATAATTCTTTATTTTATTTTTTTGATTGACTAAAAACATAAGAGGTGTTGTTGTTAAGAAGGTCATGTCGTGTTATCCACTTTTCAAATATCTTGGTTACATTTCTACCACTACATATTCCTTCAAGTATTTTCTTTAAGGCAGGAGTGAACAAATCACACCCCTTAATGTCTGAAGATCAGTATGGCGATGATACACAACAGAGGATCTATTCTCAAAAAATAAAATAAAAAATCTACACAATATTAGAATGTCATCTCTTCTTTGCCCAAATAAACATGCAATAATCACAAGTGAAACTATACTCAACAGAGCAACTAAGTCTCCTAACAAATCTTATCATAAATGTATTGGCGCACCATTCTTGAGTGGAATATTCCTAACTAATCCCCATTTGATTTCCAATCTATCTGACTCTCTGTGTTCAAATTAAAGAGTCCTACTTTCCATTAAGTGATATCCAAGTAAAGAGTCTCGCTCCAAAAATGGAGCTTTTAATTCTTATCCTGCCAGCCCTTTACATGATTTGATGCAACTTTACAACAAGAAGTTAATGTGTTACAATGGTTATTTATAAGGGTAGTTATGTGTATACAAAAGATGTTTCCTTTTCAAGGAGGACTCTTTACGCATGATGAAAAGAGTATAGCAAAACCTATTGAGTCAATCAACTTTTAAGTTGTTAAGTTAAACAAGAAAATCAATACAAATTTTAATTTTCATCATCCAACGACCTCTAACCATGACTCTTATGCTTTTTATGGATCAGAAATTCAGAAGCCAGCAAAGCCAAGAATCTACTGATGTAAAAAAGAACTTCCCAAATCAATAACTAAGTTCTAAAGGCATTGAATAAGGTACATTTATCATCAGCTCTACCCTAATGAATCCAACCATTAAATACCCATCTAAAATCTTCTGCTACCTCAGTTTGTGTACCTAATTTCTCAATCCCAGGTTGAATACCAAGCAATCCACCAATAACCAGTAAAACAAACACAATAAAACTATAAACATCATCTAATCAAAACTAGAATTACAGACTTATTACAGTTCTTTCATTGATCTAATCAACAGAAAATAAATCAATTCAAACATATAAAAAAGCAATTGACTTGCCTGAGATCGACATGGTAGTCATCTGAAAAGCAGAACGAGAAGCTTTTTTGTGGGACTTTGATTTCTTCTTAGAGGGCATTAATGCTCCCCATCCTCGTCCCACAAATTAAACCAAGGGACTATTAAATTGGATTGAATTGGGGGATTTTAAATGGGTATTGTTCTATTGCATCGGGAAACGGGATTGATAATCAATTGAATTTAAGAAGTAACAGATTCTTGTGTGTTTGTGCGCGGAAAGAATGAAAACAGATCTGTGAAGAAGACGTAGGAGAAAAGAGGAGTGCAGAAAACGCACTGAGGGGTGGCGTGATTATAATGGGAGAGGAGAAGATCCACACTTTGAGCTTTCTTCAATCTCTCTCTCTCTCTTTCTCTCTCTCTCTCTCTCTCTCTCTCTCTTCATTTCATGTAATAGTCAAAATAATGCATCTCACCAAAAATCCACGTCAGACCGAGAAAAAATTGAGTTTAATAATAGTATTTGTGATTGTGTTGGATTATAGTCTTAATGAAAAGGTTTTGACATTGATTGCGTTAAATTTCAATTAATTCAATAAAATCAAATGTGCATAAACTAAAACATTGTTTAGTTGACATTTGACTGTAACTAGTATAACAAACACAAAGCACTGAAACAGCAGGATCAAAAAACTTTGATAAATAATTTTAAATAAATAAAATAGTTATTATAATTATCTCATTTGATTTAAATGACTATCATTAAATAAAAATAATTATCTCATTTCTAATTAATTCATATTATCAACAACTCTATTTTTTTCATTAATTTGCGTCTTTTAAAAAAAATATTTTTTAATATAATCTTATAAAGTCATACTTCGTATTATCTAACCAATAATATTTTATAGTTTTCTTTTTTTAAATTATCTTATATTTTTTATTTAGAAAACCTCATTTTAGAAAACTATTTTGAAATAGTTAAGAAATCGTTTATTTATTGTTTTAGCAATAAATATTCAATTTATAACAAAAAAAAAACAACTTAAATTTTCAATGCAAATTAATTGTCCCAATTTTTTAAAATCCTTTCTTATACTTTTATTTACCAATTTTTTTAATTTGTTAAAGTTCATCTAAATAACACTCGTTGAAACTTAACTATATATCACTCTTTAAGAAGATGGTTCAATAAAACATTAAAATCTCAGTTTTTTATTTTATTCTTTTTTGAAATTTTAATGAATAAAAAATTATCAATAATAAATTCAAAAGTTGTGTCAAAAAAGTGACTAAATATGATTTCAAGCCTATTTTAAAAAAAAAATCTACATTATAACTATTAGCTAAAAAAACA
The DNA here is from genome assembly GCA_022495995.1 of Adenophora triphylla var. japonica. Classification (NCBI taxonomy): domain Eukaryota; kingdom Viridiplantae; phylum Streptophyta; class Magnoliopsida; order Asterales; family Campanulaceae; genus Adenophora; species Adenophora triphylla. The sequence continues at coordinate 667,031 of JAFEMH010000524.1, forward strand.
CTTAGTTCGAAGAAATTAATGAAGAAAAAGAAAAAAAGATTTTATTAAAACAAAGAAGAATTTAAGAAAATACAATTTTGAAAACAAAAATTTCAACAAAAATATATCACATTAATTTAATAATAATACTGATTTCTAAACATATTCAATAACTATTTTCATTTTAAAAACACTCTTCATTTAAGAAAAAAATGAAAAAAAAATATCTAAATATCATTGTTATACATAATCAATAACCATTTAAAAAAAAAAAAAACTTAATTAGTTACACATACATGTTTGTTCAAAAGAGATATAATTATTTGATTGAACTTTAACCAAACTATTATAAAAGTTTAATTATTTTTATATTATTTTAAGAATAAAATATCTTTTTTATTTTTTTCTCAAAATACTAATATTGTACAATTTGTATCCAAGATATGATTTTAAAATTTATATCAATTAAAAAATATCATTTTATTAAATGAAATGATTACATGTCCAAAATAATTGTTGATTTTGGAATTTTCATAAGTTTTTTTTTTTTTTTAAAAAAGACAATTATTACTATTACCCACATTTCAAAAATATCATTTTATTAAATGAAAGGATTTCATGTGTTTCTAAATGTATTTTTACTATTGTTTTTTTTTTATATATTTCATTTTTACTTGCAAAATTAAGAGTTTGTAAATCAATGATATTTATGAATTTGTAAAAAAAAAAGTTTAGGTATAGTGACTAACAGTAACAATAAGATAAAGAAGTAATACTTCATTTGTATTTAATTAATAGGGGTGGGGGAATAGGATAATAGGTTAATTTAAAGAAAATTAATTGTTTTCTTGATTAGTTGACTTAAATCAAAACAAATATTTTAAAATCATTCATGTTTTGAAAGAAAAATGGGATTGTTGAAGTGATATATGCACTTCAACCTTTATATATATATAGATATAGATATAAATATAGATGGGTATTATCAATTAAATATAGTATGCTTTGATATTTAGTATTGTTTTAATTTGGTACATTGTATAATTATCTAAGACATGATGAACTTCAATGGATAATTCATGGATAAGATTGCAAATTTGCCAATTGAAAGTTATATGAGTCTTTCATATTATATTCAATTAATTTTAATCTTATAATTCTGCAGTGACATAACACTGTTGAATCGGTTCTTAGTGCGTTTAGCTGAGGACTAGGGCATTACGCTCGTTTTGGCAACCGATATTATTACTTCTGATAATAAATGTTGTATTGAATTACCTATATTTTTAAAAAGTAAATTTTACATATTTTTTGTATGATGTATGGACAATAATATAATAAAATAAAATAAAGATTGTTTTCTAATTTAGAATTATAACATTATTTTCGATAGATAAAAAGGATAATCTAATTTAGAAATACAACATTATTTTCGTAAACAACAAACATACATTGCTAATACTAGCCAGCTCCTTTGCTTCTAACAAAAAAAAAAAATAGTGAACGGTATAAACTGAGTTATGAATATGGATAATAGTCTGGCAAGATTCAATAGATTGAACCCAAAATATAATGTATACAAGTCTCAAGTACGACAAATAGAGTGGATTTTTCCTACCTTTACTCGTCGTGCCTACTCGTCATTCCCATTATTTCGACCTATATATATTAGAGCGTATATTGACTAAGGCATGAAATTCATGAATGCCGAGCAAGGCATTCATTCAGCAAAAGCCGACCTATACCTCGTGAAAAGACGAGTAGACCTTCCTCGGTTATCAACAAAGTGAGAAAATGCGCTTCCCTATCCTTACTCCTCTTCTCCTCGCCGTCAACTCAGGGCGACCAAGCATCACATGTCGAGGAGCATGCCTCCAAGGCGCACGAACAGAAGGCAGTTGCCTAATGCTACTCAAATAAGGATTGTGGATAGTTATAATCCCACAAGGATTATAACCTCCTCACACACAAATTCCTATTCAACATGAATTCTACAATCCTATGCCTATATATACAAGACATAATTTACATTATTTTGATAACACATCTTTTGACTCTAAACTCTTGTCAAAAATTGATTTCTCTCTCTAAATACAAATACTACTCTCATGCCGGAGGGCCTTCGTCGGTGAAGCCCCGGCTTAGTTTACGTGTTTGTTCTTGTTTTTCAGGCTATTCAATCATCCAGGATACAACTTACCGCTGGATTTGGGCTGATCCAAACGTTTTTGGCATCATCAGTTTGATTCCATTGCCGGAAAACGATTCATATCATCCATTGATTAGCTTTAAAAATTCTGCTCCACTCTCCTAATCCTAGTAGAAGACGGACATACTACTAGTATTACTCTTGATCCGGATAATATTCATTTAGAGGAGACTCATGTCAACACTAGGACTGTTTTACTCTTGCCAATGGGGAACTACCTCCTCCTTCACCATTGATTGATGGGTTGCCGCCCCTAGGAATGAATATGCGTTCTAGGGGACAACCAGTAACCGAGGGAGCGTTGCCAAACTCTCCTCGTCGTCGACGCCGAGGGAGAATTGCTGGCAGCCAGACGGGGAGGAACCCCACCCAGGGGGGAACTGAAGCCTACCCCCAACAGATTGATCGCAAAACTCTCATGCATCACATAAGGAAACTCTGCAACGCATTTATGAAACATAAAATGCCTTGCTACAATTGGATCCATAGCACTCCCTGGCTGAATTCATGAGGCATACGAGGACTGGAAATTCCCTTGGAGGAAAGAGTTATCTTGATAGGCGTGGTAGTCAGGGAAATAGAGAAAATATTCCTCCTGGCCAACATCCCCCTCTTCATGGCATTGCTGGTAGATCCAACCAAAACCCCCAAGATGTCCCTACTCGTCATAAGGCTCCTGAGCATGGTAACACGAGAAGCGAGGTATACTTGAGAAGTCATTTGAACCACCAAAGGGAATAGGAGGTTGATTCTGCTGACTTGAGAGCAATGCTTAGTCAGGCAAGGAAAAAATTCCCTCCTCGTCATAACCCCTCTCCTCGGCATAGGAGTCCTCCTCAGCGCAGGAGCCCTCCTCGGCCTAAGAGCCCTCCTCGTCACAGGACTCCTCCACATCCAGAAATGGCACCTAGAAGGGACAGAGTACCATCTGGACATGGGGACAATCCCCAGAAATGGAGGATGCCTCTGAATCTGATCACATCACGAGATACATTAGCATGTTCTGCATTTTTTGGCTTCTTCTCTAGGATATTTGTTCAGATTCTTCATTAGCGGGCTTCAGCTCTTCAACACAACACGTATCATCACAAAGTTTATAGAAATCGTCAGAAGTTTTAAAACCTTTAAAAACATAATTGCCCACTTTATCAAAAACTTCACATATTTGCTTATAAAATTTCACATGCATATCATCGTTACACAGATGACTACTGCTTATGAGATTGGCCTTAAGGCCTTCTACATGAAGAACATTATTGAGATTAGGTAGACCCTTAGCACTCATGGTTCCTTTACCAATGATCTTACCTTGGGCACCACCTCCACATTTCACAATTCCTCCATTTACATGAGAATAATCAGACAGGAATCCAGTTGTACCTGTCATATGCCTTGAGCACCCATCGTCAAAATTCCAAGAGCTAGGCACTTTGCTCTTCAGAGAAGTGAATACAACCTTATACCCCTCATCCTTCTTCTCAACCCACACGAATCGCACAAGATTTTTGTGATGTGAGTTGTGATATGAGTACATTCGGGCTCTCATCTTGGGAGCATATTCCCCAAGGTCATGAATCTTTTGATAACAGAAGGGTCAGATGTAACATGGGGCAAAACAGTAATGATACACAAATTTCTTTCTCCTAGGTTTGAATGCTACCTTTTGAAAAACTTTACATTTAGAGTTACCTTCATCTTCTTTTACAAAAGTGGATTTATAACTAAGACCAATTTTAGTTTGACTTCCCAAGTTTAAAACTTATTCAAGTTCAGTGTTTAACTTATCAAAAGTTTCATTCGCTTTTTCAACTTCTGTTTTGGTTTTCTTGAGTTCAATATCACGTTTGGTGATCATGGCCTCGAGTTTTTCTATAAAATCCTTTTGGTTGTCATTTTCAATGGAAACTCTCTTATGTTTAGATTTTAAAGTATTAATTTTAGCTGATAGTTTCTCATTAACCTTTTCAAAAATACGAAGTTTTTCAACATGTTTTTTTCCAGTAAACGAAAAGATCAGTGTAACCTTCATGTAGTTCTTTAAAGTTACCATCACATTCCTCTTCATTCTCTGATTTTTCATAAATAGAAGAATTAAAACATTTGAACTCAGATTCAGAGAGTGTGATCTCCAGAGTGACCACATCTGAAGTAACATCAGAAGGATGTTCGTGACATTGGAATGAGACATAAATGACCGCCAAGTGTGCAGTCTCATCTTCATCCTCACTGTCACTTAGGGTCACACATAAATTCATCCCCCTTTATGCAAAGTATTGGCACACTCATTAGCATAATAACAAAAGCCCTTGTTGGCTCTACATTGAAGATAATGATTTTTTTTATTGTTAAAATTTTCAGACTGTTTAAAAGTACTTCCAGTATTCTACTCAAAATTTTCAAAAGTTGAAGTATTTTGGCTTTCTGATGGAAATTTGTTATCCCTTTTGTTCTTTTAAAATAATGTAAACCTGTTTGTGAGGAAAACCACATCTTCAGCTTTCAAATTAGATCTATCAATTTCTTTAGAAACTTTGGAGATACTGGAAAGAGCATCAGTAGGAGCGGTGCTATCAGCCTTATGTTGTTGTTGATTAGACAAATTCATTTCAAACATAGTTATAATGCCCACAAGAGTATCTTAAGCCATAGTCATGGCATTATGTGCCTCTTCAACAACAACAATTTTGATGTTAAACTTTTCAGTAACAATTCTAAACATTTTACTCACTAACCTTGCATTGGTTATGGACTCACCTAGGGAGAGACATTCGTTAGATCTCCCTTAATTTTGCCAAATAACTATTGATGTCTTCAGCCTTAGTCATCCTCAAGTTTTCAAACTTGGTTATGAGAATCCTTAGTCTAGTAGCCTTCACGCTATCATCACCTTCACATTGACCCTATAAAATATCCCAAGTAGATTTTGCAACATTTTGATTCAATATCAAACAGAAAAAGTCTTCATCTACATGACTAGATATAGCACCTAAAGCGTTAGAGTTATAATTAGCAAGAGTTACTTCTTATGTAGTCCAGTCTTTCTCAGGTTTAAATTTATAGACTTTTTCAGCAGAGGTTTCTTTACCCATTATAGCCTTAGTTCAACCTTAGGAGGATACCATGGGACAATGATGCTTAGCCACGCCCTCTCATAAATTGATTTAATGTAAAGACGCATCTTAGTTTTCCATAGAGGATAGTTGTACCATCTAACACAAGAGGACGATATTGACCTAAATGACTATCCATTATGACTACTCTTTCTGGATCACGCTCAGTGTAATCGAGTGTAGGCTCTGATACCAATCGAAAGAAATTGAGTAGCTAGGACAATCGGACGAACTCACAGAGTACTGGTGTTAGTTCTGGTGTGATGACACCAATGACTGCACAAAACAGAATTTGCGGCGGAATAAAAAATAAACACAATTCAATTAACACATCTACAACAATATATTTTAGACAACAAAAATTTCTCTTTATTGAATCAATGATTCAGAAATGAAAGAACTAAAGAAAAGAAAACAAAGATTAAAACACTAAACACTAAAAATCAAGTTCTTGGAAGAACTTGTGTTACCAAAGAACTTTCTCACCAAAAAGCACTCAACAAAATAACAAAAACTTTCTTAAAATCGCTGGAATGCATAAACAATGAAAGGAAACGGCCTTGCTATTTATAAGCCTTAAATGTCCCAAGCCGTATGTGCATTCTCCCTTCCAAATTGAGTAGTAGTAGGAGTCTTGTTTTCGTGTACTTCTTGAGAGTCAAGAAACTACACAGATCTTGGAAGTCTCTAGTAAATCATGTTTTCTAGTTGAAAAAGGAAATCTTCTTTTCAAAACAAACCATGTGAATTTCTTTGTTGAAGAAAAAATCTTCTTTCCAAAATTGTGTTATCTTGAAGTATTTTTCAAGAAAAATAAAATAATTATTTGATAAGAGACATTGGTTTTAGGGAGAGTTACTACATTTGGTCACTTGATAGTCTTGTTTGATTTGTTTGATTCATATGATTGTGTAAGATATTTAGCAAATCTTGTTTTGAACATAAAGTTAAAAATCTGGGAGAGATTAAAGGTGTAAGATTCTTCACACGTTTTTATCAAAGATAAGCCATTTTTATTTAGATTTGTATCTTTCTAATTTTTAGTTAGTTTTGTAAACATTATTTATAATTAATTGGGTTATTATTTATTTTACTAACATACTAACTAGTTTCCTTAGTTTTGTGTATCTTTTTATTATTTCGCAGATGTTTTTTGTTAGTGTTAGAAACATGACTAGTCCCTTGTATCACATATCAGTGTTGCCACAGGTGTTGCCATTTTAATTTGGCAACACCAGAATAGTTACTGTATTTTTCACAAATAAAAATGTGATAATTAATGAATATATAACAGTAGTTAGTCTGCTTTAGATGAGGTTGAAAAGGTCAGCAAAAGATTGTAGCGATGCGTAAATTTTTGACATCTCGGAGTCGCCACTTATTATATATTTAGGAAAACAATAAGAAAAATCTTCTTGATTTTAAAGAGATTTGAGGGTTCGGGGTTAAGTTATGAAATGGGTAGGTCGAGGAGCATCCATTCCACCCGATCCGAAGATCGGTCTTGCCAATAAAGTATTATCAATCTTTTTAATTTAACAATAAAATAAAGGAACAAAAAAACACTAATCAATTTCTTGATTAGGAATGTCGAATTGTATGCTTCGAGATCGCCTCCATCGATTGAAGGGACTCTAGGCTAATCCTTTTGATGGGATTACACCACTCTAAAAGCCAATAGAGAGAGATTGAGAAGAAGAGAGTAAAAGTGAAGAAGTTTACCTAGCGTTTGAAGAGTACTTGATTTAGAACGTGGTTCTAAGATGTCTTCTCAGTCGAGAAGCAATTCGAACAGAGTTTCGACTCAATATGAGAGTCAAATCTTGATGCGGACAGAGCTTCGCCTCAATCCTTGATTCGGGCTTTGATGTTTGTTGAACAACAAGGTTGACAAACAAACTTTAGGTGATTTTAGGGTGATTTTGTGAGTGATTTGAAGGAGTCTTTCGTGGAAAGAAACCAACAAATTGTGTGTGTTGTGTGTTTTCGATTATGGATCGGGGATCTTTCAGTCTAAAAACTGTTTTTCTCTGAAATACTGAAAGTCATCAGGTATTTATAGGGTTTTAAGAGGTAGAGCTGGAGAGGTAAAACACTCCTAGAAAGGTTCCAGAACTCAGATTTGATTGGAGAACCGGATGAGATAAGATTTTATCAAGAAAAGAGTTTGAAACGGAGAAGAATTGAGACACGTATGTCTCGTGCGAGACAACTAGTCGGTTGACTATTTTGTCCTCTTCAGTGTATTCTGTTAGTCAGTTAGGTCCAAAACTAACGAGGTTAGTTAGAAACTTAACGAAACATGACGAAACTAATATGCTTTCATCAAAACATAAAAGCGAGACGAAGAGTAGTGTAATCATGAATTATTAGTTCAGAATGGGGTGTCTACAAAGATGCCCAGGCGTGAACTTTGAAATTGAAGAGAAAATTACATATAAACATGTTGTTTATATGTTTAATTAGTGACCAAGTAAAAGAGCTATTGTTTAGCTATTCAGGGGGAGCTGAAGATAAAGGTACAAGGCTGCTACAGCTTGGAGTACAAGGTGGAGAAGCCTAAGAAGACCAAGTCTTCTAAAAAAAAGGAAAATTGAGCTAAAAAGGGGGAAACAAACTCTAGTTATTTATCTGATCATTTTAAGTAGGCTCCAAGTTTTGGAGTCCTATAAATAGTGTAGTAGATCTTCATTGAAGATCTTCCAATTCAGAAAACGCAAATCTGCACAAGAAAAAGAATTCGGCTCTTCAAGTGTTGCCATTCAGTATTGGTAACACTCTGTCCGACTCTCGAGAGTGATCATATATATTTTTATATTTCGAGAGTTACTGAGTGCTAGATAGGTTGTGAATGTGAAGAGAGTGTTCTAGAATAGTTGTTCCAATAAGCTTTTGATAGAATATCATTAGGGAACTTTTCGACCTTGTAACGAAAGTTTATACTTATTGAAAGGTCTTGCCCTCCTGGCACCCATCAAGTTATATATTTATTTATATATATAACTTGATAAAAATTTATTCTCTTGTGTTTATTTTTATTATTTCCGCTGCGTTTAAATTTTCTATTTTTGAATTGGTGTCAATTGTGTTGTTATTAGTATTATCAATACTATTGACAACACTTGTGAGTTTCGCCTCACTTTTGCTAAGCCATAGACAATTTCAATTGGTATCAGAGCCTAGCACTTGATACACTAAGTGTTCAGTCCTTTTAGTCATGGCTTTGAATCTTGCTAATCCATTTCTAGAGAGACTTTCTATTCTCTATTTATATGTAAAGACTCTCTTGTGTCCGTGCATCAAATTAATTGATGTTTGGACATTGAAGTCTATTCCAAATGTCCTTCCAATAGAAAAAATTACTTCTACCTTATTTGATGTTGAAACTAATATTAGTTTTGTAAAAGAGCATGCTAAGAAAATATGTAGTTTTTCTAGTAAAGTGTCTGATCATATCCTTGAGTGTGAATATTGTCACAAAGCTGGACACAGTAAATCAGATTGTTTTATTTTACAAAAGAAAATGTCCAGTTCTCAAGAGTTACCTCAAGTGTTGCCAAATTCTCATGGCAACACTCAAGACAACACTGGAGGTCAGAAAAACAGAATTTCAAAAAGGGTTTGGTTTTCCAAAGCTAATCTGAAATGTAATGTTGTTTATACTGCTTTGAGGACTAAGATTTCAGGTTCATGGTACTTTGATAGTGGTCGTTCTTGCCATATGACGGGAACAAAAATATTCTTGAAAGAATATGAACCTATTCAAGGAGGATACGTGTCTTATGAAGGTGGAGGAAAGAGCAAGATTCTAGGGAAAGGAACACTTGATGTTGCCGAATTTCCTGTCTTTAAGAATGTCTTGCACGTTGATGGCTTGATGGCTAATTTGATTAGCATTAGCCAGTTGTGTGATGACAACTTAGAGGTAAAATTTAAAAAGAATACTTGTGAAGTTTTTGATCATACTAACACTTGCGTTATGACAGGAACCAGATCAAGTGACAATTGCTATGTTGTTGGTGAACAACAAGTATGCAATTCAACTAAGGTTGATGACACACTTTTGTGGCATCAAAAATTGGAAATCTCCATTACAGAAATTTGAAGAAACTTTTTAGGTTTGATGCTATTAAAGGAATTCTCAAATTGAATTTTAAAGATAAATTTGTGTGTGGAAATTGCCTTAAAAGTAAACAAACCCGTGTTACCCATTGTGTTGCCCAACACCAAGAGCAACACTTTGAAACAACACATTGTTTTCAACTTTTACACATGGACTTGATGGGTCCAATTGAGGTAGATAGCCTGGGAGGTAAGATGTATTCTTATGTCATTGTGGATGATTTTTCTAGGTTTACTTGGATCTATTTTTTAAAAGAAAAATCTGAAATTTTTGATAAGTTTAAATTCTTACATTCCAAAATCAAAAATATACTTTGCTTACCTATTTTTCGTATAAGATCTAATCATGGAAAAGAATTTAATAATATTTCCTTTTCCACTTTTTGTGAGAAAAAGGAAATTCACCATGAATTTTCGACCTCTAAAAGGTCCCAACAAATTTGAATGGCCGAAAAGAAAAATAGGATTTTACTAAAACTGGCCCGTGTCATGATGTTTTACAAAAGTTTCGAAAAGATTTTGGGCTAAAGTGTTGAACACGGCTTGTCACATTTCTAATAGAGTTTTATTAAGACCTGGTACAACAATGACACCCTATGAGATTTTGAATGGGAAGAAACCTAATGTTCATTACTTTCATGTTTTTGGGTGTGTTTGTTTCATATTGAATGATCGAAATCATTTAGGTAAATTTAACTCTAAGAGTGACAAGGCCATTTTTCTTGGATATTCTCAAAATTGTCTTGCATTTCTTGTGTATAATTTGAGATTGAAAATCGTTCAAGAGTATAGAAATATTTTGTTTGATGATTTGGCTAGCATTGCAGGTGAATCAGTTGTAGACACTCCTATAATATGGGTTGAACAACTTGAAGAAGTTGCTGGAGAAAGTGTTACCTCAAATGTTGAGTCTGGTGTTGGACCAAGTGTTGTCATTGATACGGCAACACTAAAGACAACACCAGAAATCAGTTCAAGTGCAAAAATTGAAGATGATGAGAACTCTAATGGAGTTAATGATCCAGTGAGGAGGGATCCTCCTTTGAGAATTCAAAAGAATCATCCTATAAGTCAAGTTATCGGGGATTTAAATGATGGGATACAAATAAGACACAAGGAACCGATAAATTATCGAGACATGGTAAAATATGTTAAGGTAAATCACTCTTGTTTTGTATCTAAACTTGAATCTAAAAGGGTTGTTAATGAATTAAAAGATGATTTTATGATTCAAGGTTTTAACCGTGAGAGATTTTCTAGTTTGAAAAAATCTTTTAATTTTTGTTTCGTTTAAAAAACTCCTGAATTATTTTGTTGTATATTATGTTTATTTAATTTTTGTTGTTTCGTTTATTATTTTCTGGTATTTAAAAAAAAAATCTCAAAACTGCTGTCTCGAAGTGTTGCCATCTGTGTTACCAACACAGACAGCAACACTGTGTAACAAATATTAAAAAAAAAATTCTTTATTATTTAAACCCAATGGGAGTCATTTACTGACCTTTTTGTTCTAGTATGTGTACATATTTAAGGATAACATTTTTTTTATAAAATATTCCTTTGTGCTTAAAGTGACAAAGTCACTCATGTTGTTGTTGATATTTGAAAATGCAAAGCTTGTTAAAATACTCCCAAAGTAACTCGGGGCACGACGTTCGCTACTACGATGCTTTCTTGTAAATAAAGAAAGTGTAAAGTTTGCTTAAAATTGCCTAAGGAATGACAAGTTATATATGTTGAAAAAATATTAAGGGGATTTTATTCAAAATGTTGCCTTGTGTGTCACGTAACATTGCTAGTAACACATTAGTAGATGCTACATTAATTTTTTTATTTCTTATTTTTGTTTTTGTTAATTAAATTTTGAATTTCCAAAAGTCTATTTTCTTATATTTAGAGTTTGTGAAATTTAAAAGGTTTTTAGCAAAAATATGTAATGTTTGTCTAACTAATTATAATTTAGAAATATCTATTTTTTAAAATTCATTGTTCGAATTTTGAAAAACACAATTTTATGGATATTTCTAAAATTATTTTTAGTTATTATATATTAAAAAATGGAAAAAAAATCAGTTTTTTTTCAAAATGACGGATAACTGTGTTGAGTTTGTTAGGGATTTAATCTGATTTGATCTTGTCAAATCAACTTAAACCCTCACTATTCACTCATTTCTCACCCTCCTAAAACCTTCTTCCTCACCGTCTCTCTCTTCGCTCTCTCTCTCTAAACAACCGTCTGTCTTCATCTTCTTCCTTATTTAATTCGCCATGGCTAGCCCATCAAAATCCTCTCAAATTCGTCTCCCATGAAAGTTTCTCCTATAACTCCCTCAAGTGTTGTCTCAAGTGTCGCCATTCCTATGAAAACATCACCTGCGACAACACTTTTCGCAAACACCAACCCTTGGCTTGGTTGTGTTAATTCCCCTCCTACTCCTGTTTCAATGGCTCTCTATGCGAGCTCTCTGTCAATAGCTCACTCCAGCACATCGAATCATTCAGTATACTACTTTCTTCACAAAAAGGGGGAGAGTGGCCACTAGTGATGTTGATGATAGTGATTCGTATGAAGCATCATATATTCCCGACAATGTCAAGTGATAATTTATGAATATGACTGGAATATATGTGTTGAATGGGAGATTGAGATAGTGATCCTATTAATATTAGATGTTGGGAAAATGTTACAACATTGATTTTATTTTCGAATAAAATCTTACATTAAAGGAAAGTTTATTGTTAAGGGGGAGATTGTAAGGGTGATCCTATTAATGTTAGATGTTGGAAAAATGTTACAACATTTGATTTTATTTTTGAATAAAATCTTACATTAAAGGGAAGTTTATTATTAAGGTGAAGAGCTATGTAAAGGGGAGATATATTGTTATAAGCATGACTAAATGTGTATGCAGGTACATCACGTTGTATTTTATGAAGAAATACGTAACTAAGGGGGAGATTGTTAGTGTTAGAAACATGACTAGTCCCTTGTGTCACATACCAGTGTTGCCACTGGTGTTGCCATTTCGATTTGACAACACCAGAATAGTTACTGTATTTTTCACAAATAAAAACGTGGTAATTAATGAATATATAACAGTAGTTAGTGTGCTTTAGATGAGGTTGAAAAGGTCAGCAGAAGATGTCCAGGCGTGAACTTTGAAATTGAAGAGAAAATTACATATAAACATGTTGTTTATATGTTTAATTAGTGACCAAGTAAAAGAGCTATTGTTTAGCTATTCAGGGAGAGCTGAAGATAGAGGTACAAGGCTGCTACAGCTTGGAGTGCAAGACGGAGAAGCCTAAGAAGACCAAGTCTTCTACAAAAAAGAAAAATTGAGCTAAAAAGGGGAAAACAAACTCTAGTTGTTTATCTGATCATTTTGAGTAGGCTCCAAGTTTTGGAGTCCTATAAATAGTGCAGTAGATCTTCATTGAAGATCATCCAATTCAGAAAACGCAAATCTGTACAAGAAAAAGAATTCTGCTCTTCGAGTGTTGCCATTCAGTGTTAGTAACACTCTGTCCAACACTCGAGAGAAATCATATACTCCCTCCGTCCCACGTTAGTTGAGACTTCTTTCCCTTTTGGATCGTCCCACGTTAGTTGAGACTGCCCAAAATGGCAAAGGAATCTTCACTATTTACCCCACTCATTCTCTCTCCTATTTCACTTTTACACTCACAACATTCTCTCTCCTAACTATTCCTCCCACTCATTCTCTCTCCTATTTAATTCTTCATACTCACAACATTTTCTTTCACTTTTTCTCTCACTTACTTTTCCTTAATTGGTGTGCCCAAAAAGTTAGTCTCAACTAACGTGGGACGGAGGGAGTATATTTTTATAGTTCGAGAGTTGCTGAGTGCTAGATAGGTTGTGAATGTGAAGAGAGTGTTCTAGAATAATTGTTCCACTAAGCTTTGATAGAATATCATTAGGTAACTTTTCGACCTTGTAACGAAAGTTTATACTTATTGAAAGGTCTTGCCCTCCTGGCACCCATCAAATTATATATCTATATTATAAATGGCAAAGGAATCTTCAACAGTACAATGAATAGTTACATTCGCCGACTTTACCATTTTGCCCTCACTATTTTATTTCTTTCCCATTTTGCCCTTTAAAAAAAAATTATATTATAAATGGCAAAGGAATCTTCAAGAGTACAATGAATAGTTACATCCGCCGACTTTACCATTTTGCCCTTATTATTTTATTCCTTTCCCATTTTGCCCTTAAAAAAAATTTTAAAAAATTAAAAAAAAAAAAACGTGGCCTTGAACACGGGCTTAGGTTAGTTTATTTATATATATAACTTAATAAAAATCTATTCTCTTGTGTTTATTTTTATTATTTCCGCTGCATTTAAATTTTTTATTTTTGAATTGGTGTCAATTGTGTTGTTATTAGTATTATCAATACTATTAACAACACTTGTGAATTTTGTCTCACTTTTTTGCTAAGTCATAGACAATTTCATTTTTCACTTGAATTATGAAGCTTTATTCTAGGCAAAGATGGAGAAGTTACTTGAAGAATACTTTAAGGCCCAGTTTGATTTTCTGTACTAGCGGCTTGAATGGGGATTAATAATACTAGTGTATTTTAAATTGATGTTTGGCAGGAATTAAAGTGTCGGATCCGATTGTCCAAATTAATTTCTTTATTCCCTTCTTATTTATCCCTAATTAAAGGTAGTACTATTAAAACATGTGCCAGGATTGTGAGGATAATATTATTATGACAAAATTGCTTTATCATATACTAATAATTAACGAAGCAGCTCATCCTATTAATATAATCTCAAACGTTATTAAATCTTCATTTTATTTAATTCGTTCAAGTAATTTTTTTTTTTTTTTGAAAGAAGGTAATTTGGTTTTCAAACAATGAATTGAGTGGCTAGTTTTGTAAATTACATAGTAATATCAAAAGATGTACTCCCTCCGCCCCGCTATAAATTGCATACTTTTCTTATTGGGCGTCCCATTTAAAATGGCAAAGAATCTTTACTATTTTCTAGACTCATTCTCTCTCCTACATTATTTTAATACTCACAACACCATTATAATTTACTATTCCCTCCACTCATTCTCTCTCCTATTTTACTTTTACACTCACAACATTTATATTATTATTTTTTTCCTTAATCCCCACGCAAAAGTAACTGTGCAGTTTCTACCGAGACGGAGGGAGTATGTATTAGAAGTTATATTGTTGTGTTTTTTCATCTTGATTACCAAACATAATATTAATGTTTTTTTGCTTGATTAATAAGACCCGTCTTATTAGTCCGGAGAGTAATAATACCCGTAATAAAAATACCGATTATTCGGCATTTGCTATCAAACGGGCCTAAGGCTCCGTTTGTTTGGGGGAAAATGTTTTCCAGAAAACATTTTCCCCATTTTTCGGTGTTTGTTTCGCACCGAAAAATGTTAGTCAAAGACATGTTTATCTTATTTTTCGGAAAATATTTTCATTTTTCGGAAAACATTTTGCTGGAAATCATTTTCCGAAAAATGTTTTACGCTAAACAAACGGAGCCTAAATGTTTAATTTTTTACTTGTACCAGTAAATTTTGTTGGCAAAAGCGCAATAAAGAATGCCCAATTGAGCAGTTCTAAATTCGATTGGACCTAGAAATTCATTAGTTGACCCACACGGGTTCACAACTCACAAGTTAATAGTGGGCTCATCAAATGTTCCCTCCGTCTCAAAACTTCTTCCATTATTTTGTTTGGACAAAAAAAAATGAAAAATATATGCACTATTCAAAGATATTATGAGTAAGACGATTGTGGTACAATTTGTGAGTGAGCAATATAATTTTCATTTATGATTATGATTATGATTATGATTATGATAAATGAGAAAAATTATAAGAATTATATATTTAGAGAAAAGAAGATTTAATAATGAAACACCCAAAAGAGAAGAGAAATGGAAGTTATATATTTAGAGAAAAGAAGATTTAATAATGAAACACTCAGTAGATTGCTGAAAAAAATTCTGAAATAAACCCAAAAATATAAATCATCAAAATCAAAATTAATAGCTAAAATTAGGGAAATTAGACGGACTAGAACAAAGTCCAACTACAAATGCACACGAATTCTTGTAGTTACATACTCCCTCCGTCCCAGACCAAGGGTATATGGAGGGGATTTCACGCTTCTTAAGAAATTTTTTAAAAAATGAATAAAAGTTAAATGTGAGATAGAGAATAGTAATTAAATGTGTGGTAGGAAATATGAAAGATAATGTAAAAGTTAAATGTGTGGTAGGGAATAGGAGAGAGAATGTAAAAGTTAAAAATATTTAATAGGAGAGAGAATGAGTGGGAGGAATAGTAGTTAAATGTGTGGTAGAAAATAGGAGAGAGAATGTATAAGGATATAATGAATGGTTTTTTTGTAAATATATGAAGATGATAAGGGTATTAATATATTCAAAAACTTGCCTTTTTTGGAAATGAACTCTTGGTCTGGGACGTCCCAAAAGAGAAAGATGAACCCTTGGTCTGGGACGGAGGGAGTATTTGGTACGCGGGAGTTCTCATCTTGCGGGTCAATGAGATACAAATACATGCCTTTTTTTTTTTTTTTTTTTTTTAGGGGGTGGGGGTGGGGAGGCAGAATTTGGTGAAAGTAGAACCTGCAAAAAAAAAAAAAAATCAAATAAATATTAGCCAAGATAAAAGATATTGTTTAGAACAATCAAATCAACATGAGCTTGAGCTTGTTAGTAGGAGTGTATGTGGTTCGGTTCAAATCGTGATTCGGAATTGAGTCAAATCAAATCATGCGGTTTAGTTCGATTTTCAAGCAATAGTGATTTGGTTCGATTTCAAAAATTGTTAAGTCATGTGGTTCGGTTTGTGATGCTACACAGGAAAACGTGTTGCACAGGAGCTGAACCCACAGCTATACAAGAGGATACTCCGGCTGGTCTTCTTGGGATGGCCCACCTTGACTCCTACACACAAGTGAACAATGGTGAACTAAATCGGGGGTGGCTCCGATAAAACCCCTCCGGCGTGAGAATCAGTGACTGTTTCTGAGATAAAGAAAATATTAATGGAGAGAATTATAGAGAGAGAGAGAGAGCTTAGAGAGAGAGAGTAAAACTTACATAATAATTCAGCACTCATGTTTTTATACCATGTCATAAAGTAAATCATGCCCCTAAAGGACACGTGTCAGTCATCCATGCTTTTTGGGTCAACTACCCACAAAGTTGGTAAGAAAATACTGTCCCCCCCATCATTCCACACTGTTGTCCGTTATGGGGGGTGTCCACGTGGCAACGTCCCAGTCACTTATTATCTTCCAGTCACGCTTGTCGTCTGGCGACAATCCCGCTAAGGGAATAATGCACATATAATCGCCTAACCTAACCTCTGCACTTGTCGCCTAACGTCAAGGGATACTAGGTTGCCTTCTCGACACCTGTGCTTCCCGCCTATAGGCTATTCTTGCTCTAACCCACACCCTTGTCGCATACTACAAAATCTCGCCACTTGAGGAGAAAATGTAACTTATCATCAACTTCATTGTTATTTACCCTCCTTAACACGTGTGGCCCACCCTAAATTACTCGGCCCAATAAGCCCATTGTACTGTTCAAGCCCAATCTTTATCCCATGACCACTTCAGTAGCCCCCAATTTCGAGACCTAAATCATTCATGTTCCAGGCGAGAAATTTAAACTTCTTGCCACTTCCCGCACGAATACGACCCTATTCGCAAGATATCTGGAGAAACTGACACCTGTAAGCCATGTGTCACCACCAGAAACCTTCCACTTTTGACGGCTGTGATGTGACATATGAAAAGACACTTTGAAATTTGAAATCATTAAATGGGGAAAAATTTAAAATTTTGAGGAGCCAATTAATTTTAACCGTTCCCCCAAAAACCCTTTAGTATTCCCCCCATATAAATAACCTCCCCCTCCTCCATTTACCCTTTTCGTCCTTCTGATCTAAAACCCCTTAGTGATTTCCGGCAACCTTAGTACTTACTCCGGCGAACTTGCTACCGTTCTCTCGTTCAATCTTCTTCGTTCCAGTGACTTGATTCTTGCTCTCCCTTGCATTCCACCCAAAAATAGCCACTTTTTAGTCTGATTCCTTCATCTAATCACCCTGGAAAGTAAACCCTTCGATCGTACTTTAGATATTCCGGCGAACCTACGATCCATATTCGATTTCATCAACGATCCTTCATATTTTTCAGGTAATTTCCTTGATCTTTAATTTCCTTTGTTTTCTTTAAGTTTTTGTTTCTCGCCATGGCTAGATTTAAGAATTGCCTTAGACAAATTAGGTATGGCCAATGTCAAAAAACTGGCGGCATTTACTATTTAACTAGGGGTATTTGGGCGAGAATTCCACGAGATGACTTGGTGAATTGTTTAAGAATTAATAGGGTAGATCCCGCCATCATAGCCGCCGTAGAAATTAGGGATAAATGTTTTCTTCACTTCTCAGCCCCCATGTCCAAAACGTTTTTCACTCCCTGCGAACTTTGCGAACACCTTTGTCGCTTCTATGGCCCTCCCACATACTCTGATAGCTCTGATACTAATTTTCTCGCTGCGAGATCTTTAGCTAATAGGAACCGTTATAAACAAGTTATCTCTTCTTCTGATTCAGGCGAGATGTCTCACTCTGGAGCTCCTGGTGCTTCAACCTCAACCGACGGGAATTCAACCTTGACTAATAACCCTTCCACCTCAGCTGCAGCGGGAACCCACATTTCCCAAGATCCTCACATAACTCCTTACCACACCAAGTACAACATCAACCATCTTGACTACCATATTGCCGCCTTTGATGGCGAGATGTCTCTATCCGTGATTAGGCATAGACAAGATGGTATCATAGTTTTCCCGTCCCAACTAGATGTCGGGATCAGGATTCCCATAGATCCCTTTATTTCCCTTGTTCTCTTCAAGGCTCAGGCGCCAATAGCCGAGCTTCACCCAAATGCGATAAGGGTGTTAACATGTTTTATCACGATTTGTCGCGCTCTTTGGCTGGAACCCACCACCCATTTGCTTATGGATTTGTTTACTGGGTACCAACAAAAGGACAAACAAACCCATGATTTGAGGATGTCGCTTAAGTATAAAAAGCCAAAAATCCTCACTCCCCTTCCCTCTAAAGTCCATAATTGGCAAAATGACCCGCTCTTCATCGTTTCCCGCATTGGGTGGGCTCTCCCCACGGACTTGAAAGGGATCCACCCTAAGATTGACAAGAAATGGTCCCTAGATGAGGATGAAAAGCGTTTGAAAGCTACCATGGTCCGGCTTCTCGCCGAAGCCAGCACCACTGATCCTTCCCCGACCCTGTTCTTGATCCAACAAATTCTTGCAGATCATTCCCTCCTCAGCCAAGTAGGACTTTCTTTCGACTTCCCGCCAGTGCCCCCGCGAGTTGCCATCACCTTTACAGAATCTTGACCTGGCTGGGAACATCACTCAGGCGGCAAATTTGGCATAGACTGCACCGTTTGCGGAAACGGCCAAAACATGTGTCCCGCAATGCGAGAAGTGCAACGTATGTTTTCCGTTGTTCTTTACTTTCTCTAATAATTACCAACTTTTTATTACCGCTGACATTTTTTCTTGCTTCTCGCAGTGCACAGGACCATGGATATGAACCAAAAAAGTTTGGCTCAGGGAATGTCCGAACAACAAGCCAAGCGTTTGGCCCTGTCCAGAAATGCAAGCCTAAGGGTCCAAGCTTCTGATCTCGCCATCCCCATAGCGACAACTGGTGAAGACGAAAGGATCGTCAGCAAAACATCTCGCAAGAGGGCTTCTGCAACCACTTCCCGCCCCCAAAAACGACAACGTAAAGCCGCCCCTGTTCCCGCTCCAGGAGGCCAAGCTGAAACTTTCAGCTTAGTTGATGAGGAGGAAGAAGAGGAAGAGGAAGAAAGAGAAGAAGAAGAAGAAAATGAGCCCCATAATGATGATGAGGATGATGCTCCACTTGACCAACAAGGAGCTGAGAATGAGGGGGTTCGATCAGAGAATCTGGCGGGATCCAACACTCCGCCTCCCTCATCTTAAACACAAGAAGCAGCCCCCAATGCCTCTCCCACTCACCCTTCATCTCCCCGCTCAATTCCTCGCCGCCGTGCTAGCTGGTTGGAGGAGGATTTTAAGATTCCCGAGGATGAAACGGGCATGAAAACTCTTTGCCAAGAAGCCAACAACATCCCCAAGCTAAAGGGGCTGATAACTGATCAGTTGGAGCCAGTTTCTTGCCTATTGGGATCTACTGCCCTGAAACGAGCGAGTGATGCTGATCAAGTCGCTTACGTAGAAGGGGATGATCCCAATCATTCGGCTTATCATGCGGGAATTCAGCTTTCTCTGGTAAGGTACCCTCACCTTCTTTCCATTTTATTTACTCGTTCTCAATTGTTTACTTCGTCACTTGTCTTTTCACTTTAACACTTTGTTGTCGCTTCATATTTTGCAGCTTAGCAGCACTATTTTAGGCTTGAGCAATAAATGCTCTACCTTAGAAACAGATCTGACTGGGTGTGAGCGGGATAGGAACGTATATAAAAGGCGGGTCTCAAGGCGAGAAGAAACAATCAAGAAGCTGACAGATCAAAAAGCCAAAGCTGATGCGGATCTAGTCGCGAGAAAAGCTCGTTTGGAGGAGCTAGAAAAAACAAACAAGGATATGGAGGAGAAACTGGCTCAGCTTGCCGCCGAAAATGAGAAAAACAAAGAGGCTGCTGCCAAACTTGCTGACCTTGATGCCGAGAACAAACGGCTTAGGGATGAAGATTTTGTCAAGGCCAACCAAGTGACCAAGCTTAGAAAGGATCTAGAAGCGGCTAAATCCAAGGCTGAAACTGACGAAATAGATGCATTTGATAATGCTATCCTCCATACCCTTAGGACAATTGCCGCCGAATCCAATCCCGCTATAACCCCCGCTATGTTGGCGAGATGGGGCTCTGAAACTATCTTTAGCGACAAAAGTCGCAAGGGACATCCCCCTGTGCCTTTCAGCGAGCAAGAGCTAATCCAACTAGCGGCGGAGGATGTCGTGTAAGAACATGGATTAATATAACATATAAATACTTAATAATATAATGATCAATATTATAATATATGGTATAAAGTATAGAACTCAACATAATATGTAGAATTCCATAATATAAGTATACCATTAAATGATGGGCATAATGGTAATATCTTATATATCAATAGGTGTAGTCCCTAAATGAAGTGCCCCTTGGATTCCTATATAAAGGCCTATCCATCAAGCCTATGAATCTACTAGTTATATTATTCTCATTCAGTCCAAACTCTTCCTAAGTAATTGAAGATTAAAGAGATTAAGGGCACTCATCATTTAGAAGATCTACTCCTCCCTAATTTGAAATCTATCTTCTTACTTCATCCTCTTTACTCAAGAACAAGACTAAGAACAAACATGGAATCACAAGGTACACGCTTCCGTCTTATTCTTCTTCTTCTTCTCTTCTTAATCTAGTAATGAGTCGGTTCATGTTTAATGGATCGTAATTGTTCCAACAATTGGTATCAGAGCCTGCTCATATACTAGATTGAGTTTGAATTTCTTATAAAGTCTTGTGCTTTAATTTGTTTTTAAATCCATGTATAATTACACTTAGTTTTGTTCTTGTACATAATACTCATTTTGTCTAAGAGTATTATGTTCATAACTTCATTCTATTTACGAAATTTTGGTTTTACTAAAAAGGCTTTCAATGTAAGATTATCCCAATTTTGAACATAGCCACCATCCTTGGATGCGTTGTGAGTTTGTTCATTTTGCATAGCCACGCATTTTTAAATGTGTTGTGAGTATGCGGATCTACTTACTTTGATTGAAAATTGAGTCACCATTAAATTAAGAATGGTAAAATCAAACTTAAGAGACATGATGGTTCAAGCAAGATTATCCCATTTGCATAGCCAACATTGTATGATGTATGGAGTGTGCAAATCTAGATCTACTTGTTTGACCATTTTAATTAAAGTACAAGTTATCCCATTGACACAACAGAGCGTTTTATGTCGCACAATCGTGTTGGATCTACTTGTATATTCATGTCTTAGTTAAGCATTAATTTTGCTTGACATTCATGTTTGTGTTAAAATTTATTTAAAAAAAAAAAAAAAAAAAAAAAAAAAAGCAATTGGCATTTAGTAGTAAAGCAATGGGTCAAAAGGCTTCATCAATTGGATCAATTGTACTGTACGGTGGTTTTTTAAATTGATGATTGTACTGTACGGTGGTATCAGTTGGGAAAAGGAATTGGTGACTTTTAACTTGATGACTTTTAAATTGATGGTTAAAAACCTGTTCATCAATATTGGATACTCCGTACCGTACCGTGGCTTTGTTTAATTTGATGACCTTTAATTGCTTACTCCTTGACCGTACCGTGGCTTATTATTATTTATTTATTTTTTTTTTTTTTTTTAAAATGAGTATAATTGGTGATTTTTCGTTGCCCAAAAATTTTGATAATTTATTAATAAATTATAATGTCTGGACACCAGTCGCGCTTCGGTGGTTCTTGGAGTTATTAAACTTTAAGAATGGACGGGTAGAACAAAAGGATATTATCTTTTATTAATAAATTTCGCTTATTTCTATACCATTTAAAAATTTCAGAAATTACCTTAAGGCCTTTTATTTCCGATTAATTATATCCTTAACATTTTTGGACAAAATTAACATGATTGTTTCCCAAAGGAGACCTTGTTGATTAAATTCAAACTTGTTAAAAGATGAATGTAAATATTGATATGTGATAACATGCTTGTTTCCCAAAGGAGACCTTGTTGTTGACTAAGTATTTACATTCATGGGGTAATAATTGAACTAAACGTTTGGTCATTTTAAATGCTGTGAACCATCCCAAAGGAAGGCGGGTGTTTAAAATGAATTGTTTATATTCTTTATTACCGGGAAACAAGTACCTTAAACTTTAGGACATTTTCTATACTTGAACCGGCCCAAAGGAAGGCAAGTATTTAAAGTGTATTGTTTAAGCTATTTGTTTACCCTAAGATAAATCAAATTATGAGTCAATTCGCAATCCAAAGATTAGTGTTGATGTCATATTGATTATCTTTTATTATGATGGAATTCATTTTGATATAATTAATCATTGTGTAGTTTCTTATACATGTTTTGTTTCATTCTTTTGTTCTCTTCATTCGTATTTGATTAATGCTTCCATCCAGTAACTACTGCTTTATAAATGATGCACCTTGCTTACTGGGACTAAACTTAAAAATTGGAAAAATAATATAACGATGATCTTATGCAATATGGACATCGAACACGCATTTGGGGAATCAAGTCCCGCTGCTCTCACTAAAGGAAATACCGTTATAGAACGGAAAATGTTGAAAGCAATGGGAACGGTCCAACCATGTGAGTCTAATGATCATGGAAAATGCGGTTTGAGACATTTTTGGACAATGTCTCTGAAATCGAAAATGCTGAATTTTTTCTTGAATTCTTGTGGAAACTTGTTTCCATTCGGTACAAGGGTGACGAAAATCTTCGGGAATACATTATTGAATTATTTCATCTGTCGATCAAACTAAAGGCACTTAAGTTAGAGATTTCAGAAGATTTGCTCGTGCACTTAGTTTTGATCTATCTTCCTCCTCAATTTGGTCCTTTTGAAGTGACCTATAAATGTCAAAAGAAAAAGTGGAATATTAATGGATTACTTTCACATATGACATTAGAGGAAGATAGGATGAAATATCTCAAATTAGAAAGTACTCACTCAGCATTTACTTCTTCTCATGGGATTAAGAGAAGAGGGAAGGAAATTGCGGTCGCAAGTAAGAAGCATAAGGGATCATTTAAAGATCATAAAGTCAAGAAATGCTTATTTTGCAAGGACCTTACTCGCATGAAGAATGACTACCATAAGTATCGCGAATGGCGAATTCAGAATGGTATGTCATTTGGTCTTGTTTGTACTAAGGCAAATTTGGTTTCAATTCCTTAATATACATAGTGGTTGTATTTGGTGCGACAACTCACATTAGTTCATGTATGCAGGGTTGCCTGAATTACCGAATCCCCAGTGAAGATGAGAAATACATCTATATGGAAGCTGGAAATCCGGTTGAAGTTATAGGCATAGGGACTTTTAGATTATTGATAAGTACTGGCTATTATTTTGTATTAAATAATACATTCATTGTACCATCTTTTTTATGGAATTTAATATCTATCACAATTTTGACAAGGAAGGTTACTCTTGTTCTTTGGTAATAATAAATGTGATCTTTATTTTAAATTCCAAACTTATCGGTACTAGTACTTTGTCATATATCGATAATCTTAA
Source organism: Adenophora triphylla var. japonica (assembly GCA_022495995.1). Lineage (NCBI taxonomy): Eukaryota > Viridiplantae > Streptophyta > Magnoliopsida > Asterales > Campanulaceae > Adenophora > Adenophora triphylla. The sequence goes on from JAFEMH010000524.1 coordinate 690,846, forward strand.
TTTACTTGACACAGTCAAGAAAATGAATGGGTCCCATAATAATGAAACCAAAACTAAAGGCACTAAGCAAAAATTATCAAGTGAAAATTCTTGTATTCTATGGCATAGGCGTTTGGGTCATATCTCCAAAAGGAGAATTGACAAGCTTGTGTCCGAGAAAATATTACATAAGCTTGATACTCCGGAAAATAACTTTTGTATTGAATGTCTTAAGGGAAAATTTACAAATAGTACAAACAAAAATGAATCCTTGAGAGATACAAAAGTCTTAGAACTAATTCATACGGACATATGTGGACCGTTCCCTACCCCTTCATGGAACGGACAAACATATATTATTACGTTCATGGATGATTACTCTCGTTATGGATACATTATTTTCTTCATGTAAAGTTTCAATCATTGGACGTTTTCAAGTCTTTTAAGGCATAAGAAAGACTATTAAGAACGTTAAATCCGATCATAGTAGTGAAAACTACGGACGGTATAACGTATTGGGTGAATAACGTCCGGGTCCTTTATACTCGCTATTTTTTGAAGAGTGTAGGATTGTCCCTCACTACACCATGCCGGGCAAACCTAGCATAGTATATTGGAGAGACATAATAGAATCCTTAAGAATATGGTAAGAAGTATGTTTTCTTGTACTTCTTTACCTCACTCATTATGGGCGAAGCATTAAAAACCGCAGCTTATATTCTCAATAGAGCACCTTCAAAAGCTACCGACAAAACCCCTTATGAGTTATGGACGAATAAGAAACCGTCCTTAAATCATCTTCATTTATGGGGGTGTCCAGCAGATGCTAGACCTTATAAGGTCTAATGAGGGCAAACTGGACCTAAATACTGTTAGTAGCTATTTTGTAGGGTATGCCGAGAGATCTAGGGGATAAAATTTTATGACCCGAAAACTAGAACATTTTTCGAGACTGACAATGTTAGGTTCCTTGAGGATGTTGAATTTAGTGGGAGAAATAGTAATGATTTTGAATTTGAAGAGTTAGAGGAACCACTCTTTGTTCCTCAAACTTTAGTTCATGTTGAAAATCAAGTAATTGTACACAGGAAATTCAACAAAGAACATACAATTCAAAATAATATAGAGACTCCCGTAAATAACATGTACAACATGAAAATGTTGGACATAATGAAATTCAACAACCTCAAAATGAGGATGAACCTAAGTGTGCCCTTAAGAAGATCTACTAGAGAAAGAAGAAATGTTATTCAGGATATTTATGATATGTATCTTGCGGAGAATGAGGACACCTTAAGTTTAGTGGAAGATGATCTAATCACCTTCCATGAAGCCATTAATAGTCCTAATTCTCATAAGTGGATCAATGCCATTAATGAGGAGTAAAATCAATGAAAGACGATGACATTTGAGATCTTGTCCCATTACCTGAAGGTGTAAAACCTATTGGTTATAAATTGATATTTAAAATCAAAAGGGATTAGCAAGGTAATATGGAAAGATATAAGGCACGTCTTGTTACTAAATGATTTACTCAAAAGGAAGGCATTGATTATAAAGAAATATTTTTTTCCGGAATCTTCTAAAACCTCTTTTATGATCATTATGGCATTAGTGACACATTATGATCTTGAGCTTCATCAAATGGATGTTAAGATAGCTTTTCTCAATGGCAACATTGAGGAAACTATCTATATGAAGAAACCAGAAATGGTGACTAATTCGGATCAAACTAGTCAACTAGTTTGTAAACTTAAGAAATCCATTTATGGGCTCAAGCAAGCATCTCGTCAATGGTACTTAAAATTTAACCAAGTTATTCTTTCATTTGGCTTTGAAATGAATCTTGGTAAAAATTGTGTGTACCATAAGTTCAGTAGGAGTAGATTTATTATTTTTGGTCTTATATGTGGATGACATTTTACTTGCTAGTAATGATAAGGACCTTCTTAAGGAAACCAAGAAATTTCTCTCAAACAAATTTGAGATGAAAGATCTTGGAGAAGCTTCTTTTGTAATAGGAATCCAAATACATCGTGATCGCTCACGAGGTATGTTAGGATTATCACAAAAGAGCTATATAGAGAAGGTATTACAAAGGTTTAGCATGGAAAATTGTAAACCACATGACACCCCGGTCTCTAAGGGAGATAAGTTCAGTTTAAATCAATGTCCTAAAATTAATTTTGAATCCAAGTATATGGAAAATATCCCTTATGCACCGGCAGTAGGAAGCTTAATGTATGCGCAAGTCTGTACTCGTACAGACCTTGTATTTATTATTGGGATGCTTGGTCAATACCAAAGCAATTCGGAAAGAAGAACATTAAGTCGCATCCAAAAAGAATGATGAAGTACCTATAAAACATTAAACTACATGCTTATGTATATAAAATCGGATCATTTTGAGATCATTAAGTATTCCGATTATGTTTTAGTGGATGCAAAGATGTCGAAAGACATCATATGATTATGTCTCTTGTTGAAGAGAAATAAGTATAAAATGAACAAATAGATATACAACTTGTAGGATCAAACTCCATGTTATTGGATCCATTTTGTAAAGCGTAATCTCTTTTGATGTTTCACGAGCATACTGCTCATATGGGTGAAACAATTTTGATAATGCTTAAATCAGTGGGAGTTTGTGTTGTTTTCTATTTCTTTGTGTTGTTTTTATTTATATTGATCTCAATTGGTTAAGTAGGACTAGTTGGAGAATATATATATGCGTTCTTCATATATATTCATTAATATTCCATGCTACATATCTATACTTAATCTATGTCATTTAGTTGGATATATATATGTGATTAATGTGGGTTTAGTTGCGAATCAATTATAACGATCGCCCCTTTAGTCCTTATACTTATATGACTAATGGACGGGATTGGTTTCGAATGATAACAAAGCGCACATAAGGGTTGTCATTTGTGTTATAAATATGATTGAAGAAAAATTTATTAAGTTGAAGGTATATGTTATAATAATCCAAGTGGGAGATTGTAAGAACATGGATTAATATAACATATAAATACTTAATAATATAATGATCAATATTATAATATATGGTATAAAGTATAGAACTCAACATAATATGTAGAATTCCATAATATAAGTATACCATTAAATGATGGGCATAATGGTAATATCTTATATATCAATAGGTGTAGTCCCTAAATGAAGTGCCCCTTGGATTCCTATATAAAGGCCTATCCATCAAGCCTATGAATCTACTAGTTATATTATTCTCATTCAGTCCAAACTCTTCCTAAGTAATTGAAGATTAAAGAGATTAAGGGCACTCATCATTTAGAAGATCTACTCCTCCCTAATTTGAAATCTATCTTCTTACTTCATCCTCTTTACTCAAGAACAAGACTAAGAACAAACATGGAATCACAAGGTACACGCTTCCGTCTTATTCTTCTTCTTCTTCTCTTCTTAATCTAGTAATGAGTCGGTTCATGTTTAATGGATCGTAATTGTTCCAACATGTCGTTCTCGGCAAAACAGCCTGGCTTGTTCCTGACACCCGTCCTGACAACATTATTCCTGCCTTGTTCGACTTGACTCAAAAGAACAAAGATGCTCTCAATGCTGCCCACAACGCCCAGTGAACTTATCCTTATAATTTGTGATTGCCACCAAACTTTTTGTGATTGCCACCAAACTTTTAACTTTGGGTTTGTAACAAACAATATTTACTTTTTGCATTTTAATTTCGTCTTTTATTTCTCGCAACCATGTTTTGTCGCAAACAATTTACTTTAGTTTCAATGGTGGGTCTTCGTGCCCAACAATTTGTAATTATCTTCTTGTCGCTCTGTTGCGATCTTTTGTCTAATGCCTTGCTTCTTATGACTTGCTTCTGAAACTATCTTTGTGCATCACAACTTTTTCATGTTGTATGCCTTTCTTTTGATAATTCTGATTTTGCTTCGATAGTTCATCGAAGATTGCATCTCCCCCTCCTATCTCTATATACATACTACTCCCTTCAAAAATGTGAGGCTTGTTTTTAGGCAGCCTCACTCCCAAGTGAAGATTCTCGCCAACTACTTGATGCGACAATCTTAGGCACGTTATATACATATCCTTTTCACTTGCTTATTCCGCCCTGCGACAACAAGTATCCCCTTGCTCTTCTTACCTAAGCGACAACCACCATAACTGACCTTATTATCGCTATAACTACCACCTTTGCCTTCATACGTGCCTGGAACCAACAACATCCCCAGGTCACGAGGTTTGGAGCCTGGGTCTCCCCCCGGATTACCACATCCACTTGGCGCCTTGGTCTCTAACCAAGACGCCGCATCCATTTTCCCAAGTGCGAGCGACAATTACTTCTCGCTTTCACCATCATGCCTCTGCGGTCTCTCCCTTTGTTTACTTTCTTTATCAACTTCAATGGAAATTTTCTCGGTCACTTTTCGCCTCCCGAAATCTCGCTCCTCTGTCCACTGCTTTATGAAACATAAAATAATAAACTTGTCAGATTCGTTATAAAAATGTCAATCACAGTAAAATATGTCACTGAGTAATTCTTGCCATCCTTCTTCCACCATATTCATAAGTTACATCATTCTAGAATGACAAATTCTACATAACTTTTCCGTCAATGTGAGGTTAACAAAACATATGACCCACAAGAAAAGTTACATAACTTTTGTTATCTAGAGCAAAAATCAAAAGATATAACCTCAAAAACTTGCGACAACTTCATTGATAAAAACGCTTCAGATGATCGACACTCCAAGCATTCTTCAATAATTAGCCGTCATGCTTCCTTAACTGATACGTCCCTTCCCGGATAACTTTGGATACCTGAAACGGCCCCTCCCATTTTTAATTCAACTTGGTGAATCCTGGCTTGGGTCCCGTAGCTTCAGCACTTCTCAGCACCCAGTCACCCACATTGAAAGACCTCTTGTTTACTCGCTTGTCGTGTTGAGCCTTCATCCTTTGCTTATAATTCACCATCCTCATTCTCGCTTGAAACCTTCTCTCATCAACCAAATCAAGGTCGTTGCATCGTCGCTGTCCATTTCTCGCTTCATCATAGTAAGTCACCCGATATGTCGGCAGTGCCATCTCGGCTGGCGCCATGGCCTCAGATCCATAAGTTAAAGCAAACGCTGTTTCTCCACTTGAGCCCTTTATTGTGGTCCTGACATACCATAATGTTGTTGACAATTCTTCTAACCATGCGCCGCCTCTTCCTTCCAAATTTTTGCGCAAGGCGGCAATAATTTGCTTGTTTGCCACCTCAGCCTGCCTATTGCACTGCGACCTATATACTGCCGACATCCAATGTTTCACATTCATCATCTTGCACTCCGCTGCAAATTTCTTCCCGAATTGTGTTCCATGATCAGAGATAATGGCCCTGGGCAACCCATATCTACACCAAATGTTTTCTTGAACAAACTTGATCACATTATCTTCACTTATTGTTGCCAAGGCTTTCGCTTCTATCCATTTTGTAAAATAATCAACAGCGACAACCACATACTGGCACCCTCCCTTGGCCTTTGGGAATGACCCAATCAGGTCAATGTCCCACATGTCAAAGGGCCAAGTCGCGACAATCGGCGTCTGCTCAGTGGCGGGTTGCCGCGGGATATTTCCAAATATCTGACACTTTTCGCATTTTTGCACATATTCTTCCGAATCCTTCCTCAAACTTGGCCAATAATAGCCATGGAACAAAACCTTCTCCGCTAGGGATCTCGCTCCTGGATGGCCATCACAAACACCTTCATGGATTTCGAACAAAACCTTGGCTACCATTCTTGGCTCCACACACCTCATCAATGGCTTTGAGAAAGATTTTCTATATAAGACCCCATCCTGCACGGTAAATCGTAGAGAAGACACCTTTACTAGCTTAGCCTTTTCTTCCTCAGGTGGCAATTCACCTTTGTCCAAAAAATCTTTCATCTCTGTCACCCAATTCTTCTTTGTTTCACCAATCTCCATGATCACGGGCTTATCAATTGCCGGCATATCCACATACTCCACCATGGGCTCATCAGTGGCCTGGTTTGCCTCACTTCCCGCCGATCTACTCAATGCATCAGCCTTTGAATTCTCTGCCCTATCAATTTGCACAAGTTCCCAAAACTCAAAACTACTCAAAATGCTTCTCGCCAGGTTACAATATTTTATCAGAAATGAATTCGCCACCCCATACTCGCCCCGCACTTGGTTCACAATGAGCTGAGAGTCAGAATGAATCAAAATCTTCTTTATCCCGATTTCATGGGCAAATTCAATTCCCGCCACCAATGCCTCATACTCTGCCTGATTGTTGGATACTGGGAGCTAGAACCTAAATGCCTTCTTATACTCGCATTCCGCATCTGGTGACATCAACACCATTCCTGCTCCTCCTCTGTCCTTCGCGGATGAACCATCCACATGTAGGATCCAACAATATGCCAGCCCTCCTTCTCTTCAATCAAACTTGGCACAGTCCGCTTTGTCGCCTTCCTCTTCTCGCGTTCCTCCACCACTTCCTCCTGAGACTTAGTAAATGAGGTCTCAGCAATGAAGTCTGCCAATGCCTGTGCTTTAATAGCTCGGCGGGATTCGTATCTAATATCAAATTCCGTCAGCTCAATTGACCACTTCAGCAACCTCCCCGCGGAATCTGGCTGCTGCAAGATCTTTCTTAGAGGGGCGTCAGTCAAAACAACGATTGAATGAGCGACAAAATAAGCTCTCAACTTTCTTGCCGCCACCACTAACGCATAAGCCAATTTATCGGCATTAAAATATCTCGACTCCACCTCGCTCAAAGCCTTAGAAACATAATATACAGGTTTTTGAATGCCTTCATCTTCCCGTACCAACACTGCAACAACTGCACAATCAGAGGCTGCCAAATAAACAAACAACTCTTCCCCCTCCACAGGGCTACTTAACAATGGCGGCCTCCCCAAATAAGCTTTCATTTCTTCAAACGCTACCCCACATTCCTCGCTCCACTCAAACTTCTTCCCCCCCTTTAACACCTTGAAGAATGGCAAACACCTCTCAGCTGACTTTGAAATAAATCTTCCCAACGCAATTATTCTCCCATTCAATCGTTGGATCTCGCGGATAGTTCTTGGTGGCGACATGTCTAACAACGCCTGAATTTTTTCGGGGTTGGCCTCAATCCCACACCTGTTCACCAGGAATCCCAGAAATTTTCCCGCCGTTACTCCAAATGTGCACTTACTAGGATTCAACTTCATAGAATTCCTCCTCAAGTTCTCAAAAGTTTCGGCCAGATCTAGCACATGATTGTTCTCCTTAGACTTGATCACCATATCATCAATGTATGCTTCCATGTTCCGCCCAATTTGTGATTTAAAAACCTCATTTACCATCCTTTGATATGTCGCCCCCGAATTCTTCAAGCCAAACGACATCATTTTATAACAGAAATTTCCCATAGGGGTCCTAAACGCAGTTTTCGCCTTATCCTCCTCCGCCATCTTGATCTGGTGATATCCCGAATAAGCATCAATAAAACTGAACACCTTGTGACCAGCAATGGAGTCCACCAACTTATCAATCTTGGGCAAAGGATAGCAGTCCTTGGGACATGCCGTATTCAAATCAGTGAAGTCAATACACATCCTCCACTTCTTGTTTGATTTCAACACCATCACCGGACAAGCTAACCAGACAGGGTATTGAATCTTCTCAATTATTCTCACTTTCAATAACTTCTCCACTTCCTCCATCACGGCCAGCTCTTTTTATCGCGACAAATGCCTCACCTTCTGCTTAAATGGCTCTATATTAGGATCAACGTTCAAACAATGCAAGGCTATGTTTTCGTCAATTCCCCTCATATCTTCGGGCCTCCAGGCAAAAATATCCAAATTCTCCTTCAAAAATTCAATCAAGCATTCCCGTTCATCCCGCGACAACTGCTTGCCAATCTTTATTTTCTGCTCTGGGAAATAACAATTGATTTCTACTTCCTCCAATTCTTCTCCCGCCTGGATATCTGGCTCATCCCGCACTTGTAGGGTCTCCACCTCTATTCTTTTTCTTTTCCTCGTTCTGGCGACAACCGGCTTTCTGGGATCAACAAAGGTATTCCCAGTAGGCTGCCCCTGGGCATCTTCCACCTCAATAGTTTCACAATCATCATCATACTCATCTATAGGCACTCCAACATTTCCCTCAACAATCTCCTCAATTCTTAGCTCATCCATGTGTACCACCCTCACAATCCTGGCATAACTTAGGTTGGGTGTCACATTCACCATCTCCATTGCCAAGTAATTCCCTTCGTCAGCCTCATCTCGCCCGCCCATGTCGGTATCAAATTCTCGCCACATCGCCACCTCATTCACGCATTCTTGCTGAACTTTAGAATCAGATTCCCGCCCATTCATCACGTTTACTTCCCGCTCTCCTCCAAATTCCCATGCCGCCAATTCTGATACATTGCTTGTCACCGCCATCACCATAGCTGAGCCCTTTCTCATACTGTCCGTCATGACCCAATCAGAATCACTATTTGCCACCTCTACAATCTTGACCATGTTTATCTTCAATGGGATGGATTCAACTTTGGTAGTCATAGAAATTGTACTTTTCGTCTTAGCTTTCTGCATTTCCTTTTGCTTCCTTACTACTGTGACCGCCTCACTCTTCAAATAGCCTATCCCATTGGAGGTAGGATATTTCACCCTTTGGTGGGGAATTTACAGAACCATCTCAAAACTTAACATGAACGGGATTCCCACTATAGCGTTGTAAGAGGATACGAGATCAATCACCATGAACTCTACATTCTCGCATCTCGCCAATTTTCCTTCGCCAATCTCAACATCCAGCATGATGGTACCCTTGACCTTAACTGAATGATTGGTAAAACCCTCAAGGTATCCCTTATGAGGTACCAAATTAGCCTCTGTATAATTCATCCTCTTAAAAGCATCATAATAATGCACATTCCTACTCGCTCCAGAGTCCACCATAACTCGCTGCACAATATTATTGCCTGGATACATTGTGATGATAATTGGCTGACTCCCATGGCTCTTAGTAACAGCCAATTCTCGCCTGGAGAAACTGATTACTCTATCTTGGCTGGCGGGAAACTGAGGAACATCAAACGTATGCGTCAAAGTCATAATTTGATTATTCAATTGGGATACACTGGGCAATGGATCATGGATAACATCTACCAAATTTCTTTTCGGCCTTCGCTGATCATCTCTCCCCACATTCTCCTCCAATATTCCTATAGGAAACCCCTATCAATCCTCCCCTGAATCAATCTCCTCAAATTATAACAATCATCAGTCTTGTGCCCCTTTTCCTTGTGAAACTCGCAGTAACTATTCTGGTCTTTAGCCGCATCAGTTCCTGGTGTAATGGGAAAAGGCTCGGGCAAGTTCACTTTCTTCATAATCTCGCTAATAGGAGTGTTCAATTTGCTAAACTTAATGGCCGTCTTTGGCTTATAGTCTCTTTGACCCCCCGAACGTCCATCACCATGGCCTCCACTTCCTCCCGCTTGACTTGCCCCCTAATTGCCGCCAAATCCTCTCCTATCATCTCACATTACTTCCACCCTCTCATTTATTACTTTCTTGGTCGCCGAATTCATCGCCTGAGCCCCCTTAGCCTTGACTCTGGCTCCACTGCAAAATCCCCTGACTCTTTCATACAATTCCCCCGTAGTTTTTGGCAACCTCATTCCTAGCTCATGCTTAAAGTGACCTGGCTGCAAACTGGTATTATATAGCATAATTATCTCGCCTTGACTGATGTCAGCGACTTGATTTGCCACTCCCATCAAATCCTCCAACATGGGTTATTGCTCTAGTCTTTCCAGAATAACTTGACAAAGTTGGCACGCGGAAGCTTGGATCTGGGGCGACACCTTTGATGCTCTGAATGAATGGAGCCAAAAAAGGCTTTTTTCCTTCTACCTTCTTTGTTCCCGCTTCTAACTCCGTAATCTTCTTGGCCATTTCTGCCATCTCAGTTTTCCATTTTTCCTCCTCTTCCTTCTTAGCTTTCTCCATTTCAATAGCCTTGGCCAATTCTGCGGCTTTCAAGGCTTCAACAAGCTTCTCGGCCTCAGCCGCCCTTGCCGCCTCTGCGGCCCTCCATTTCCTTTCTTTCTCATACTCTCTATCCTTCCTCTCTTGTCGCCTCCGCTCCCTATCCCGCGGTGATCTCTCATGGTGACGCCTTGCGTCATGATGACGCGATAACTGAGATCTCTCCCCGGCATGCCGGTCTTTACAGGGAACATACCCCTCGTCGTGCGTTGAGCCACTGGATTCATTACTATCATATTCAAAGTAATAAGACTGTTCTCTGGAATTGCCCGACTTATGGTATATTTTCTTTCTCTTCTTCCTTCTGGCCCCCAAACCATCATCCCACCTACGAACTTCGGCCACCCTTTGGGGCGGCGGCATGTCCCTCGCTCGCCTTGGATCATTAGCTACACTAACGCTGGCTTCCCGCTCTTGCTTACCAATAGGGGATTTTCCCACCAGCCCTACTAGTAATTCTTCAGGAATATGGGAAGGCTCCACATTCAACTCCTTCAACTGCTGATTATTTGTGAGAACTCGTATCCACGCCTCATTATCCGCCCTTAACCTATCAATCTTTTCCCTTACTTCTGCATCCTTTGACTATGCGGGAACTTGCCCTTCATCTACTGCCTTGGCTTTCTCAGTTCTCGCTCTCTCATCTCGCTCTCTAGCTCGCCTTATGGTAGAGTCAGTCTGCGAGGTACGGACCTCTACCTCCTCATCGGATCTCGCCTCAGCACGGCCTTCCTTAGCATTGGGGGTTGCCAACATTAGGTTCTGAGCTGCCTTGGAAGGGGTAGCTTTATCTTGCCCCATCACTATAACTTACCAATAAACAAATGGATTTACAACGCCTTTTCACAATAAATCAACCATTCTGACAACTTTACAAGTCAATTTCTGACCACAAAACACCTTTATACCATACATTAATTGGCCAATAGCATTTACAACCAAGGACAACTTTATGACACCATAAAATAAAGACAACAACAGTCCATAAACCGACTTCTGACAAGTACGACCTGGGAATCCCTCTTGATCTTCACACCAATAGCATTTACTTCTTCAACAAAGATGACAACATAGATCTTCTGGGCTCCACCAGAAAACGGTCACTGTCTACCACCTTCCCTCTCACCACCAACAGCCTCCCAACTGAAACAAACCACCCCACGAAGCACATTCAGGTCCCAGCAACGTAACCAGCTGATGCTACACAGGAAAACGTGTTACACAGGAGCTGAACCCACAGCTATACAAGAGGATACTCCGGCTGGTCTTCTTGGGATGGCCCACCTTGACTCCTACACACAAGTGAACAATGGTGAACTAAACCGGGGGTGGCTCCGGTAAAACCTCTCCGGCGTGAGAATCAGTGACTGTTTCTGAGATAAAGAAAATATTAATGGAGAGAATTATAGAGAGAGAGAGCTTAGAGAGAGAGAGAGAGTAAAACTTACATAATAATTCAGCACTCATGTTTTTATACCATGTCATAAAGTAAACCTATGCCCCTAAAGGACACGTGTCAGTCATCCATGCTTTTTGGGTCAACTACCCACAAAGTTGGTAAGAAAATACTGTTCCCCCCCATCATTCCACACTGTTGTCCGTTATGGGGGGTGTCCACGTGGCAACGTCCCAGTCACTTATTATCTTCCAGTCACGCTTGTCGCCTGGCGATAATCCCGCTAAGGGAATAATGCACATATAATCGCCTAACCTAACCTCTGCACTTGTCGCCTAACGTCAAGGGATACTAGGTTGCCTTCTCGCCACCTGTGCTTCCCGCCTATATGCTATTCTTGCTCTAACCCACGCCCTTGTCGCATACTACAAAATCTCGCCACTTGAGGAGAAAATGTAACTTATCATCAACTTCATTGTTATTTACCCTCCTTAACACGTGTGACCCACCCTAAATTACTCGGGCCACTAAGCCCATTGAACCCATTGTACTGTTCAAACCCAATCTTTATCCCATGACCACTTCAGTTTGGTCTGCAATCTCTTATGTATGTTATGTTTGGAAAATTCAAACAAACATGACAATGAATTGTGTAGTTTGAAACCATGTTCTAATTAATGGTTTAAGCAATGTTCTATGTCATGGTTTGAACCGTGGTTTGAATTGTGGTTTAAATCGCGATTTGAACCGCAAAATCAAACCGCGGTTCGAACCAAACCGAACCGAATCATGGCGGTTTGGTTCGGCTCGATTTGAATTTTTTTTTTAGTTCGATTCGATTTGATTTGAAATTTTTTCAAACCGATGACTAGTGGTTTGATCCATAAATTAACCCAAACCGAACCAAATCGAACCATTTACACCCCTACTTGTTAGTTCCATAATACTTTGGGCTTCCATTCCTGAATCTTGAAAGCCCCCCAAAAATTGTACGGGCTCATGCCCACGTTCCTAATACTGGTACTGTCCAATGGCCCGGCCTGTTTGAGACATACTTTATCGGCTTCAGGTTTGCCGCGCTCAAGATGAATCTTGAGGTGGAATTGGCCCTAACCGACGGGTCATTACGGGTTTAGAACTGGTTTGGAATAATTGTCATTCCTATTTATAAGTTTTTATATTTCCGGAGTGAGAGTTCCAATCTCAAAAAATTAAATTATGAATAGTGTTTTGAATAATTTGTTTTAATGGTTATGGTATATAATAATAAAAAATTAATACATAACTAACCAAATTTTTACCCACTTAGAATTATAAATAGTGTTTTGAATAATTGTATCCTCAACCGACTTTCACTTGAGTTGTTTATTCTATGTTTTTTTTAATTTAATAAAGAGGCTTTGACCAATAAGCCCCTTAGATAAATGAAAATGACCAATAAAATTAGACATTTTTTAAACTCGCCAATAAGTCCCTATATTTTTGTTGGACCAAAATGCCCCTTTGCCACATAGTCGCCCACCCACTTCTCCCCATGCGTGAGTGCCCAACACTTTTCTCTCTCTCTCTTCTTTTATTTAGTTTTTTCTTATCTATTTTTCTCTCTCTTCCTTTTTTTTTCTCTTAAATTTTTAAAATGCAATATCTCAAAATCTAAAAGTCAAAAAAATAATTCGAAACCACTGTTTTAATCGCATCGCCAAGACGAATCAAACAAGTTTACTCATCATATATTTCAAAATTTATAAATAAAATAAAATTATTTTTCACTTGTAAAAATCTGAGAAAATCATTTATCATTTATTCACACATGAGTATAACTGTATAATAGTTTTCACATTTATAAACTGAGAAGTCTATTTCACAGTTTTGATGTAAATAACTGTAAAATGGTTTTCACATTTATAAACTGAGAAGTCTATTTCACAATTTTGATGTAAATAACTGTATAATGGTTTTCACATTTATAAACTGAGAAGTCTATTTCACAGTTTTGATGTAAAAAACTGTATAATGGTTTTCACATTTATTCACATCTCAACCAACAACTGTGAAATAGACCTCACTGTTGTGCACAAACAATCATAACTGAGAAATTTACCTCACAGTTGTACACAAACAATCAACAACTGATAAATAACGGGTAAACCAAACATACTAAGTAGCAAATTAACTGTGAAATTGACCTCACAGTTCTCAGTTTAGAAAGGTCAACAACCAAACCATTTCACATTTATAAATAACTGTGAAACCGGACTCACAGCTTTTAGAAGTGTGAAAAATATTTTACACTTATTCACATCACAATCAACAACCGTGAAATAGACCTCACGCTTGTTTTGCTACTTCTAAGTATGTATGGTTTACCCGTGATTTGTGTTATTCATGAATGTTTGTGCACAACTGTGAGGTCAATTTCTCAGTTATGATTGTGAGGTCACTTTCTCAATTATTGTGCATAGCTGTGAGGTCAATTTCATTGTTTTATGTCATTCTTTCATAGAACAACTGTGAAACCGACTCACAGCTTTAGAAGTATGAAAAATATTTCACACTTATTCACATCAAAACCAACAAATGTGAAATAGATTTCCACGCTTGTTCTATAAAAGAATGACATAAAAACAGTGAAATCTATCACACATTTATGCACAATAACTGAGAAAGTTACCTCACAATAACTTACTAGACTACGATAGAATTCCTAAACAAGTTCCATAAAATAAATCCAAACCAACAACAACAAAATTCATAACATTACAAATTATAAGTTTCTCTTCCAACAAAAAAGGTAAATCGTCTGTGTTCATCAAACGTTTGATCACCCAAACTTCACAGCGACACCCAAACTAAACAAGTTCCATAAAACAAAATCTCTGCTTGAAAATCTTGCATTAACATTACCCCAATGGCATGAACACCCAAAACCCATCAAATAATCCAAAATAACAATGCCAAAACACTTAATCACATAACAATCAGCAAGATCAATTAAACCAAGATCAATTACCAGAACTTTGCGAAGGGACGACAACCAGCAACGTAATGCAATGACCAGGCTGAACAACGTGAGTCAAAGCCCACACTAATGCAGTCTTCGGTATTTCCTTGGATGCCTTAACGGCAACGACGACCTTCTCGGCGGCATCGGAGCCCTTGTCTTGCTTCCCATTCTTCACTTCCTTAATCGCATTCTCCCCTTCCTTACTTACTGACAATCCCAGGAACCGAATCGATCACAACTTCATCAACTCTCTTCACCCTCGATCTCCGATTAGACGATTTCCGAATTGAATCTAGAAGATTGGGATCTGGGATTTAGGGTTCAGGGGTTTGGAGAGTGGAACCTTGGCCGATGTGGACATCGCCGCCGGTGAGGGAGGAAGGGGCAAAAGGGCCGCCGATGTGTTGCTTCTTCGTCCATGACTCCATTTCGATCGGAATGTTAAAGAGAAAGGAGGAGGGAGGAGAAACGTAATTGGAATTACGGATAGAGAGAATGAGCAGGGTCAATTTAGCCATTTAAATTGTTATAAATAGAGTCAGGGACTCTACGGACATTTTGATTTCAACCCTAGGATCCTAAGGTAAAATTTAAAATGTACTATTTTTATTGGTTAATTCCACCCTATCTCGAGGTCTTATTGGTAAAAATCCCTTTAATAAACTTGCAAATTCATGATATAGAAATCTTACTTAGGCTCCGTTTGTTTAGCGTAAAACATTTTTCGGAAAATGATTTTCGGTAAAATGTTTTCCGAAAAATGAAAATGTTTTCCGAAAAATAAGATAAAAATGAAGTTTTTCCTATTTTCTGGTGAGAAACAAACACCAAAAAATGAGGAAAATGTTTTCCGAAAAATATTTTCCCCCAAACAAACGGAGCCTTAAATGCATTCTTTATGATAATATCATAAACAAGTGTAAAATTTATTAATAATAATAATAATAATAATTTTAATGGCATATCATTAAAATGTTTACAATTCCAAGATAATCATTAATTTTTTTTTTGTCAAAATTTAATTAAATTGGCAAAAGATAAAAATTAAACTTAAAGTTTGAAATTTATTTTAAACATATTATAAGATGCTTGCTTGAGACCTCTAGCTACCAAATTGATATGAATTAGAAGCAGGTCAATTTTTAGGCTCAAGATTAGGATGCTCAGTGGCGGAGCTAGAAACTTTCATGAGTGGGGGCCAAATTCAAACTTAGTAAATTTGAAGCATCCCCCGTTCCGCCAATCGCCATAGATGTCGTCGCCTTTGGTTCTCCGCAGCTTCACTGTTTTGTTTGCGTTGTGTGTGTTTTGTGCGTGCGTTGTTTGTGTTTTACTAAGTTTTGTTTGTTTTGTGTTTAATTGAAGTGTTTACTTTAAAAAAATTTTTTTTTTTTTTTAAGAAAAGTCAGTGGGGGCCACGGCCCCCTCTAGTTCCTCTATAGCTCCGCCACTGAGGATGCTTGAAGGAAATCATTTAATCAGTTTGAGCAAAGTTTAGGTGCAAGTTCTCTTAATCTACGACTTTGCATCTTCTTCAATAGGAACACTACTTCAAGAAATTTGGAAAATATGATGTGATCAAATAACTTATCTTGCAAGTATTTCCTTCCTCCTTTCCAGAATAATAATTTTTTATTTTTTTTGTTTATCCCATAAAAATAAGATTTTTGTTGTTTTATTAATTAAAATAGACAATAAAATTCAATTGTCATTCTCACAACAAAAATTTCATCCCCACTATTTCTTTTTTACTTTACTTTTCATATTTACAATTTTTTTTTTAATTTCCATCAAAATTCAAACTAAAAACATTATTATGGGTAAGAGGAGTAGGCAGTATTATTGATGCCTTGGAGATTCAGTCTGACAATTTGTTCCTATAACAACTTTTCTATGCACGTGTTTAGAGAAGAGTTGGACCTTAAGACAGTTTTTTCGTGTAAATAAGTGAAAGGCTGTTTTCACAACCTCATTTAAATAATAATAACAATAAATGCAATGCAGTTTGAAATTTTACAGACATAAAACACATACTACCGCTGTCACGTTCTAGAATCGAATACGTACAAATTTTTATTTTAGGTGTTCTATTTAAAAATAATTTTCAAAATAAAAATTTTAAATATTTATTTATAAGATTCACTTGTTGTCGTAATCAAAATAACTATCCATTTATTATTCTCTACCCCACGTTCTCTCTCTTACCTCACTTTTTATACTCACAACACTTATTTTACTATATACTATCCTTAATTTTCGTGTATGATGTGCATTTTTTAAAAAGAATAATGGCGTATATAGAACGTTATCATAAATGGTTTGACTTCATGTAATTCCATTTTTATTTAATTTTTAAATGAAAAGTGTATGTAGTAAATGTATACTAGTAGAGGTTACCAATGTGAGTATCAAAATTTCTTACCCCTTAATTTATTCCTTTCCTTATTAAGCTATTAGCCAGAGAAATATTGTGGTATAGTCCCTATTCACATTCGAAATGAGGCAATTTTTTTATTATTTTTTTTTACTTTTAGTATCTCATTTAAAATTAGAAAATTTTAAGATGAAATTTTTATTTATTTTTATTCACATTTATTTATCATACTCACGCACTTAAGTTTAAAATCTCAATTTCTACTTAACTTGTTACACGTATTTGGGACATTAACTGTTGAACTACACCAAATTCGAAATTCTTATTGCTATAGAATATACTCTTGTTTAAAATAAACAAACCCTTGTTATTAATTATTAAAAGACTAGCATATGCCCGTGTTCAAGGTCACGTGAATTTTTTTTTTTTTTTTTTTTATATATCTTCCAAAAAAAAACAAACATGTATATCGTACGACATACAAAAGTGGGAGGGCAAAACAGGAAAGAGAGTGAATAGCGAGGGCAAAAGGGTCATTTCCGCGGATGAAACTGTTCACTCTACTATTCAAAACACAGTCTTGATTTATACTATAGATGTTACTATATGTTGAATTTAAAACATTATTAAAAAAAATAGTTGAAAACAATTTTTTTTCCAAGTTTCAACATTTTAAATTACAATATGTGAGGGGGGATTCAAACACTAAACCTTTCAAAGTAGGGGTGTAAATGGTTCGGTTTGATTCAGTTTGGACCAATTTACGGATCGAACCACTAGTAACCGGTTTGAAAAAATCTCAAACCGAATCGAACCATGAAAAAATTCAAATCGAACCAAACTGTCATGGTTTGGTTCGAACCGCGGTTTGATTTTACTGTTATAACCGCGGTTTACACAATTCAAACCATGAAATAGAACACTGCTTAAACCATTAATTAGAACATAGTTTCAAACTACACAATTCATTGTCATATTTATTTGAATTTTCCAAACATAACATACATAAAAGATTCAGTATTTAAACACAACTTGAAATTGTGCTTCAATATTTATGATAACAACATGTCATTTGAGTACTTGTAATGGTATGTGCTACATAGTGAATTAATATTATTACAAGAAGATATACCAAAAGAAAAAAGGGTTATGGGCTAAAACCAATGAATATAATTGGGGGTTTTCAAATTTAAATGTAATGTGAAAATGAAAGATATACATATCTACGGTTAATATTGAACGGTTTTGTGGTTTGGTTTATTGATTCGGTTTGGTGGTTCGGTCTTGCGGTCTCGAACCATGATTTGGGGGTCCAAATTGCAAATTAAATCGAATCACATGGTTTGACAATTTTTGAAACCGAACCAAACCACGATTACTTGAAAATCGAACTAAATCGCATGATTTAATTTGATTCGATTTCGAACCGCGATTTGAACCGAACCACTTACACCCCTATTTCAAAGGAAAGCCAAGGCCTATGCCATTGGAGCTAAGGCTCGTTGGCAATCCTATTTATTTTTTAGTTTCAACTTTAAAGGGTAATTTATATCGGAAAATTCAGTATTTTACCTTTAGAAGGGCGAGCAAAGTTGTGAGTGAAATTGACAAATCTCACAATTTAAATGTGTTGTGAGTGAAATTGACAAATCTCACAATTTAAATGTAAATGAAATAAGTGAGTGAGATTGATAAGTAAAATCCATAATTTTTGTCATTTTTTAAAAGGTAAAACTTGTAATACAATACCATTTTAAAATAAAAGGTGAATCTTAATTCGTGAATGAGGAAATATAATAGGGGTCAGAAGAAGACAAAATAACAAAAAGCAATCAGGATTAGCCACGCAAAGTAATTTTATGGCCACGGTGAAAATAATTAATAATATTTCTCTTAGGTTCCTATGACTATGACTAGAATTAATCTTAATAACTACAATCATTAAAACGACCCGTTCTTATTACTATAATCATAATTTTACGAAACTCATCAATTAATTTCAATCGTGGCCATAAAATTATAAACACATGGGGTTATTCCTATTAATTTTTAAAAAGTCATCAAGGTCCACTAAAGATGACTTACCCATTTTTTTTTGTTGTTGGTCTCAGATATATATATAAAATATTACTTCCTTTTCTTTTTTTTCTTTTAAAGAAGATTTACATATATATCTAATTTTTTCCATAAATAATGTTTGCTTTGATACCATCTAACTTGTTAACAACTTAATGACAAATTAGTAATTTATGTGACTGATCGAAGGGGGCGATCGCACGGAGTTACTGTCCAAAGGGCGCGATTGCACACTCCCTTTAGGACGATCGCGCGGTACTCCGGTATAGGCATGATAGCGGCAGTTTTGTGTAGGGTTAAAAAACCCTGCATGATTAGGAATAAGCAGTATATATAAGTCATATTCTCTAGCAGTTTTTAAGGTTGTAATTTCTAGTGTGATAGAGATCAATAATTATAGGTGTTACAAGGGTTTTCTTCTTTATCTGTTTTTCTAGATCTAGGGTTTGCACATTTGTGAATTCTTGTGATCAATAATTCGTGCATTAGATTAGAGATTGTATTCGATGATTGCTTGTTGATAATAATATTCTTGCCCTATACCCATGGACGTAGCCAAGTTGGTGAATCACGTATATTATTGTGTTGTGTGATTGATTTATTTTCTGTATTTCACATACATCTATTATAACAAACTGGTATCAGAGCCAGCCAGGTTGATAAAGGTATAGAGGCTTTCCGTTGCAGAAGAAGAAGATGGAATCAGGAATCGAATCACCAGTTGACAAGTTCAATGGGAAGAATAGTTTTTCTCTTTGACAGATCAAGATGAAGGCCTTGTTAAGATACAAGGGTTTGTGGGCTCCGGTGCCTGCTGCAATTAGGAATCGTCAGGATTCAAAGGGCAAAGCAGCAGATTCCACCAATGTTGTCGCGGGTGCAACAACAGAGGGTTTGGGGAAGGCAGCTGAGAAGGAAGCAAATCTGATCGCGCTAGACGAGAGGGCCTACTCTAAAATCATCAGATGCTTAGATGATGATGTTATGGCGGATATTGCAGATACCGATTTCGAAGGTGCTCTGTGGCTTGCGTTGGAAGATATGTATCTGACGCGATCATTGACCAACAAGTTGTATCTGAAGCAGAAGTTGTATTCGCTTCGAGTGATGGAATGTATGCCCATTAGGGATCATATAGATCGGTTCACATCTTTATAACTTGAATTGCGTAATATTGATGTTAAGGTTGAAGATGAGGATGCTGCTCTTATGTTGTGTATTTTCTTACCATTGTCATAGGAGGGATTGTTGGATTCCTGAATTAATGGTAAGGATACAGTTACTTTGGAAGAGGTTAAGAATAATCTCAAACCTAGAGATCTGCATCACAAGGTGAGTGGTTTATCTAAAGAATCTCAGTCAGCAGGGTTGGTTGCTGAAGGCACCAGGGGCCAAGGTAGGAGAAACAAGGGTTTTTCTAAAAGGGGTCCAAGACCTGGAGATATATGTAGTTACTGTAAGGAAAAGGGGCATTGGAAACGTGAATGTCCCAGGTTGAATAAGAGCGAGCAATTTGGATCTACTGCAGCTATGTCAGAATACGATGAGGAGGACTATGCCCTAATAATCGAAGAAGACAAAGGTATGATAGATACATGGATTCTTGATTCTAGGGTTTCTTATCACATGTGTTCGCGCATGGAATGGTTTACAACGTTGTGATATGTGGTGCCCAAGATCGCGGCTCTCTTTCCCTTATTTTTATGTTGGAACCGTTTTCTCGTGTAAGGGGTCACCGCCTCACATCGGTTTGAAGACATCCGGTTTAAATTGAAAAACGGAGTCGCCACGCCATTTTAATTTCTTCAAAACTTTGAAAAAAAGGATTTGGGTCCGGAGGTTAAGTTACCCCTTGGGAAGAACGTTTGGCGTTCACCCAAGGAGCCTTGCCGAAGCAAGTCTTTCAAGATCCGACTTTCATGCTTGCCTTTGTGCTTTCGTGTGTGGGATGTGTTTTGATAAAGGAGAGAATGTGCCAAGTGGTCTTCCAGACGTATAAACCATGAGTTGGTTATTGTAAGTACCCAAATCTGGATCGTCAAAATTCGTTAAAAGTTAACCGGAATCCATTAACTGGCCCTTTCCAAGTTAACCGAAACCCGTTAAGCTCCCCGTTCTCGAGTCAACGAGACATCCCGGGACTGTCCCGTGCATCCCAACGTCAAATCATACTCAACACACGTTATCACACATAAAAGTATAACTTTCCCCGAAAAACGCACTTTTCGAGGTCTTCCGGGATTCGATTTGTTGTTTTCGAGCGTCCCGACCTTCCGGAGGTCATAACTCCCTCATACGAACTCCGTTTTGGGCCCACCACATATCAAATCGAATGCGAGAACAAGATCTACGTATATAGCTAGTTCAATCAGGAAAAATAGCCAATTTTAGGAACTATCCGGCCGGACTGTTTTGCAGATTAAATTAATACGTGTCCAAAATATGTCAAACTCAAGACCAAATGACCAAAATGTCCCCAAATTCAGGTATAGTCCGTCCGGACTCTTTTACAAAACCCACCAGGCTAAGCAAAGTGACCTCCTTATCCAAGTTTCCTCCTCCCAAAACCTCCTATAAATACTACCCCTCCCCTTCATATTTTCCTCCTCTCCTCCCCCTAGCACAAAAATGCTAGTCTTTCTTTCGCTCTTCGGGGGCCCTCGTGCTACTTGTCGGCGGAATTCTCTACTCTTCGGGGGCCCTCATGCTACTCGTTGGTAGATTCTGACACAAGCTAAACCGACCCAAGTCGAAACGCTGCCCAAATCCCTAGGTTCCTAAACACCAAATAAAAGGGAAAACTCTGTCCAAACACTTTCGAAACACCTTTCAAACACCTTTTTGTATCCCGTATACGTCCTTCGAGCCAAAGAGTCAACACCAAATTTGGTAAACTCTCACTCCCAAAATGTAGACGTCACCGTCTCCAGGGCCCGATACATTTTAGTCCAAGATCCTCTTCTCTCCCGTAAGAGAAGTAATCTCGGATTAAAACGGCGTTCCGGCCCCGTTTATTTACTTTTCTGTTATTTAACGGTCCGGATCGTTTGATCAGTTGAATGTCATTTAAATTACGCTCTTTACAAGTCTGGATCGTTTGATCCGTTGAATGTCATTTAAATTACGCTCTTTACAAGTCCGGATCGTTTGATCCGTTGAATGTCATTTAAATTACGCAACTTTACAATTCTGAGCCGTTTGGCTCGTTGATCGCACCTTTAAATTTTGGATCGTTTGATTCCGTTGATACCGCACTTTAAATACTGTCATTTACAGGTCCGAGCCGTTTGGCTCGTGATAGTATTTACTTATCAAAGTCCGAGTCGCGAAACGATTCGTTGATCGCATATCATTTAATGCCTTTTTTCCCGTAAAATCGCTAACAATGTAATGCCCGGTTCAAAACCGGAGTTCGTCATTCGAACTCCTTTTCAAAACAACTCAAAACCCGACGTTTGACATTCAAACGCTCATTTTCGTCTCAAAACCCGATGTTTGACATTCAAACGCTCATTTCCGTCTCAAAACCCGACGTTTGACATTCAAACACTCATTTTCGTCTCAAAATCGACGTTTGCCACGCAAACGCTCATTTTCGTCCCAAAATCGACGTTTGTCAGTCAAACACTCATTTCAAACTCTAAATCGACGTTTGTCATTCAAACGCTCTTTTTTTTTTTTACCAAAATCAACATTTGTCATTCAAACCAAGATTAAAGCTTGTCATTCAAGCTCCTTTTCAAAAGCAACACGAACACACACACACGCACACTTTTCGAGAAAGGTAGAAAGACTCGTCATACGAGGCATTTCGGGTGATCTCAACATACTCTTTCCAAAACGTAACGTGACCTCCGAACCTAACAATCTCTGGTCCTAAAAAGCCTTTTGTAAAGTTTTGGCTACCAATCAAAACGTTCCTTTTTCAAAGCCTTTTCCAAGTTTTGGCTACCAATCAAAACGTTCCATTTTCAAAGCCTTTTCCATGTTTTTGCTACCAATAAAAATGACCTTGTTTTCAAATTTTGGGCTCATAATACAAAACGTTGTGGCGACTCTCTTTTCCAAAGTGCAGTCCATTCGAAAGAACCGCCGCCAGCCATGCGCGATCCGGTAATTTCGGGCCACACTACTGGGACTTGGATACTTTTTCAAAACTACCGTTGTTTTCAAAAAGCCTTCCGTGGGTCAAACTTTCGTTTACCCTTCCTCGTTTTTGTGTGCGTGTGTTACTTTAAAACCTCGAACGGTTTTTTTTTCAAGATGTTGCATTATCGTCTCTCTCAAAATCATAACATGTTCGTGCATTCCCGTTCATACTTGATTTTCATACTACATTTTTGAACTGCGCATAAAATTCTTTAAGACACATTCTGAAAAATCTCTATTTTACTCAGAAAAAGAATTTTAGTGATCGCACACTACTTGCATTGCTGCCTCGGTACACCGCACGCAACGTGCACTTGTTGCCTCGGCACACTGCACACTACGACCCGTAAACCCGGGATGACCGTTCAGTTACAGCTCGGTTGGTCTGCCAGACACCTTTCGAGCGCGCACGGGGTCGTCCCAAACAGCCCATCCTAGCCCGTGTAAGCCATGCACTCTTTGTGTCACACTTCGTCCAAGACCCCAGTTGGTTTTTGGCTTAGCATGTGTCATAAAACCCAAGTGTATGTTTTTTACGCCGGGCTCCCTCACAAGTCAAGCTTGAAAGATTGAGACCGAAGGTCGTTCCCGACCCGAAGTCTTTAGCTTTTTAGCCTTGACTTTGACGCGGAGCTCTGCCGGAAAATATACCCGCAGGTTCAATGTGACACCGTGTCACCAAACCCTCAGCGTATGCACTGTACCAGCCACAACTTGGCCAACGCCAAAAGCTAAGGCCCCTCGCGCAAGCGAGTCAGGAGAGATCATGCCGAAATTTCGGCACGATTTCTGCCTTAACTTAAGGACGTTGACTTCGACCGTGGCCCACGTGCCACATACGTTGGAAGTTTAAGTGACCAGCTAGCCTTAAGTTCACTTTTTCCTTTGTCGGTGGAACTCGCTTGCCTTATAGGACCCTCGCTCAGGTTTGTCCGTCCCGGGAAGACGATTTACAGGTGAAAAACGAGGGGCTTATAAACGTAGTGACGAGATCCATTGATTAGAGCCCTAGGTTAGTTGCGAAAAAGAAGAGCAATCTTTTCCAACCATTTAGGACTCTGAGAAATACATGTTTTCAGTAAACTTAAACATTTAATAGAATAACAATTGCATGGTCCAATTTCTTGGAATCCCCAGTCGTTACCTTAGCGGTCCAATCCTAAAATCGTGACCTTCGCGGTCCACTCCTCAATTGTGACCCTCATGGTCCGATTTAAAATCTCAAATCGTGACCTTCGCGGTCCACTCCTCAATCGCGACCCTCACGGTCCGATTTCAAATCTCAAATCGTGACCTTCGCGGTCCACTCCTCAATCGCGACCCTCACGGTCCGATTTCAAATCTCAAATCGTGACCTTCGCGGTCCAACCCTCAATCGCGACCCTCACGGTCCGATTTCAAATCGCAAATCGTGACCTTCGCGGTCCAACCCTCAATCGTGACCCTCACGATCCGATTTCAAATCTCAAATCGCGGCCTTCGCGGTCCAATCCTCAATCCTGACCCTTACGGTCCGATTTAAAATCTCAAATCGTGACCTTCGCAGTCCACTCCTCAATCGCGACCCTCACGGTCCGATTTCAAATCGCAAATTGCGACCTTCGCGGTCCAATCCTCAATCTTGACCCTCACGGTCCGATTTAAAATCTCAAATCGTGACCTTCGCGGTCCAATCCTCAATCGTGACCCTCACGGTCCGATTTAAAATCTCAAATCGTGACCTTCGCGGTCCAATCCTCAATCGCGACCCTCACGGTCCGATTTCAAATCTCAAATCGTGACCTTCGCGGTCCACTCCTCAATCGCGACCCTCACGGTCCGATTTAAAATCTCAAATCGTGACCTTCGCGGTCCAATCCTCAATCGAGACCCTCACGGTCCGGGATTTAAAATCTCAAATCGTGACCTTTGCGGTCCACTCTCAATCGCGACTCACGGTCCGATTTCAAATCTCAAATCGTGACCTTCGCGGTCCACTCCTCAATCGCAACCCTCACGGTCCGATTTCAAATCTCAAATCGTGACCTTCGCGGTCCACTCCTCAATCGTGACCTTCATGGTCCAATTTCAAATCTCAAATCGTGACCTTCGCGGTCCACTCCTCAATCGCGACCCTCACGGTCCGATTTCAAATCTCAAATCGTGACCTTCGCGGTCCACTCCTCAATCGCGACCCTCACGGTCTGATTTCAAATCGTGACCTTCGCGGTCCACTCCTCAATCGCGACCCTCACGGTCTGATTTCAAATCTCTCGGTCCACTCCTCAATCGTGACCCTCACGGTCCGATTTCAAATCTCAAATCGCGACCTTCGCGGTCCAACCCTCAATCGAGACCCTCGCGGTCCGATCTCAAATCTCGACCTTCGCGGTCCAATCCTTATTCGCGACCTTTCTCGGTCCGATTCTCAAGACATGGCCTTAGCGGTCCAATCCTCAAGACGTGACCTAAGCGGTCCATCCAATTCTCAAGACCTCACCTTAGCGGTCCAATCCTCAAGACGTGACCTTAGCAGTCCAATTCTCAAGACCTGACCTTCGCGGTCCGATCTCAAATAGTCGATCCCGATCTTCGCGGTTCGATCTCCAATCTCCAATCGAGACCTTCGCGGTCCGATCTCAAATAGTCAATTCGCGACCTTCGTGGTCCGATCTCCGATCTCCAATCGAGACCTTCGAGGTCCGATCTCAAAAGTCGATCCCAACCTTCGCGGTCCGATCTCAAGCAATACAATCGAGACCTTCGCGGTCCGATCTCAAATTGTCGATTCCGACATTCGCGGTCCGATCTCCAATCTCCAATCGAGACCTTCGCGGTCCGATCTCAAATAGTCAATCCCGACCTCCGTGATCCGATCTCCGATCCCCAATTGAGACCCTCACGGTTCGATTTCAAATAGTTGATCGCGACCTTCGTGGTCCGATCTCCGATCTCCAATCGAGACCTTCGCGGTCCGATCTCAAATAGTCAATCCCGACCTTCGCGATCCGATCTCCACTCTCCTATCAAGACCTTCGCGGTTCGATCTCAAAAAGTCGATCCCGACCTTCATGGTCCGTTCTCCACTCTCAAATCGAGACCTTCGCGGTCCAATCTCAAATAGTCAATCCCGACCTTCGCGGTCCGATCTCCAATCGAGACCTTCGCGGTCCGATCTCAAACAGTCAATCCCGACCTTCGCGGTCCGATCTCCAATCTCCAATCGAGACCTTCGCGGTCCGATCTCAAATAGTCGATCCCGACTTTCGCGGTCCGATCTCCAATCGAGACCTTCGCGGTCCGATCTCAAATAGCCAATCCCGACCTTCGCGGTCCGATCTCCGATCTCCTATCGAGACCTTCGCGGTCCGATCTCAAACAGTCAATCCCGACCTTCGCGGTCCGATCTCCGATCTCCAATCGAGACCTTCGCGGTCTGATCCCAAATAGTCGATCCCGACCTTCGCGGTCCGATCTTCGATTTCCAATCGAGACCTTTGCGGTCCGATCTCAAACAGTCAATCCCGACCTTCGCGGTCCGATCTCCAATCTCCAATCGAGACCTTCGCGGTCCGATCCCAAATAGTCGATCCCGACCTTCGCGGTCCGATCTTCGATTTCCAATCGAGACCTTTGCGGTCCGATCTCAAATAGTCGATCCCGACCTTCGCGGTCCGATCTACGATCTCCAATCGAGACCTTCGCGGTCCGATCTCCGATCTCCAATCGAGACCTTCGCGGTCCGATCTTCGATCTCCAATCGAGACCTTCGCGGTCCGATCTCAAATAGTCGATCCCGCCCTTCGCGGTCCGATCTCAAATAGTCGATCCCGACCTTCGCGGTCCGATCTCCGATCTCCAATCGAGACCTTCTACGGTCCGATCTCAAATAGTCGATCCCGACCTTCGCGGTCCGATCTCCAATCTCCAATCGAGACCTTCGAGGTCCAATCTCAAATATTCAATCCCGACCTTGCATGGTCAAATCCAACCTCGACCTTTCACGGACCAATTTTCGATCTCAACCTTTCAAGGTCCAATCTTTTCCGACCAGTGAGGATCATTAGAAAGTGTGTTTTAAGTAGACTTAAGTGGTAAATGCACGTCGCACGAGCCTTAAAGCCTTGAGCCAAATATCCCTTCCGAAGACTAAGCCCTACCTTTCGTTCCCTGCAGCAAACAGAGAGTGGTTCAAAAATCCGGTCGGCCGCCTAGCCAGATTACGTTTACGCATGACTTGCAGCTTCCTGCATGTTCCTCGGCTTCCTTTCACCGAACGTACTCTCCGACATGTCGACTCGCCAAGAAATCGTGACGGAACGGAACACCGCCACCGGTAATGTATATGACACCGGAAGAAGCCATCCTGCTCGCGAGGTCTCACAAGAAAACAAAAGGATCGCAGAATTTCATGGTACAACTTCGAATGAGCGAGGTATATGTAGCCTATCCCGCAGATGGTACTTTCGTCCTAATCGAGGACGACGATCCTTCACGATCAGCTCTCCAAACCTTCACCCAGGGTCCTCTGCCTTTGAAATCCGGAAATCCTTCAATCCATGGAAACAGCCGACCGGGGCTTCATACTGCCAACTCTCAAAGCACCCATGTCATATACGGCCAAGCCAATAATACCCCTTTCACTACAACCAGCGCGCAAGGGCGCCGGACCATCTCAAATGTATCCCAATATCCATCAAAATCCTCCCGTGTTCACTTCCTTCTCTCAATATGCCCAAAGATTCACCAAAGTTTCCCCACATAACCTTTTCCGACCCATTACTGACTCGCATTCGTTCCACTGCCTATGGCCTCAAATCCTCAATTTCCACAAGATTCATTAAATTATACTCCGTTCCTCAAAACCCGTTTGTCTACCCATATCAAGGTCTCCCTCCGGACTGACCTCTCGGTTACTGTGTTTTTCAGAGTCCGGGAAGTTTCTATCGACGCATGTGGTTATGCCGCGGCAATGTATGCGGTAACGAAACTACGGAAGAATTTTACAAGGAACAGAGCCTTTAAGCTTTCGAAATCCTCAAGTCACCGCCCGAGGATGAGCAAATGAGAGCCTTTCGAGTCATGTTTGAAGCCACACGGAAAAGCATTAGTCGACCACTATCTTCTGCCTCTTGATCTCCGATCCATGGTCAATACAGTCCCCATCCGAGAAAGACCCGAAGGAAAAGCATGCCCCTGAGCACAGAGCCATCTTACCACAGAAGCAGAAAGCGTGACAAGCAAAGAACCCCGCACCGCCTCAAAGAAAGGAAAAGACACCACTGCTGCCGCCTACTTCAAACAGTGACATCGGCTAAATGGGGGACATGCCCACAAAAACAACGACTCTTCCGAGAGACAACCTCTCCCGTCAGCTTCGACAAACTAGACATGCCTCTAAGCAAGATATTGGAGAAACTGATCAAAAAGAAGACCTACTCAAGCTTCGCGGCGGACTACCTACCAAAGAAGCCCGCATCCAAGGCCGATGTAAGGCATCGTGCCTTCCACTAGCACTCACGGGCATATAACATGGAGACCACTTGGTCTCGCGGTAATGAGAACCAGAATCTGATAAAAGATGGAAAGCTTCAGCGTCCTGGAAGTTCATCAACAAAAGAGCAGCTAGAGTAGGAGCTACCTATCCTCGAGACCTGTCAACTGTCTTTTGGTCAACCTTCGTAGGTTCTAGTACTTTCCTCATTCAAATCAAGTCTGCCTCGGACATTGTAGTTAATCTTAAATTTTCTATAAATAAGTGTCTTTTTATCTTCTTGATAGACTTGAGGCATTATTTGCACACCTACATTACATCTAATGAAATGGTTATATCCTAAATGATCACTTGCATTGCTCAACAAATAATATCTGAAAATAACTAACGTTCTGATTAATCGGTGTGAGAAAGTCAATTGGTGCCCTCCCCATACACTTTCCTCACCTCACAAAGGTCTCCCTCAAGCCATACACTTCCCAAAACATGTCCCCACCATCACCTTGACCAAGTCAACGACGGCGGCAGCATCAAGGAACAAAAAGGTCACTCGGAAGACGAAAGATTGACCCCATGTCGACAACAACCTCGGAGCTCGCCTTCGCCCTCGTGTGCATCGAGAAAGTTCAAGCAGGAGCTTGCCTTTGTCCTCAAGAACTTCAAAAAAAAAAAAAAAAAGAGAGAAAAGTTCAAACAAGAACTTCAAAAAAAAGAGAGAAAAGTTCTGCACAAGAACTTCAAAAAAAAAAAAAGAAAAAAGAGAGAAAGGTTCAAACAAGAACTTCAAAAAAAAAAAAAAAAAAAAAGAAAAAAGAGAGAGAAAAGTTCAAACAAGAACTTCAAAAAAAAAAGTGAGGCCAAGGACCAAGCACTGCCAATCAAAAGCTTGACAATGGGCAAACAAAATTAAAGCTCAAGAATGGAGGTTATCGATAACAATGGAGCGGTCAAAGCAAAGGCAAAAACACATCATAAGCCCTTATGCTACATTCAAATTCTCGTCTCCCCGGTGAAAGACGGCCGATCAAGAAGCAATGGAATCACGTGAAGAAGCCGTCAACAACGACTTTTCAAGGAATCACCTCGAGGCCCGTACCTCACTCATCCAAACTTTCCATCTCGAACCTTTGCACCAAAGGAACACAAATGTTCATACCCTATTCCCAAAGCCAAAACACGGGTCAATGTAACTACGACGACCCGAGCTCTTTACACCGAGGGGAACGTAGGCAACCGTAATGGTTCTGGCCATAAACACATACAAATCCCATAAACCCGGTCTCATCAATGACCTCCCCTATACACAGACCTTTCTTTCACACACAGCCAACTTTGCTCCGCGACATCAGTTGACTTTCTTCTCACGGTTAATCAAGACATTTGTTCATATCGGGATTAATGGTTGAACAACCTGAGCTTTAACAAAGGGTAGAGCAATCTTGCGATCATTATGGATAAAACATGTTTTCAGATGTCTCGACAAGTCTTCTTTTTTCTACGATAATAGGAAAAATAGAGCTAAACACTGTCTTTCTGTCAGCAAGAGCTTCCATACACTTCTCCAAACCTCTCTTCGCGCCATACATTTCTCTCAAAAGAGTCAAACCCAAAGCCGAAGTTCTCTGCTGCATTAAACTAGGCATCCACATAAAAAGGGGATTCGTTCCCACTTCTCTAAAATATGTCCTTGCGCGTATACATTACAAGCCATTCCTCTTATACACTTTGGTTGACCAATCAAAAAAAAAAAAATCAAGGATGGTTGCCTCGTCAGGCCATATGAGTTTCAACTCAGATTGGGGTTGCATCAGATTCACTCTAGAATCCCTACAGATGACCATCACTTCCTTCAAATTGGGACTTCACCAAGTCATTTCTTCAGATCGGGGCTTTGCCACACGAAGAGAGCTTTTTCATCCCAAAGGTTTACATTGAGTTCCGATTTCTGGGCCTTGTCAGAAGCATCTTTCGGCATTGTGGTTTTAATCAGAATTGGGGCTTCTCAGATACAACTTCGACAGATCAGAATATGAATCCTCATGACACCTCTGGGCAACAGTAGCATGCAAGGGCAGTTTTCTTCAGTGAGTCTTCCCTTCCTTCAAATAGCACAGCTTCGAACCTACAAGGGTGGGAAAGGGAAAATATCTCTCGCCGACACCACAAATCGTGCATCAGACACAAGAAAGTCTCCAATCTCGACAACATTACTGCCAACAAGAAGCATAAGCCCCAGAAGGATCAGCCAAAGTTCAACTTGTCAAACCTCAATGCAATCGGGAGGCACCACCGAAACCTCCTCTCAAATGCCTGGAGGACCCGATCCTTACTCCCAAATTTCATGCGTACTCAAAGTGGACATTTCCCTTTAGTCTCTGCTCACCTCTCCATACCCTCACAAGCTCAAGCTAGAGGAAAGTTTGGCCCGCACCATGGTCCCCATGGACGCAACTCCAGAAGAAGTAATCCAGATGATCGACAACATCATCGTCACCCTCACGCATTTCGACCCGCCAAGACTGGGAGCCGACTCACAATGAGCCGCTTTGCACCACTGTTCAGACTCCGAGATGATTGTCTTACCCGCCAAGATGATGGACCTTCTTGACATCAAGCCCACAGATTTGAAGCCTTCATTCCACACTGTCAAGGCCTATGATTCTACTTGTGATGATGTTGCCATTTCGCGGGAAAAATTCGGTTTTTGCGTTTCTTTGAAAAACCAAATAAAACCGGAAAAAACGGAGTCGCCACGCCATTTTAATTTTGAAGGCCAAAACTTTGAAAAAAGCCCGAGATCAGAGATTTAGGTTCGGAGGTCATGTTACGCGTCGGGAAGGACGTTAGTGTGCACCCGACGCGCCTCGTAAAACGAGTCTTCCAAGCTGAAAATCATTTGTGTGTGTGTGTGTGTGTGTGTTTTGGCCAAAATAAGTTGAAACTCAGAAAAGTAAAAATTGGGATATCTTTTTAAGACTTTAAACTGATCCCATGATTTTTTGGAAGATTTTTGGATTGAGATTTGGTACTCAAAAGACTTTTGAAGTTGAGAGCCATTTCTGCCAGAATGAAAAAGGCAGTGGACCTTTGATTTTGAAAGGGATTCAAGGGTCTTAAAACTTCATAATCTGGATAAACTCAGAGAATGAAAGTTGTTCTAGACACCTTAAATAAAGTTTGTGCGAAGGAATTTTCCATTTTGGAGAAGATTTGAGGGGTCAAAACCTTCTGGAAACCTCAGATATGAGATCTGGATTCCCAGAAGCTGATGAACTAGCCTCTGAAAGAAAATTTGAAAAGAGGAGTTTTACTCACCCAAAAAATAAGGATAAAAATATGTCTGAAAGCTCTGGATGTTGGCTACAAAAAGTATTTTGTAGTCAACACCAAATTCCAAGTTCATCTGTGTCCAAAAATTAAGACCATGGACTGAGGTCTGAGAAAATTGCTACTGGACAGCAACTTCTCAAGAAAGAAAATATGATTTTAAGGGGGGGTTTTGCATCCATGCTTGTCCCCATTTCCCTAGGTTTTGGTTAGTGATCACTAGACATTTTAATGGTGAATCAACTATACCAAAACCATCCTTGGGGTACATTAGGACTAAGCATTTCATTTGCTTGGGGAGGGGAATTTTACCCTTTGAAATCAAGATTTAGTGCTTGAAAATGGTTTTTTAGGGTTTTGAAAGTGCATTTTTGCAAGTAAGCAAGAAAAGCTTTGAAAATAATGTTGATCTTTGTAGAAGATCATCCATGGAGATGGTCTTCCATGGTGATCTTCTTAGATCTAAAGAAAGAAGATGAAAGAACTACATTTTGTAGTTTGAAGATGCATGCATGGATGAGATTTAGGTTAGGAAGAGGAGGGTTTACCAATCTTCCTTGTGTTCTTGAGTGTTTGGCTTGAGTGTATGAGTGTTTAGGGCTTTAATATGAGAGTGAGTGGATGAGTATGAGTTGGGAAAGATTGAGAGAAAAAGGTGACAATTCTTGAAGAATTCTCACCGTTTTCTCTCTATATTTCGCCGTAGGTTCGGTGCAAATGTGTTCTTCCTCCTTATTTTTGTGACTCGGAGGGCTCAATTTATAGCCCTCTCGAAATTGACAAAGTCATCCGCGCGGATGGATCCAGCAAACGTGCACCGTTCATTAAATGCAAAACTTTGGACAAGAAGAATAATCTTTTTCAAAATTCAAATTAATGCCAGCTTTTTGTTTCCACCATTGCCATTTTTGGTTTTCTTCTTTTGTTTTGCTTTTTGAGATTCTTTTTAAGGTTTAACCTTAAATAACAATGCCCATTTTACCCTCACTTTGTTAGAAATGTTAGGATAGTTAGGAATTGTTAGAAATGTTATAACTTTCGTTAATTTTCTAACGAAAATTCTAACAAGCTCAAATTGGAGCACTTACAGCAGCCCTCGGCGACGGCGCTTCAAGGAAGCGGGGTCGTCGATAAGAGTAAGGCTCCATATTTGGCAGATGATCGAGTGATCGGGTGGCCGAACCTAGCGATAGGCTACCTACGTATCCCGAATGGGAATCAAGCTGCCGTAGTTCGGGTCTGACCCCGGAGATGATGGCGTTTAGGTGCCTCGAACTCCGATGAGCGAGTTCTACGCCTACATCGGAAAGAAACTCATTGGGATAAGAGATGACCATTTTTGGTCTGATGGCTATCCGCTCCGCTGGGATAGGAATGACCATTTTCGGTCTCGGGCTATCCGCTCCGCCGGGATAGGAATGACCATTTTCGGCCTCCATGATTTATTTATAGCGCTTAGGTGCCTCAAACCTCGAGATGGCGTCTTAGGTGCCTCGAACCTTGATGAGATGGCGTTTTAGGTGCCTCGAAACCTCGATGATGGCGTTTTAGGTGCCTCGAACCTTGATGATGATGGCGTTTTAGGTGCCTCGAACTCGATGATGATGGCTTTTTAGGTGCCTGACCTTAATTTGAAATGGCCTTTCTGGACTTCTGTCTCGCCGCCGAAGGAGAGGGTGACCGTTTTGGTCGAGGGGCCGGATTCCTAATGATAGGCTACCTACGTATCCCTAGCTGGGAATCAAGCCCTTTCGTAGTTCGAGTACTACTCGAGATTCCGCTGGCTTTTGGGATTCCGTTAACTTTGCGGGATTTCGTTAGCCTTTGGCTGGGAAAATCGACGTATTCGCTCTGGGAAATCGGTCTTACGCTTGACCGCCGGATGATTTTGATGAAAGATACGGATCTCGTTATCTTTCTCGGGCACTCGGCCTTACGCTTCGATCGCCGGGGAAGATTTTGATGAAAGATACGGGATCTCGTTATCTTTCTCGGCACTTGGCCTTACGCTTGATCACGGGGTAATTTTGATGAAAGATACGGATCTCGTTATCTTTCTCGGGCACTCGGCCTTACGCTTCGATCACGGGGTAATTTTGATGAAAGATACGGGATCTCGTTATCTTTCTCGTGGCACTCGGCCTTACGCTTGATCACGGGGTAATTTTGATGAAAGATACGGATCTCGTTATCTTTCTCGGCACTCGGGCCTTACGCTTTGATCGCCGGGGTAATTTTGATGAAAGATACGGGATCTCGTTATCTTTCTCGGGCACTTGGCCTTACGTTTGATCGCCGGAAGATTTTGATGAAAGATACGGATCTCGTTATCTTTCTCGTGGCACTCTGCCTTACGCTTGATCGCCGGGGTAATTTTGATGAAAGATACGGATCTCGTTATCTTTCTCGGCACTCGGTCTTACGCTTCGATCGCCGGGGTAATTTTGATGAAAGATACGGATCTCGTTATCTTTCTCAGCACTCGGCCTTACGCTTCGACTCAGGGGTAATTTTGATGAAAGATACGGATCTCGTTATCTTTCTCGGCACTCGGCCTTACGCTTTGATCACGGGGTAATTTTGATGAAAGATACGGATCTCGTTATCTTTCTCGTGGCACTCGGCCTTACGCTTTGACTCGCCGGGGTAATTTTGATGAAAGATACGGATCTCGTTATCTTTCTCGGCACTCTGGCCTTACGTTTGATCGCCGGGGTAATTTTGATGAAAGATACGGGATCTCGTTATCTTTCTGGGCACTCGGTCTTACGTTTGACTGGCCGGAAGATTTTTTTTTTTTTTGACAAGGGGCCGACTTTGGTTATCTTTGGTTAACTTTGTCAAGTCGGGACCGAATTGCAGTCCCGAAATTTTAAAGGGCAAAAGGGTCATTTTGACTCCGACAATCTCATCCGCGCGGCAGAATGGAAAGTCGTGGGTATTAATGGGGCCAACGCCCTTCTTCTTCCTCACCCAATTTTTGAATTGCCGAGAGAGAGGGAGACAGAACGAGGAGAACAAATGCATTTTTGGCCCTAAGCTTCAAAATTCGTCCGTTTTCTTCAATTTTTCAAGCAATGGAACACTGGGAAGGCGCTTTTCAAGGCCAAGGACGTGGTCCCATAGCAGAGAGGCGATTGGAGCTTGTCCGGATGAGGAGGCATTACAATCTTTCGCAATCGGTTGAGGAGGAGCATTACCCCGATGCTTGGCAACATTGGGCTTCGGATCCGCATCTCCGAACGGTATACTTCGAATCCTCTTGATCCTCTTGTCGATTTCTTGCTTGAAATTTTTGGGTGATTTTTGAATTTTTTTTTTTGAAAATTCGAATGATTGATGTTCTTGGCTTTGAATCTTGATTTTGATGCTTTGCATGTTGTAATGAGTATATGAGTAACCCAAAATGTGCATTTTGCTTGGGAAAAAGAATTGGCATTTTTGCCATTTTTTTTTTTTTGTATCCGAAAATTACCTGTGAAAATTCGAAGAATTGTGATTTTTTTTTTTTGAAATTGAATATTGCATGTTCTTGATGATGATGATTTTTTTTTTTGAAATTGAATTTTGATATTGATGAATGATGATGCAATGCATGCATTTTGTTTGGAAAGAATGGGCATTTTGCCAATATGAGATGTATGCATGTTTAGGATTTTTTTTTTTGAAAAGTGGGACGGATTTTTCCTCCCGTTGCATGTAAGATGGATGATATGCATGTATGCATTTTTTTTTGAAAATGGGACGGAGTTTTTACTTCCGTAGGAATGCATCTTTTTTTTTTTTGATGAATGCATTGGGACTTGCTGAAAATTGTTTTCTTTCATGCGAGAAAAATGGGGCTATGCTCATTGTATGCTGTTATGCTGTCGAAATTTTTTTTTTTTAATGTGTATGCTTTCTCTTTTTTTTTTTTGTAAATGCAAATGCAATTTTTTTTTGACATTTTCTCTTTTTTTTTTTTTTTACAGGCGGACACCGTTTTGTGACGGAGCAATTAACAAAATGAAGACTCGAGGATCGGTGGAGTCTCGTGATTGACTTGTGGGACCGGCTTCCGAATGCGGGCCGAGGAGCTTTGCCGAGTCCGAGACAGATTGTTGTCGAGACGGGGCTCGGGAGTTCGTCGAGTGCTTGAGGGGACCGGTCAAGTTCCCTAAGAGCAAGGGCTTCGATGTTTGCTCGCGCAAAGATCGCGGGATGCGACCCACACATTCCACTTCTTCCGGGCGAGGCGACCGTTACGCCTTTCCGACTATGCCGCGATCACGGGTCCGTCTCTTCAATGGACGCAGATTGAGTGGAGAGATGGCTACAAAGCGACGCCGACCTCGCAGATCTTCTTGGATTTTCCCCTATTCCCAAAAAGGGATGGGATGGAGTATGCCGTGGTCTACGGTAAGATTGTGGAGACCATCGCGAGTTACGAGGCCGGGAGGATAGGTTTAGCGCCGAGCGCATTGCTAGGTCCTTCCCGTGGTTTACTTTCTCGAGCACGCCTTTGGTCATGCCGAGGGGACGGCGGTCTTTGCCTTGCCGAGGTCCTTGGAGGACATGGAGACGGCTGGAGATATTTCCCGGGGGAGGCCGGGCCGGCCGAGCCGTATTTCGCTCTTGATAGATACAAATGGAAGGCCGTGAGCTCCTTGTACCGCTTCGAGTTTGCTCGAGGTATAAGCTCTCTTTTTGCTTTCCCTCTTTTTTTTGAGCACGCACTTTTTTTTTTTGCACTTGGATTGATTCGATTTTTACCTTCGCAGTGTACGGGCGCCGGAGTTCTTCCACGTCACGGTGTGGAGGCACTCGAGGCGTACGCCGGGCGTATCCGGCCATGCAGCCTTGGTCCAAGCATGCCCGGGAAAAGATAAGCTCCAGGGGGCGTACGACTCGTGTACGCGGATTGCCTTCCTTTGACGGAGGCCGAGACAGATGAGGGATGATATTCTTCCCCGGGATCGCTTGAGGTAGCGCACTCAAGGGCGCCGAGATCCGGACAAAGGCAATGAGGATTTTGAGGGGCCCGACTCGCGACGCATATTATCTCGGGAGAGAGGGTGACGCGCCAAAGCATGGCGTGAACTCGCCGAGGACACCGGTGGAGCCTCCCGCCGATATGATGCACTCCGAGCGATCGGTCCGTGACTGGGATGATTACCGAGCAGGCCAAGACTTCTGACTTCGTGGCGATTGAGCCGTATGCGACGTTCGTCTGAGGAGGCCGAGGATGCCTCAGTTTTGGATAGGAGGGGCTTGGGATCCCGCGGTACCCCTGACGGATTTTTCCTATATCCAGGACTGGGTCCGATTGAGGGTGCAGATCCCTCACCCGAGCGACTTCCACGAGCTTTCCGCCTCGTCCGGTACGAAGGTATGGTTTCACCTTTTCCCCTTCTTTTCTTTCCTTTGTTTCATCATCTTTAGCATCACCTCTTTTTTTTTTTGACGCTTTTGCTTTTGTGCGCTTTACGGAGGTGGTCGTCGAGAAGCCGACGAAGCAAGTGATCGGGGCTAAGAGATTCATACTGAGGATGGTTGCTTGCGGGCACCTCAGCTAGGCGAGGAGACCACGGCCGGCACTCCGTCCGACGGAGGCTTCTCCTATTCCCTGAGACTTCTTCCGAGACCCCTCTTTCTCCTCTCATTGATCACCGCGCGGCACCGCCTTCGGATCACGTCATTCTTGGGGATCCGTACGGCAGTGGACACGTCTCGCGGCATGGTGGGTCGTCTCCGTATGTTCAGAGCCTGACGCCTTCACCTTCGGATTCGATTTCTTCTGTGGATCCGGGTTTACCCTATCGAGTGTGCCTTGGTCCCGACGAGCCTCTTTCTCGGGAGATGAGGACGATTCGAGCCCGAGACTTTCGTGGCTCCCGACGAGGCGGGCCCGAGCCGCAAGAGGGACCGGGGACAGACGTCAGGCGCTTGGGATTCTGATTGATTATCTTTTGGGATTTTTTTTTTTTTTGAGATTGTACTTGTTTAGACAGATGCACATTTTTTGTAATAATTTAGGATTATTAATGCTTTTTTTTTTTTTGGAATGTAATTATTTAGGATTATTATGTAATGCAAAGGTGAATGCAATGTTGCATGAGCCTTGTTTTTTTTTTTTTTTTTTGCAAGGGTGTTAGTGTTTGACCGGTTTGGGAGGTTTTTTTTTTTTGCACCGGTTTCGAGCAACCGACGTAATATTCCTCTTTCGTGTAGCAAATTTGAACTGCGTGCATTTTTCTCGATGAAAACAAACATGTCCGCGCTGAGGGGACCCGTTCCGACACCGTCCTTTGATTTTGCTTTAAATCCGGGCTTTGCTTTATTTCAAATTCAAATATCTTCTTCAACCTCCACCAAACAAACATTTTCGGGGAGGAAGAGAGAAAAACCATGGAAAACCTTAGAAAAGCTCCCTCAAAGTTATCCCAAGAATCCCAAATGTCATTTTTCAACAAGTTCAAGGATTGGTCCCGGAAATTATGCATGAGAGAAGGTCTTTCTTTCAAGAACGGTACAAGGTGAGGTGCTTGTGGTCTCTCAAAGAATTGGTTCCGATTATGACCTCTTAAGAGCTTCTTCTTCGTTTTGGGATACTAGAAGGCATGTCTTTTGCCTTTCCTTCAACGAGATTGTTCCGACTGTCGAAGAATTTCGCCTTGCTTGAGGTCCTGAGGTGGAAGAGATAGCGGTCCCTTTGCCCGAGGGGCTTCTTGCCGACAGACATTGTGCGTCCTCCTTCATCTTTCCCTGAGGAAGCGCAAGGTATGATCCGCGGTCCCGATCATTTCGATATTTCCGGTTTTCCCGACAGATTTAGGGGCCTAGGCTTGGTGGATGATGCCTCTTGGGATGCCTTTGCACTTTGTCTGTTTGGCACCCCGTTCATGGTCTATTCCTTCGGGATCCGCCATCGGTCTCGCCGGATGTTGTCGTTCACCGTCGCCCGGCGTAGATGTCGCTCCTTTGATTCTTGGGGAGACTTTTCATGCTCTCGACATTAGCTACCGGACGGCGGTACATGCACTGGGCAGCCCGCTTTCTCTTGACCCCGTGGCCGATGGAGCGTTTGGGGGTTCTTCGGGAAACCTCTCGATATGATCAGCCTCGACTTTTGCCAGAGAGGTGTCGATGTAGATTTTGATGATCGTGGCTCGTGGGAGCGTTGATGGCGGGTCGCCGACCGAAGATATCGATGGTTGGTGCCTCATCGGCGGTGGAGACTCGCAGAGTGCTTCAGACGGGTCCCATGTGGTTATGCTTCCGGGCTTTCTCACCCAGCTTTCTACATTCCGGCTCTGTCCTTAGGCGCTTGGCTTGGAGCAGTTCCTTCGAGGGCTTGATGATGTAGCCACCTGGTGGTGGCTCCTGCTTTCCATGGATGATCCCCTGTTTCCATTTCTTTCCCGAGCATGGAGGTATGATGCCTTTCCTCCTCGGGTCATTCTCAAAGGCGTCCGAGACCGGTGTTCTTGACCACTTGGTACCTGGATTGGTACGAGGGGCATCCGGGAGAGACTCAGTGGCTATTTTGAGACGGCGTGAGGCCACATGGGCGCGGAGGACCCGACTGCTTCGAGAGGAGGAGGGCCGAGGCGAGGGCCAATCCTCATGACAGAGCGGAGACGCCGTGGATCGACATGAGGCTTACGTCAAGAGACAGAGAGGAGGGCTCCTATGTTACCGCCTAGGTTACAGGAGATGAGGGATGACGCTAGTGGCTACTAAGGCCCCGACAGAGGCCGGTTTGATAGACCCCGTTCCTATACCGTAGCTTGGTAGGAGGAATACCGACATTTTTCCTGGGCTCAAGAGAAAGACTCTGAGGGGGAAGAAGAAGGGAGAAGGCCGCACGAGTGGCTTCGAGCTGGACTCGAGGTTTCCAAGTATCCCTTTTCTTTGCCATGACGTACACATTAGTTTGATTATGTATCTTAGTTTTCTTTTAGCAAAGCTGCCGCTGTAGGAATGAATCGGGCTTAGACTCATCAAAGAGCTTTTAACTTGTAATGAATATTTGAATTGCTTTAGAGTTTTTCGAGACGCTTTCATGGTCTCGATCAATTGTATTGATGCCAAAGTATGGCTTTTATTTGTGCTTTAGACCGAACCGTTTCCGCCGCCTACGTTCCCTCATTTTGAGGAGCTCAGTCTTCGTAGTTCAACCCGGTGAACTCTTTTTGTTTTTTTTTTTTTTTTTTTTTTTTGGTGCAACCCCGTTTTTTACCTAGGCCGCCCTTTTCGGGTTTCTAACCTAGTTGGGTATTACTCTTTTAGCACTCTTTTTTTTGTTTTTTTTTTTGGTCTTTTTTTTTTTTTTGGTGCAACCCCCGTTTTTTACCTAGGCCGCCCTTTTCTGTTTCTAACCTAGTCGGGTATTACTCTTTAGCACTCTTTTTTTTTTGTTTTTTTTTTTTTTTTTTTGGTGCAACCCTCGTTTTTTACCTAGGCCGCCCTTTTCGGGTTTCTAACCTAGTCAAGTATTTACTCTTTAGCACTCTTTTTTTGTTGTTTTTTATT
>JAFEMH010000525.1:0-347500 GCA_022495995.1 Adenophora triphylla var. japonica
ATGGAGGCGGTCCAACAAATCAAAAAAGGAGTTCAGCAAAAAAAGATAAAAGGAATTACAAAAGAGAAGTCCTATTGCTGACGCGGTCGATGATGAGGCGGTTGATGATGATGACGCGGTTGCTCTCTTGGTTGATTTACTTCCTGGTTGGGCAACTGCGGTCCTGATGATGGTCTAAAGGCTGAGCTTTCACCTCTGATATTTCTTCTTAAAGCTCTGAGGTCTTCAACCTGTCTTGCAAGAGTAGTTTCAACAGATTTAAGGGCGGTTACAGATTTAGCAGCAGCAGTTCCAACAGCATCAACTGATCTTGAGTTGGCATCAACACTGTCCTTGATCTGAGTAGTGAATCCTTCAATGCAGGCCTTCAAAGAATTGTAGAAAGTGAAAATCTCATTCTGAATGGCCACAGTTTGAGTAGATAGGGCATCTCTCAATGGGTCCAGATCAACTGTTACATCCAGATTGGACTTCAATTCTTTGATGGAGTTGTCAAGCTTGAGGTTGAAGCCTGCCTTGAGGTTCTCAAATCTGAAGGAAATGTCACCATCAAAAGTGGTTACCTGCTCCTTGATACTGTCTCCCACTATGTTGAGGTCAACATTTATTCTGTCTTTTAGGGAGTCCAGTTCAGTGAAGATCTTCAGCTGCAAGTCATCCAGAGCGGTTTGAGAAGGAGCGGCTGAGGTGGATGCTTGCTGCGGTTGGGTTTCTTGGAGGGTCTTCATGAAAGAAATCAGAGCAGCATTGGTTGAAGAAACAAACTCATCAGATAGCTTGGAAAGCATCTCTTGGAGTTGAGTCTTAGAAACCGCATCACCCATAGCTTTGAGCACTCCTCTTGCTAAATCTTCTTTAAACGCTTGAAAGCACTCAGTAGCTGCGGTTTTGACAGCTTCTGTGGAAACTCTCTCCCCCTTAATGGCATCAATCATTTGGGCTTTCATGATTGCCAGTTCAGTGGCTTAAGAGTCTACTTTGGAAAGAAGGTTGCGGTTGGAGGCTTCAAGGTTGGCATTGGATGCGGTTAAGGCCATATTAGATTCAGTGAGTTTAAGAATAAGGCCTTGGTTTACAACCAACTGTGATTGAATCAGTTGGAGGGTGGAAAGAATTTGAAGGTAATCAGAAGGGGCGATTGAAGTAGATGGAATGTGGGTGACTGAGGGAGGCAGTTGAGATTGAGTTGTAGGGGCGGTTTGAGGCAAAGGAGATAGGAGGGTTTGGAATACACGGGTGGCAGGGATAGTGAATTGAAAAGCGGTTGATGGAGGAATAGGTAGTGTTTGGGGTAAAGTTGTAGGTGCGGTTGAAATGGTAGGAATTGGTGCGGTTTGAGTAGGTGCGGTCGAAGGAGGAGGAATGTTTGAAGTAGGAATTCCAGAAGTAATAGGGTTAGAGTTTGAGGAGGAACTGGTAGTGTGAACTTCAACAGAGGGGGCTTTCTGTTGAATAGGTGAAGTTTGTGGAATGGGAGAGGTTTGAAGAGGTGGAGAAGGAAGGCGGTTTGGAGAAGGTGAGTTAGGAGGAGGGGAATTTTCAGGAGGTGGAGTAGGATCGCGGTTTTGGTTAGAAATGGAGATGGCTGGAGTGAGATGGGAGTAAGGCGGTGTTTGGGCGCGGTTTGAATGGTGAACGGATGGGGAGCGGTGTAGCGTTGTGAGAAAGAAATTCTGGTTCTTTTTATTTTTATGAGTCGCCACCTATATTATTTGATTGGAAACATAGAAAAACCATTTTGAGAGATTTGAGTTTGGGGCTTAGGTTATGAAATGGGTAGGTTTAGAAGGCATCCATTTCACCCAATCCGGAGATCGGTCTTGCTAAAGAAAAGAGAGGTTTTTCAAAAGAAGAAATAAAAAATGAATTCAAATAGTACAAATAAAAGTCCATTTGACGAGGTCAAACGGAATGTAGGATCGATTGCTTCGAGACCGTCTCCATGATTTGGAGAGGCTCTAGGCCGATCCTAGATTCTATGGACTTATACCACTCTAACAATCAATTAGAAGGAAGATTAGGAATTACCTTGCGTGAGGTGATTTGGGCAGAGTTTCGGCTCAAGTTTAGAGTCGACCCTTCACACGGACAGAGCTTCGCCTTGGTCCTTGGTTTGGAGATTGATGCTTGTTTATCAACAAGGTTGACAAACAAACTATGAGGTGAGTTTTAGGGTGATTTTGAAGGATTCTTTCAGGGAAAGAAAACGACAAAATGTGTGTGTGTTGTGTAAATTCGCGGTCCGGGACCTCCCGACCTTCGACCCTTGGAAGTCACCAAGTATTTATAGAGGTTGGATATGAAGAAGTGGAGAGTTAAAACCCTATCAGATGGTTCTAGACCTCCTCTCCCATTGGTTGGCCGGAGAGATAAAGTTTTATCCCAAAAAGAGGTTGAAATCGACGAGGGAACTGTCGTCTGCAATCTGCAGAGGGAGATATCTCGCGCGAGACACGCCATCTCGCGGCAAGATATTGCTCCTGTGGACAGTTTTGTCCTTTCCTCGTTATCTCGTATGCAGTTTAGTCCCAAACTAACGGTAGTTAGTTAAAACTTTAACGAAACATGACGAAATGGTGGATTTCTACTTCTTGACTCAAAGCGAGACTTAGAGTGGTATAAGTATGATCCGATGTGTTCAGAATGGGGTGTCTACAGAGCCCCTCGGCGACAAGTCTTATGAAAGAAGTCATGTCAATGATAGAAAAGACATCATTCTGAACATCGGGATGGTCGTGCCGCACGGCTGCCTACGTATCTCTATCAGAGAATCAGACCATAACGTAGTTCGACTCCAAAACACGAAAAGGTTGCTTTAGGTATTCTGAAAAACGTTTTTTGAAAATCGAGGAGATTTTATTTTTTGAAAAGGCAAATTCATACTGAGGAATCAAATCAAGACCCAATTTTCCGAATATACCGTCTGTCTGAAGATTCGCCTGTCTGGGCTCCGAACCTGCGGGAAATATGTTAGAAAACAAAGGCTTACCTGTCCGGTCCTCTGAGTCCTGTTGTTTTTGTGACGATTCGCCGTTCTGGGCTCCGAATCGGGCTTTTTGCTGTTGGGGATGACGATTCACCTGTTTGGGCGTTGAATCGGGCTTTTGGTTTGACGATCCACCTATCTGGGCG
Source organism: Adenophora triphylla var. japonica (assembly GCA_022495995.1). NCBI lineage: Eukaryota > Viridiplantae > Streptophyta > Magnoliopsida > Asterales > Campanulaceae > Adenophora > Adenophora triphylla. The sequence continues at coordinate 3,133 of JAFEMH010000525.1, forward strand.
TTGGACCGGTCTTTTTCTGATGACGATCCACCTGTTTGGACGTTGGACCGAGCTTTTTGATGACGATCCACCTGTCTGGGCGTTGGACCGGGCTTTTTTTTTTTTTTTTTTGATGACGATCCACCTGTCCGGGCGTTGGACCGGGCTTTTTTTCTTTGATGATTCACCTTTCTGGGCTCTGAATCATGTGAATTGGGTTGATCTTTGGTGTCGGACCTGTCCGAGAGGCTGTTCCAGAAGGCTTCTTCGGCGGCCTCGACGGTGGCCTCGGCTATGACCCCTACTTGCGGAGACAAGAGGTAGAGGAGGGATGGTAGCCCCCTGGTGGTGATGGCAGAGGTGCCGGCGGCTCGAGCGACTTGATGGCGTGATCCCCTCCCCTTTTTTCTTTATCTCGATTATCTCGTACATATTGGCCGCAAGGCCTGCATAATTTTTTTTTCTTTCTTGGTACCTGTTAGGAACACATAGGTAGCACAAACAATGGTTTTTCTTAATCCCTAATCCTAGGTCTAATTAGTTAGTTAATTAATTTTCTCGACTTTCCATGTTTTTCGGAAATGGAATGGCCGTTAGGCCGTAATTTTGAGCCTGAGTATGGTGTTTTATTGCATGTTATGAACTGTACACGCAGGTTTTTCGAGACTTGCTTTGTCAAGTTGGGGCTAGATTGCTGTTTGGGTAGAACTGCTGTTGCTTTGCCGTAGGGATATCTCGCGCGAGATAAGGTGTCTCGCACGAGACACGCTACCCAGGCAGAAATCTCTTCCTTTTTCGAACAGGATTTTGACAGTTTTCTCTATAAAATCACCCTGTAGTCCGGCCAGATAACTTATTCTAGCCTTTCAAACTCTAGAGATATCCTGTTAGGGTGAAACTCTTGTCTTCTTCTTCAATCCTGTGATCCATGGCTTCTAAGGAGATTGCCCCAACGTCCATGATTGTCGATGATTTCTCTTTGTCCTCTGAAGTGATTGCATCTTTCAAGCAAGCATCAAGGGATTTTGTAAGGTCGTTTCGCAACCGGTCTCGCAATAAGTTTATCGTGCACCGGATTTAGAATTCTTTTCACTTTGAAGAACCTCCAACCGGATTGGAAGTTATTGCAGGGTGCTGCTCGATTTTGGGATCCCTCTATTCATCTTTTCAATTTTTCTTTGAATGAGATGGTGCCTACTGTGGAGGAATTCGCCATTATCTTGGATATGCCTTTGACTGGCGAGATTGCTGTTCCTAAGTATCATAGGAATCATTCGGAGGCTTTGAACGAATTGTTAGGGATCCCCCTTGATACTTGCTATGGGTTGGTTCACCGCAAGTGGGTTGATTGCTCTTCTTTTCCGGGACGCTTCAGCGGTGATTCTGATGATGACGCTTTTCATGTCCATAAGCGGAACTTTCTGGCTCTTTCTCTTTTCGGAGATGTTTTGTTTACGTGCAGGGACGGCTTGGTCGATTCCCAACTGGTGGAAGTTGTTCTGCAGGCTAGGAAACGTTCTAGGAACATTATTCCGCTAATCTTGGGTGAGACCCTTCATGGTCTTGATGAGCTGCATAGGACTGGCGTCATGACTCAAGGGAGTCCCCTTCTGTTGACTATTTGGCTTAGGGAGCATCTCAAGTTGATAGGTCCCCCGTTGGAATATTCTCCTTTTACATATCATACGCGAAAGTTGTTGATCAAAGATCTTTCAGCGGATGAATGGGCTGAGTTGATTGCAAAGACCAAAACTGTCGATATTCTCTGGTGTCCACCTTATTGGAGGTTGAACAAGTATGTTGCCAATACCAAGGGTTTTGACAGGGTTGTTCTTCCGGGTTTGCGAGATTCCTCCTTTTACTTTCCCAAGCGGGTGCTCCGTCAGTTTGGTCAGCAGCAGGACACTTATCTTTTCGAAGGAGCTTCTCGTGTAGTGTCTTATATTGGTGTAGAGTTTGCGCAGGTGCTAGCTCAAGCATGGGGTGAAGGAACTAATCGGGACCGTTGGTCGAACCTTCGGACTTTTAATGCAAGCATCTTCCTGTCTGACAAATATTTGGATTGGTTCCTCCATACCGGTCATCCTAGTGCAGAGAAGATTGATGATTTGCGGCTTTCACTGCTAAGAGATTCTTTTGTAGCTAGCAGTATCTTGCGAAGGAGCGAGGCTCAGTCTGATCTTGCTAATGTGCGAACTGATCCAACTCAGGATTTTCTTGATGGGGATTGGTACGAGAGGCGAGGCAAGGGAATGCCTGGAAAGACGCAAGCTTTGGATAGGCCTCATGTTTTCAAGAGATTGTCGGAATCTGTCTTTGATCGTCTCGACTCTGTTTTTGACCGCCTCGAGGGATGTTCGGCTTCGAGAGGCTCAAAGCGCAAGGAGGATCACGACGACGGTGGAGACCATGTCCGCCGGCCAACCAAGTCAATGAAAGGCTAGATCTTTAGGAGTACCAAGAGATTGCTTTGATAGATCAATTGTTTCTGCTTTATTAGTATTATTTTTTTTCAAGTTTGTTAGCTTAGCAAATTAGTCGTTGTGGTTAGGATTTCCCTATTGTCATTAATGAAACGCATTCGGTTAATAAAAGGGACAACTTTGATTTATTTATTTGATTAGACCGAACCCGAAGGCTGCCTACGTTCCTCTTTTACAAAGAATTAAACAAGAGGCTCAGTCCAACGTAGTTCATTTTTGAGAAAAGGACAAAATATGGCTCCGTGCCGTGGGGTAATCTCGCGCGAGATAAGCCCCCCCTTTTTTTTTTTTTTTTTTTTTATGCACACCCTTTCTTTTGCCTAGACCGCCCTTCGGGTTTTCAATCTAGCGGGCTTCTTTTCTTGTGCTAGCTCTAATTTTTGCCTAGGTCGTCCTTTCCGGGATTTTCAACCTAGCGAGCGATTTCTTTTAAGGAGGCCAAGTCACGCGAAGTACTTCTTGAGCTTGTCCATGTTGATCGGCTTCGGTAGTTGATCTCCGTCTAAGTCTACCACCAAGGGCTCCCCGCAGAATATTTTCTTCACAATGTAGGGTCCTATCCACCTTGGTCCCCACTTGCCTAACGGGTTGAAAGGTCCGGACGATGCTCACGGAGCACCGTGTCGCCTACTCGATGTTCCTTGTCTTGACCTTTTGTTGAAAGCTCTTGCCATTCTTCTTTGGTAAGCTTGAGCGTGTTCGGCCGCTTTCAACCTTCTTTCGTCCAACAGGGCTAGCTCTTCGTATTCGCTTTCTAGCCGCCGACTTCATTCACTTGGTTTTCTAGGAGAACTCTTAGTGATGGTATTTCCAATTCTATCGGTAAGACGGCCTCCATCCCGAATGTGAGGGCGTAGGGAGTTTCTCCCGTAGCCGTTCGGATCAAGTGCGGTACCCCCATAGTGCGAATGGTAGCTTGTCGGGCCTTTTCCAAAGGACTGCCATTTTTCCGATGATAGTCTCGATTGTTTTGTTCGCGGCTTCAATCGCTCCGTTTGTTTGAGGCCTATAAGGAGATGACTTGTGTCTCGTGATTTTGTACTTGGCCGCAGGCGATCGGTTTCCTTCTCGAAGTGTGACCCATTATCGGATATCATCTCTTGTGGAACCCCATATCGGCAGATGACGTTGTGCTTGATGAATTCTCGCAACCTTTCGGCATTCGTAACTTTGTAGGAGGCGGCCTCGACCCATTTAGTGAAATAGTCGATGGCTACTAGGACGAAACAAAGGTCCGTTGGCTCTGCGGGTGTGATCTTTCCAATCACGTCTATCCCCCATGTAGAGAACGGCCAAGGTGAAGTCATTGGGTACAGCAAGGAAGGCGGTGCATGCCGAAGATTGGCGTGTATCTCGACACTTGTGGCACTTCTTGACCATTTTGGTACAGTCGGCTTCCATGGTCACCAAAAGTACCTTGTCTCGATGATCTTTTGGCGAGCATGTTTCCGCTCACGCTGGGTTCCACATATGCCTTGATGAACATGGTCCATTATTTCCCGGGCCTCTTCCTCGGTGGCGCAAAGGAGGTTTCCTTGGGAATGTTTCTTGAATAGACGGCCGCCAGTGATGACGTGGTGGCGGCCTAACCTGAGTAAGGGCGACCCTGAGTCTTCGGGTCCTGTCTCGGGCGGTATGGTTCCATCTAGGATGAAATACCAAATGTCGTGGTACCATGGTTTCCTTCGGAGTTTTCAACACGGCACCTTTGGATAACCATTTGTCTTTGCCGTCGTGGAAGATCTATAACGGCGCGGTATGCGTGGAGTTGCACGCCGTGTTATTTTGAAGGGTTTAACCTCGCTTTTCCTTTAGGGATTTCGACCAAAGAAGCAAGTGTGGCTAATGCGTCCGCAAACCGATTTTTGTCTCCGGGGAGATAGTGGAATGAGACTTCTTGAAATTGTTGCGCCAATTCTTGGAGGTGGCCTTGTATCTTTGAAGGGTTGGATCTTGGACCCTCCACTTCTTCAATGTCTCGATTGATGATCAATTGGGAATCCCCGAATACCTCGAGTTCGGTCACGTTGCGTTCTAGGGCTGCCTCAAGCCCCGCTATGCAAGCCTCGTATTCTCGCGGTATTGTTGGTGGCGTCAAAGTCAAGACGTCTTGCTAGTGGAGTGTAGATGTCGTTAGGGTCTACCAATAACATTCCGATGCCAAACCCTCTCTTGTTGGTGCGCCATCGAAAAAATAATTGCCACTTATTTTCTTCTATGCTTAGGATGTCCTCATCGGGAATCGCGGGTCTTCCCCTTCACTTCGTCAGCAAGGAAATTCGGCCAACTCGATCTGCGAATACACTCCCTCTCGACGAATTTACGAGTGACGTAAGTGATATCATACCCCGCGAGCATGAAGTACCATTTGGCTAGTCTCGAAGACAACTTTGATTTGTCTAGGATATATTTCGGTGGATCCATCTTTGCGATGAGACGGACCGAAAGGCTTCCATATAGTGCTTTAGCCTTTGTGATACCCAGACGAGAGCAACACCGCATGACTTGTCGAGTGGAGAGTAGTTGATTTCACTTTGCCTTGGAATCTGCGGGTCGACAAAGTAGATGCCATTTTCTGTGTGCGAAGCTGGCTGTTCTTGAGCAAGCATGGCCCCTAATGCGTTGTCTGTGATCGTGAGGTACAACTTCAAGGGCTTCTCCTTGTGTGGTGGAACCAGGATGGGTGGGGAAGTCAAGTAGTGCTTAACTTCCTCGAATGCTTCTTGACATTCTTCGGTCCACTCTTGAGGTGCGTTTTTCTTAAGCAGCTTAAAGATGGGGTCACACATTGTAGTCAGTTGATTAATGAATCGACTGATATATTGGAGTCTGCCCATGAATCCCTTTACTTCTTTCTGTGTCCTGGGTGGAGGCATGTCTGTAATGGCCTTTATCTTGGCGGGATCTGCTTCTATGCCACATTCTGTGACCATGTATCCCAAGACTTTCCCTTTGACTACTCCGAATGAGCATTTGGCGGGGTTGAGTCTCATTTTGTGCTGTCTTAGTCGATTGAAGAATTTTCTGAGATCTCTGAAGTGTTGGCCATCTGTCCCCTTCGAGTGGATAATCATGTCGTCCACATATACCTCTATTTCCTTGTGGATCATGTCATGGAATAGTGTTGTGATTGCTCTTTGATAAGTAGCCCCAGCGTTCTTGAGACCAAACGGCATGACCGTAATGTAATCGTAACGTTCCCCAAGGTGTGGTGAATGTTGTTTTGTCTTGATCTTCCTCTGCCATGAGGATTTGGTTATACCCTGCGAACCCGTCGACGAATGAGCGGACCTCGTATGCTGCTGTGGCATCGACCAACATGTCTATGTTTGGTAGCGGGAAGTCATCTTTAGGGGATGCCTTGTTCAAGTCTCTGAAATCAACACAGACTCGTATTTTCCCGTTCGACTTGGCTACTTGCACCGTGTTTGCGAACCATTGCGGATATTCAATCACTTTGATGAACCCTACATTCAAGAGTTTCATGATTTCCTCTTTCACTTGCATTGACCATTCCAGGCTTGATTCTCGCGTAGTTTCGCTTGACGGCTTGGCGTTGGGTAGCAGCGGTATCTTGTGTTCTACAACTGACTTATTCAACCCAGGCATATCTCTGTAGGACCAAGCGAAGACGTCGTCATATTCTCTGAGGAGCTGGGTCAAGGTTTCTCTGTCTTCCCCCTTGAAGAAGCTGTCGATCTTTGTTTCTCTGGGGTCTTCCGTTGTCCCAAGATTAACCGTTTGCATTTCCTCGTCGTCAACAGGGCCATTCTTTCCACAACGACCTACTTGCTTAGCTAATTCTTTTTAAGATTTGTTTCGTTTTCTTGATCTATCTCATCGTATGATTCATTATTAACGTGTTCGTTATATTGATTATTATTAGTTAATTCATCATTTACGATGTTAGCAATCTCAGGGGTACTCGGAAAGATCAAAGTTTTCATTAAGGAAGTAAGCTGGAATACATGTTCGGCCACCGCCTCGATTTCCTCTTCGAGTGAGTTCATCGGAGGTGGAGCCTCGCTTCTAACGTAAAAGTTGTAGGGCCTATCTTCCCTGCGAGGGTGGGGAGTGCAACCAAGCTCTTTGATCATGAAGTCTTCATCAACAACCGGTCCCCGGTGACATGCCGGCTTAGAATTGGCTCATCACATTTCTGTATTAGTCTTGTGTAGTCGGTAGTTGGAGCGTCCCCTTGGATATTGCATGGATCTGGGCCGTCTTCTAACCGGCACGGAGTCTTGGAACCCGCCGCAGCATGTCTTCTCCCAACATAAAGTCCCATTCGCTTGTCATTTAAATCTTCGTGCCCCTGACAAATCATTAGGGATCAAGGTGGGACGGATTCATTTCATCGGAGAAGCATCGCGATCGCCGAAGATTTCAAAGCCCGGTTGGCGCTTTCCTTTATCATCAGTCCATGGTTCTGAAAAGATAAAGTAGGGAATACTTTCCCCTTCTCGAACAAAGTAGCCATTGAGTGTCTTTCGATATGGTTTGAGGTTGCAATCCTTGGACTTTGGGTCATTGCAGCCTTTGTATGAGGTTCCTTCCCATTTGATTTGAGTGAAGCCCCACTCTTCTACGTCATCTTCATCGTGGATGGAGATGTCGTATCCTAGTCCATGCTTTGTGTGAGGCGGGGGGACCGGTGGTGGTTCCGTTATTCCTTGTAAGTGCTTTCCAAGCCCTAATCCAGGAAAGTACCCTTTTGCTAGCATCATTCTCCAGGAGCAGGAAGGCTTCCGGGAAAACCTAAGTGCCTTTGAGTAGTCGTTCTCGTTGTAAGTGTCTATGACATTCACGGTGCTTTCTCTCTCCAATCTCAAAGTATTAATCGGAATCTGAAAAGGGAAATCTTGGACTAACTATTATTGAAAAGCAAACTTGGTACTCTTGCCCACAAATGAAGTCTTTAGGCAAGTAGTACCCGACTAAACTAAACTAGGCTACTAACCGTTTCTTTTGCAACTAAAAGTAAATAAGCGAAATGAAAAGAGACTCCTCATTTGTTTGAACTCATCCAAACTATTCCACCACTTGGGCAAATTCGATGGCGTCATTTGTCAATCAAGTCTTGGACTGCATTTTTCGAGTTGAAGCAATCATTGGTGTGATGGCCATTGCATTGATGGTAGTAGCAATAGAGGTGTGGAGATCGACCTTCCCTCTTAGGTTGGTAGCCTTCTATTGGCCTCAGCTTTCCGTCCTTGTGAAGACTTCTGAAGAGATGACCAAGAGTGATGTTTCCGATGTCGGAGAAAATCCTCCCCTTCCTTCGCTTAGCCATTTGATTATGGAGGTCTCGGATATGGTTCTCGTAGTGTTGCACAAAGACGAGGTGGCGAGCCTGATATTCTTCCTCCATTTGCTCTTTGAGGTCACGGTAGAGGGTATTGAGGAAAAACTTGACCCTCTCATCCATGTCATCTTCAATGTGGGCTTCAAGGTTGATGCACTTTTGGGTCATAGTTTCAAGTTCGCTCTTGACTTCCTCGAGCTCTTCAATCAACATCTTTGTCTTTTCGGCTTGGATGGATTCTTCCATGTGATGCCACGAGTCATTGTCATTAATTTGCTGCATTGTCTTTTCGGCTTGGATGGATTCTTCCATGTGATGCCACGAGTCATTGTCATTAATTTGCTGCAGGGCTTTGGCAAGTTGAGTTTTGATGTCACTTAGCTCCTCTTGCACGGATGATCGCCCACTGTCGGAATCACTTTCCATCTTCCGAAAATCCCTAGCAATGCGAGTGGCGGGCAAATCAAAAGCTTCTCTCCAACCTTCCACGTGTTCCATTTCAGCGACAAGAGACTTGGTCAAATCTTGGAGAGTGGGTTGTCCACGGCTTTCCTTGGTCATGGCATGCTTTCCGGTAGACATTGTGTTGGGAGTCTTGGAGTTAGGTAGCTTCGGAAAAGCGACGAGAAGAGATGGAGATATCGTGGATCTAGCCCCAACGAGTCGGAAGCGAGGCTTAAATGGCTCGGGCTCAAATTCGGCAAACGAAGCATTATCCCGTGCGAGATAAGTAATCCCGCGCGAGATAATCACACGGAAAGTCGATTTTTATTTAGCCCTAATTTTTGGTCGGAACGGAAAGTCCGTTTTGAGGGGTTTCTAAGGCCTTTATCAGAACCTAACGACTAAGCAATCAATCCGATTTTTGTAAAACAAAGCCATGTAAGATTGTTTTTTTTTTGAAGGATTATATGCACATTTTTCTTGAAGGGACATCCGAAAGGGACTTTTTCCGAAGGGACTTTTTCCAAAGGGACTTTTTCCGAAGGGACTTTTTCCGAAGGGACCTTTTCCAAATCCTTTCTTATTGTCAATTTTACATGGCTTTGTTTTGATCAAAAACAAGAAAAGATCACCGAGTCAAAACCGACCGGTCACGGAGTGATCCTAAAAAGTCGATCTACATGAGAATGTGGCGATGCAGGGCTGGAAGGCTAGGCTCCCCGCGATATGACAATCTAAGTGGATTGAATACGCGGAGTGGGATTGTCCAACTTCGGAGAGACCGGCGACTAGGTGATTACCGTCATCCGTCCTTAGTGTGGGTCCCGGGTTTATAGAGGGTATGCAGTGCAATGACAGTTATAGTATGAGTGCGCGTGTGTGATAGTCAATCTATGTGATAGAGTAAAATAGAAAGTTTTATTTTATTTTTTTTGAAAATTAAAAGAGAAAACAGATAGTGGCCGCACCAAGTGGTTGCCTACGTTTCTCCCAATCTAGGAAGACTCGGGCCGTCGTAGTTCCACATAAAGAGAGATAAAGAGAGATAAATAATTTAATTTACAACTCCCGAATCCCCAATGGACCGGACTTTAATTAAATAAAACCCAATCACACGCAGTTCATAAATAATAACCAATTATTTAAGGAAAATAAAAGGTTCGAGTTCTACACCTTAAGGGAGGCCTTAAGATGCAGGAACTCTGCAGATAATGAATTCTGGGATCCCCCTTGCATGTTCGGCTCTCGTCTTGGATTACGAGCGAAACAGGAGAAACCAAAAAACAACCAGACTGGAAGCCCTATCTCGCGCGAGATAATGATATCTCGTGCGAGATATCTCCCATCTGAGAACAGAAAAAACTCGAATTTTACAACATAGATTGAAAAACCTCTCTTTTAATTTTGACGCAAGTTTAAGCCTCTTAATTTTCGGGTCCCCGAGGCGGAATCGCCCTTTGTAGCGTTGTGAGAAAGAAATTCTGGTTCTTTTTATTTTTATGAGTCGCCACCTATATTATTTGATTGGAAACATAGAAAAACCATTTTGAGAGATTTGAGTTCGGGGCTTAGGTTATGAAATGGGTAGGTTTAGAAGGCATCCATTTCACCCAATCCGGAGATCGGTCTTGCTAAAGAAAAGAGAGGTTTTTCAAAAGAAATAAAAAATGAATTCAAATAGTACAAATAAAAGTCCATTTGACGAGGTCAAACGGAATGTAGGATCGATTGCTTCGAGACCGTCTCCATGATTTGGAGAGGCTCTAGGCCGATCCTAGATTCTATGGACTTATACCACTCTAACAATCAATTAGAAGGAAGATTAGGAATTACCTTGCGTGAGGTGATTTGGGCGCAGTTTCGGCTCAAGTTTAGAGTCGACCCTTCACACGGACGAGCTTCGCCTTGGTCCTTCGGGTTTGAAGGAGATTGATGCTTGTTTATCAACAAGGTTGACAAACAAACTATGAGGTGAGTTTTAGGGTGATTTTTAAGGATTCTTTCAGGGAAAGAAAACGACAAAATGTGTGTGTGTTGTGTAAATTCGCGGTCCGGGACCTCCCGACCTTCGACCCTTGGAAGTCACCAAGTATTTATAGAGGTTGGATATGAAGAAGTGGAGAGTTAAAACCCTATCAGATGGTTCTAGACCTCCTCTCCCATTGGTTGGCCGGAGAGATAAAGTTTTATCCCGAAAAGATTGAAATCGACGAGGGAACTGTCGTCTGCAATCTGCAGAGGGAGATATCTCGCGCGAGACACGCCATCTCGCGGCGAGATATTGCTCCTGTGGACAGTTTTGTCCTTTCCTCGTTATCCCGTATGCAGTTTAGTCCCAAACTAACGGTAGTTAGTTAAAACTTTAACGAAACATGACGAAATGGTGGATTTCTACTTCTTGACTCAAAGCGAGACTTAGAGTGGTATAAGTATGATCCGATGTGTTCAGAATGGGGTGTCTACAAGCGGTTGGAATGTTGAGGTGATGGAGTTAGGGATTTGGTCTGGCTAGAAGAAGAGTGAGATTGGGTAGATGATTTTGATGATGAACTTGTAGAGGAAGGGGAACTGGAATGGGATGAAGATGGTGAAGGAGTTGGTTGTTTGGAAACACGGTGCAAAAATCTTTTGGGTCCTTTGATTGGAGTTCTTCTCTGGGCTATTTGCTTGACCCTCTTTGGTTTCTCCCCCTGAGCGGTTGCAGCTCTTTGCGGTTGTGGAGTAGAATGCGGTTCAGGAGTTGGAGCTATGGAAGGGGATTTTGCAGGGGATGGATGACGGGAGTGGATGGGAGATTGAGGTGGGGTTTGGGCAAGCGGTTTGGTTTGGGGCGGTTGAGAAGGTGGCGGTTGGGGAATAGGATCCTTGGTTTTTCCGAGAGCGGCACCCTTCTCGGCTGTTTCTTCTTTATCTTCTCAATCTCGAGTGCATAGTAAGCGGCTAACTCCTCATCGATCCAATTTTGCCAGATCAATCTCGAGTACGCTTGGCCTTCTTAGCCACGGCCACTAATGGAGGAATAGTGTTATCTTCTTCCTCATCTTCATCCTCATCAATAAGGGCCATCTTCTCTTTCCTTTTCTCTTTCCTTGGCTTCTTCTGGCTTGGGCCTGCACCAGCTGAACCACGCGGTTGAGAGGGCGCGGTTGAGGCCCGACTTAGGGAGCGGTTCTGCAGGAGCCTTCCTCTTCCTTGAGGCATTCTTTCTTGCTTTTCCCAGTGCGGTTGAAGCAGTAGAAGGGTTCATTTCAACATACATCTCCTTATTTTGAGAAGTATCAGCATCATAAATGGCTTTATAATCAACATTGCCAAAGGATCTTACGAAGGAGTGCATAGCTTTTAGGCCAAAGGATTCTTCATCACCCCAATTGACACAATATTCGGGGTGGCAATCCTAAACTCCTCCAAATGCTTTGAAAGTTTGCAAATATTGCGGTCGGCATTCTCCCAAAAGGTCTCCATACGATCTTCTCATTCTTGACCTTCTGGCGATACGAATCAATGCTGCTAGCAAGTTCTCTCATCAGAATTTTGGGCCAATGGAGCTTCATCTCGTTGAAGATGGCACGGACAATATTGCCATTGAGAAGAGGTGAAGTTGTTGTGGTTTCTGTCTTGCCACACACGAGACTTCCCTACGAGATAGCATAAATGGCTCATAATCTCACCAAAATCTCTCCTTGCCGTAGTTTTGTAATGACCAGAGAGAGATGACAGCCTTCCTGTTAGAGTTGAACATGTAGCATCTTGAACTTCTTGAGAAACTTCAACAGGGGCACCAGATACTTGAAAACCGAAGGTGTTTCTGATGTCCATATAGTCTATGGAGACTCTGAGTCCTTCAACAATTCCCACCAAACTTGGAATCGTGGATCCATCGATAGCTCGAGTCTCCCCCTTCTCGGCGGTTTCATAGAAGCGGGTCAATGAAGATAGGAATGGTATAGGTTTGCTTCTTGTTGAATAGGGGAAGGATTCCAGAGGCTTGCATCTTTCTGATCATCTCCCTTCCCAGAGCATCGGACCGCATCTCAGGTTCATTTATCTCCCAACCTGGTAGGAAGTACTTGATGTTCTAAAAAAAAAACATAAGTTAGAACACTTAAAAAAAAAATCACAGTTCACAAGCGGTTGGTGCACACATGCGGTTGGCATTAGTGCGGTTTTGAAAATGAAAATTTCCAACCTCAAGGAAACTGTGAATACAAGTAGGAAAACAAATAAGAAAAACACAAAAGTATATTTACTTAGTACGTGGCATTGTAATCCAAGGTTATCCCACACTGCAAGCGGTGCTTAGAGAGGAAGGTTATGGTGTCCAGCCTATATACTTAGTGATACTTAAGTGATTTCCAAACATGCGGTTTTCAAAGGAATATGAATGCGGTTTTTGAAAACATGGCATGCGGTTCCTAGAAGGCGGTTGATAGATCAAAAATGCATGCGATTTGAAACACTAAGGTAAGTAATTTTTATGTGCGGTTTCAAGGTAGCATGCGGTTCAAATGATGCGGTTCAAAACAAGCAAATATGAATCAAAATTTCCAAAAATATTCTAAGTATGGAAAACAAGATTGAGAATTAGGTTAACCCAAAACATAAGAAATTTCTGAAAAACATGATGAACAGTTACTTGAGTGCATGAAGAACACGAAGAACACCAAGAACAGAGATTTGAAAAATGTTAACCAAAATGAACAAATAACATGTCAAAATGATCACATTGAGCAATAGATTAACAATATAACAATAAAAATCTCTACTTTACTCAGAATCACCCAGAAAATGAATAAATCATAAAGTGGGTTTCGAAACAATAAGTTTCAAAAAATTCAAAATCAGTGTCCTGGATGTTCATTGATCAAGAAATAAAGTTTAGAAACTTAATCTATGCATGATTCTAAACAAAACCTCACAGATTTCATCAAAAATAATCAAGAAATGAAACATATATGAACAAAAGTAGGTTAGGGTTGTTCGAAGCTTTTACTTTGTTCAACAATGGCAGAAAACGATAGAACAAGAATGATTTGCAGAAAATTAAAGAGTTTAGGTTTAAGAAATCATACCATGTCTTCAATGGGTTTGGGTGCCATTGATGAAGAAAGACTTAGAAACTTATGAAGTTTTGAAGGTTAGAGAGAAAGCGAGTTGGTAAACTGACAGAAGGTACGGACAGAGAGAGAAGACAGTGAAAAGTTCTAAAAAGTGATTTGAGTCTTCTATAAATAGGAAAAGATTAGGGTTTTGGCAGTTGAAAGGACACATTGGTTTACCAACTCAGTGAATCATTGCGAAAACAAACACCCTTTCAGCTTCACACATCAACCAATGACGGCTGACATGAAGGCCATTTAATGCTAATGTTCCCTTTGCATTGAATGCTCTCAGAATTTAAATTTTCGTGGGAAAACATTTACAAATCAACCCTTAAAGAAAAAAATAAGGACTGAAAATAAATAAAAGAATTTGAACAGTTTTTTTTTTTTTTTAAATAAATAAATGTAAGTAAAGATAGAAAATACTCCAAGTTGAAACGCGGTTAAGATCCAAGCGGTTGAGCTGCAGCATGCGGTTTTGAGTGAAGCGGTTGGCTGCAGTGCGGTTGGATGTGTTTGCGGTTTGATGCACGCGGTTTCAACATGGACTTGAAACTATACTCAACACACAAGTTAGCTAATAAAAGTATGGAATTTATTTAAGTTCAAGCATACCCATTTCTCCTCTGAGGAAAGAAAACCTCTTGAAGTCAAGAGCCTTTGTGAGGATATCAGCAATCTGGTTGTCTGTCCCCACGTACTCTAAATGGATATTCCTTTTCTCCACATGGTATTTGAGAAAATGATACTTGATATCTATATGCTTGGTCTTGGAATGCATGACAGGGTTGTTGGAGACTGAAATTGTGGAAGTATTGTCGCACATGATCGGGCAATTTCCTTCTTCAATTCCATAGTCCACGAACTGCTGCTTCATCCAAAGGATTTGTGGACAACAACTACCGGCGGCAATGTACTCGGCCTCTGTGGTTGACACAGGCGAAGCTTGCTTCTTGCTGGCCCAAGCAACTAGTCTATTCCCGAGGAAATAACAAGTACCACTAGTGCTTTTCCTGTCAATAGTACAAGCTGCATAATCTGCATCTGAATAACCTACAAGATCGAAGTTCGAATCTTTGGAATACCAAAGTCCAAGGTTAGTGGTTCCAGATAAATAGCGGATTATACGCTTGACTGCAATAAGATGTGCTTCTCTAGGATGCAGCTTGGTAGCGAGCACATACACGAGACACTAAACATGATATCGGGCCTACTAGCCGAGTTAAGTAAAGTAATGAGCCGATCATACCTCGATATAAAGTCGATCAACTTTCTTACCTTTGAGATCTTTATCTAGCTTATTGCCGGTGGCCATAGGAGTATCATATGCTTTAGCATTTTCTAATCCAAACTTCTTTATCAACTCCTTGGTGTACTTGGCTTGGTGATGAAGATACCTTCTTCGCATTGCTTGATTTGAAGCCCGAGGAAGAAAGTTAATTCTCCCATCATGCTCATTTCAAACTTGCTTTTCATTAGCTTTTCGAAACGCTTACAAAGTAACTCATTAGTAGAACCAAAAATAATATCATCGACATAAATTTGAACAAGTAAAGTATGCTCATTATATTTGGCAATAAAAAGAGTTGTATCGATTTTACCACGTTTAAATCCTTTTTCTAGTAAAAATTTAGAAAGAGTCTCATACCATGCCCTTGGAGCTTGCTTAAGTCCATACAAAGCTTTTACGGGTTTGTAGACATGATTGGGAAATTTGGAGTCTTCAAATCCGGTGGTTGGGCAACATACACGGTCTCTTGCGGTTCGCCGTTGAGGAATGCACTCTTTACGTCCATTTGATATAACTTGAAACGCTTGAAAGAGGCGTAGGCTAAGAAGATTACTTATAGCTTCCAATCTTGCAAGCTGGAGCAAAGGTTTCATCATAATCAATTCCTTCTTCTTGCCTATATCCTTGTGCAACCAACCTTGCTTTATTCCTAGTGATGCTTCCATTCTCATCCATCTTATTCCTAAATACCCACTTAGTTCCTATCACTCCTTGATCCACGAGGTCTAGGCACCAAAGTCCGAGACCTTGCACCTTTCAAACTGGTTGAGTTCTTCTTGCATAGCAACGACCCAACTGGAATCTTGGAGTGCTTCATCAATCTTCTTGGGTTCAACTTGAGATAAAAGAGAAGTATGTTCATCATAATTTGATCTCCTTGTTTGAACACCGGAAAACAGATCACCAATCACATTTGTGAGGGGTGGCTAGCGACTTCACGAACCTCAGGGGGTAAGTCTGGTTGGGCGAGGTTTGCTGAAGATCTTCAATTGGAACATCGTTAGATCCTTCAGCGAAGTCATGGAAGGTAAGTTGACGAAGAGGTTCTATAAGCTGGATAGGGGAATTTTCAACTTCTTCTTCCCTTGCAGTTGCATCTGGAGTAGGAACTTCAGGTGCGGTTTCAAAATTGCGGTTTTGGGGAATTTCAGTTGAGGATGCTGGATTTTGCGGTTGAGGTTCAGGTGCGGTTTGAGATGGTTCACCTGCTTCATTATGCTCAACAAAATCATCAGCAACATTTGGAGCCAAATGTGGCTCAAGGAGAGAATGCTCATCAAAAGTAACATGGACAGACTCAACTATTTTTAAACTAGTTTTATTGAAAACACGAAAAGCTTTAGAGTGTTTAGCATACCCAACAAAAATACCTTCGTCGGCCTTGGCTCCGAATTTACCTCTATTTTCTCTTCCGTTGTAGAGGACAAAACATTTGCAGCCAAAGATCTTGAAGAATGCAATGTTGGGGGTTCTTCCTCGCCAAAGCTCATATGGAGTCTTATTATAGGTTTTGTTGATGAGGGAGCGGTTACGAGTGAAGCATGCGGTATTGATTGCTTCGGCCCAAAAATGCGAGGTAGCTTCGCTTCGGATATCATTGTCTTTCCGGCCTCAATCAACGTCCTATTCTTTCTTTCCACAACCCCATTTTGTTGTGGAACACCGTGATTGAAAAATTGTGATCAATCCCATGGTCATCACAATGTCTTGAGCAACACCGTTGTTCTTAAATTCTATTCCATTATCTGATCGAACACTAACAATGTCGTCTTCTTTTTGAGTTTGGAGCCGTCTAAAGAGTGCGGTGAGAATCTCATAACAATCATCTTTGGAAATCATCATCTCAACCCACGTATATCTTGAGTAATCATCCACCCCCCCTAAGGTATATCTATTTCCTCCAATGCTTTGGCGGTGGTTACGGGTCCAAACAAATCTATGTGAAGCGGTTGTAAGCATCTTGAAGTTGATGGAGCGGTCTTCTTTGGTGAAAGATGACGCGGGTGCTTACAGTGGCGCATGCTGCGCATTTCTCTGGATGGTGGTCAGCCACTTTGGGTAAACCACGAACGAGGTTTTCCCTACCAATCTTTGCAAGATACTTGAAGTTCAAGTGGCTCAACCTCTTGTGCCCTAGCCAACTATTTTCGCTCACATTCTTAGCTACAAAACGGAGATTAGTAATACTACATGATTAGTTTAGATCAATAATGTGAATATTACTCTTATGAATCCCTGTGAGTAGGGTGACGCCGGAAATGCTGTCTTTGATAAAGCAATTTGATGACGTGAAGTTGCAAAGCATTCCTTTGTCGCAAAATTGAGAAATTGAAAGGAGGTTGTGGTTGAGTCCATCGACAAGAGAAACCTTCTCAATAGTTAGGTTTCCTCTCCTTATAACACCATATCCGATGGTCTTTCCTTTGTTGTTGTCACGAAAGGTTACGGACGGACCACTTGCTTCAACGACATCTTCAAGTAATGATCTATCTCCGAGTCATATGTCTTGAGCCACCCTTTGTCAAGATACCATTCATTATCCTTGGAGTGACCGGCCATGAAGCGAGAGGACACGAAATGTAAACATTAAGAACGAGGTCCCCCTTTATTCCTTGGGTCTGAAGTTAGCAACCCTTTTACGACCCACACCTTTGTTTGACGAAGGAGGTTTACTCTTCTGGCATTGGATGTGAACCGCAAAAGGCATTGCAGCCTTGTGACCTAAACCATCACACACGAACATTTATAATAGCTACAAGCTTCATGAGGTTTTACTAACTCCTTACTCTTCTTAGGAGTTGCATGCGGTTTGGGACAAGGAAGCGGTTTGGGAGGTGCGGTTCCGGCTAAGAGTTCCAGTGATATAAAGGGAACGAGGCTTTGGTTTGACCATGTATTTCTGGGAACGCTATTCTTGCTTTTGAAGGCGGGAGGAGCGGTCGAAGAAGAGGCAGCGGTCGAGACCTAAAGTTAACAGAACCGCCTTTTCCACCGAAGCGGTTGGAGCGGGGATTCTACCAATTCCATAAGCCATTTCCTCTTGGTGCTTCCACGAGAATTCTTAGGTTTTAACACGAGAATTCTTCCCATATTGCTTTCCTTTAGGGTAGACATAATTTACTTGTCTTGCTTTACCCTTACCCTTAGCATGCTTCTCCTTGGGAATTTCATTAGTTAGTTCTGGAAATTCCTCATCCTTTTCACTCGAGGATGCACACTTCTCCTCTTCCTCATATCCAAACCCTAGACCATCCTTAGTTCCAGGAGGAACTTGGAAGTCCATGATTTTATCCTTGGTGGATTGAGACTTGAGCCACGAATCAATAATCTTTTGGCGATCGTCGATTTGGGTTACCAAGTCATCATTCCTGAGTTGAAGTGCAGCAACCTTAGTTTCAAGGACGCGGTTTTGATCAGCAAGAGGAGTCATCTGTTTGATTTGGTCCTTAAGATTAGAAATTTTAGACCTCATCACAGTTTTCTCCATCTTGTACAAATTAAGTTCATCATGAGCTAAGCTTAAGGCTTTCTTAAGATTTGAGAACTGATGGATTACCATTTCAGCTTCCTTGAACATCCTTTCATGTTCCATGGGAGAAACCTCTTCCACCACCTTTTTCAAAATTTTCTTCTTTGGAATAGTTTTTGAAGGTGGAGCATTTGTAGGAGGAAAAATGGGACGTGAATACGAGCAATTTCCTATCTTAATGCTAGGAGTAAGTTTGATATCATCATCCAATTTAAAATTTGGAAGTTTTGTAGAAACCTCCTTTTCTTCCATATCTTGCAACTCGGCGACTCGAATCGATTCATCGGAAGCATCTACAACTAAGCGAGATTAACCTCTTCGGTTTCATCATCACTTCCATCATCGAATGCTGTTTCAATCCAAGTTGCTAATTCCTTGGAATTCTCTTCCTCCTCGGCAACCATTCCCTTGCGACGAGAAAATTTCGCGGGAGAGGTTTTCTTTTCATGTATTCATATTTAGTGTGGACACTCGGATGCAAAGTGACCGGGTTTTCTACAATTGTAGCAAACTAGATCACTCTTTTTCTTTGTATCTCCGGCCTTAGAAAACGTTGCGGGAGGTTTGCCTTTTGAAAATGATTTTTGTGAAAGGTTTTGAGGATTTTCTAAATTTTGGAATCTTTTCACAAACATGGCAAAATCCTCATCATCCATCTCGATGAGTGATGAGGTTGATATGGAAGGATCGGCGGTTTGGTTGGATGTAGATGGTTTCTCCTCTTGTTCCACTACGGACATGGAAAGCGATTTGGTTTTTTCTTCAATCTCTTCAATATGATTTAATTTTAATTCATAGACTCTAAGATTGGCGTACAAGTTACTTAACGACCAAGTACCCAAAACTTTGGAGTCTTCTAAAGAGGTAGCCTTATTTACCCATTTAGAACCTAAAGCAGATAGGAAAGTCATATTGATTTCCTTATCGGTTAAAGTTTTGCCAAGAGATCTACAAGCATTAACTACCTCAACATATCGGTCGTAGGTTTGACGTAAGGTTTCGTTGGATTTTCTGTTGAAGTTGTTGTATGATCTTTCAACAGCACATAATTTGGTTTCCTTGCATTCATCATCACCTTCGAGGTAGCTCTCAATGGCATCCCACATCTGCTTTGCGGTTTTGAGGTACATCACTTTTTGTAGAGTTGATACGGGGAGGGTTCCAGAAATGATGTGCCTAGCCTTGCTGTCCAAGGCAACCAATCTCTTCTCTTCATCCGACCACTCTTCTTTTGGCTTTTTGACCTCTGGAATTGTTGCGCTGGTGGTTGCATCTGTGTTGGCCTTCATTGGAACTAACGGGCCATTGATCACGCACTCCACCAGCATTTCATCTATGGTTTCCAAATGAATGAGCATTCGGCACTTCCAGATGTCAAAGTGGTCTTCGTCCAAGATTGGAATGTGTGAATAGTTAACAGTAGTCATTGTCTTTGTATTTGCCATATCGAATCGGCACACAAGCTGTTAAGCTTGAAAAACAGTGGTTTTAAAATGTGTTAGCTTTGATACCACTTGTTGGTCTCAAAGGTGGCAACAAGGGTGAAAATACAGCTAGAGGGGGGGTGAATAGCTGATTAAAATTTTTCGCCCTCTTTTAAAAACTACACCTCTTGCTTACAAAATCCTCTTGCAGTTGATAATAGACTGCAAGTGATAGTGTAAAATGCACAGCGGAATTATAGAGTATAAAGCGGTTTTAGAGGCGGTTTGTAAAATGCGGTTTTGATATGCGGTTTTGGGAAGTGCAGTTTTACAAACACGTGTGGTTTTGACTTTGTTAACTCCAAACACTATTTCACAATAATGGATAACTAAATAAAGATCAAACAGAGACAAAGATAAATAATTAGTAAGCACAAGAAATATAAATGCAGAAAGTAAGAACACGCTATTTGGAGTGGTTCAATCGATAAACGATCTACGTCCACTACCAAGATGGTTAGTCTTGGATTTCTAAGAGAGATTTTATATTAAGTATTGAGAGATTACAAAGTACAATAAAATCTTTTCTATGAAGAACAAATCCAAAACTATAACCAGTGTATCTCAAAAGTATAATCTATGTGATTAGAACAAATGAGGTGTGTGTGTGAGAACAAGATCAAGGCTCTTTAAATCTGTGAGATATAGAGCTCAATGAATCTTGAATGTGTTAAGGCTTGATTTACAGGCTAGGAATATTTCTTGAAGTATGAAGATGAAGATTGAAAGGGTTGAACAATTTACAGGCGAGCTTCAGCTTCTATGAACACAGCACTTCTCAATTTTTCAAGCAATCTTCAAATGGTGAAGATTAGGGGTATTTATACCCAAGCATCAAGAAACTAGCCGTTGGATACAGCTGTTGTAAGGACAGTACTTGATGCAATCCTATTGGTCCACAGCAACCACTTTTGTCCTTTGGTACAGCTGCTGCAGATAAAGGCGATCGGGCTCCAGTGCAAGCAATGAGGTTAGGACACCTGTCACCTTTTCAAGATCCTTGCAGATCTTCTCTGACATTGAATCACGTGACAAGATTTGGTGGTTGACTTTTGGTATTGCTGACGTGGATTCCAACGGATAAAAAGTGACTCACTTCAAGTAGCCAATCATTGGATGCGGTTGGTGAGATGCGGTTAGGGACATGCGGTTTTGCTACACCAGGAGGTTGCATGGATGCGGTTGCACATGAACTGCACAGGTGCGGTTCAAAGGCGGTTGCATGCGGTTGGTTCAAAAGGCAGATTCAAGGTAGAACTACACTTGCGGTTTACAAGTACGGTTCATAGGGCGGTTTTGAATACTGCTGGAACTGCAACCTTGCTTCCAATGAGTCTTGTGCCAGTCTTCAAGCCTAAATGAAACCTATTCTATAAAATGGACTTAGCTAAGAAATTGAAGTCTAAGCTTCATTACATAGGGTCCTAAAGTCCTTAAAATAGACAGGAGGTTATGGTATCAATCAAATCTAATACAAAATAGGAGGGTTAAAACATGCATACCCAACATTGCCCACTCCCGGGCTCAAAAAAAAATCATTATCATTACATGTCTTTGCCCACTCCCGGGCCCCCAAAATAAAAAATAAATGATTACAAATTATTTGTCCTACTTGCATAAAAATAAATTGTTTTCGTTCCTCTCTCTCTCTCTAACCTAAGTGCAGGAAAAAAGGACCCTAAGCATCAGACTCTTCGTCGCTGCTCAACTCATAAAACTCAGGGTCCTTCATCACACCCTCCTCATTATCTCCGTTATCTCCGAATTGAATAACATTTTCTCCCAAAAATCCCTGTTATCTTCGAATGGAATAACGTTTTCTCCCAAAAATCCCCGTTATTTCCAAATGGGATAACATTTTCTCCCAAAAATCTCCGTTATCTTCAAATGGAATAACGTTTTCTCCCAAGAGTTCCCGTTATCTCCAAATGGATTAACGTTTTCTCCCAAATTTCCCGTTATCTCTAAGTGGGATAACGTTTTCTCCCAAAAATCTCCGTTATCTCCAAATGGAATAACGTTTTCTCCCAAGAGTTCCCGTTATCTCCAAATGGAATAACGTTTTCTCCCAAATTTCCCGTTATCTCCAAATGGGATAACGTTTCTTATGAAAAATATCCGTTATCTCCAAATGGAATAACGTTTTCTCCCAAGAGTTCCTGTTATCTCCAAATGGAATAACGTTTTTTTCCCAAATTTCCCGTTATCTCCAAATGGGATAACATTTTCTCCCAAAAATCTCCGTTATATCCGAATGGAATAACATTTTCTCCCAAAAATCTCCGTTATCTCCAAATGTGATAACGTTTCTGATGAAAAATCTCTGTTATCGCCGAATGGGATAACGTTTCTTATGAAAAATCTCAGTTATCGCCAAATGGGATAACGTTTCTTATGAAAAGTCTCTGTTATCTCTAAATGGGATAACGTTTCTTAGGAAAAAATCTCCGTTATCTCCAAATGGAATAATGTTCTCTCAAAAAATTTATCTTATCTCCGTTAGAATGGAATAACGTCAGGTGACCCCTCCAAATTCGTCAGGTGACCCCTCCAAATTGTCAAACCAATCAGGTGACCCCTCCAAATTATCAAACCAATCAGGTGATCCCTCCAAATTGTCAAACCAATTAGGTGACTCCTCCATCAACCGTCAGAGCTCCGAGAATCCTAGACCTGTTGCTTAAATGTCTAGCGGTTATCTTGAACTACGATCGTGGCTTGATTCCTCCCGAGGATACGTAGGTAGCCTTTCAAAGGTTCAGCCATCCGACCACATCGGTCACCCCCTTCTTTTACCATTCCCCAGCAGTTCTGAACTATGATCGTGGCCTGATTCCCCCGGGATACGTAGGTAGCCTATTTTAGGTTCAGCCAATCCGTCACACACGACATCCTTTCCCCAACGGATCCAGAACTACGATTCAGCTTGATTCCTCTTCAGGATACGTAGGTAGCCTTTACAAAGGTTCAGCCATTCGACCACTTTGGTCACCCAATCCCAATCCATCTCGGCAGTTCACCAGATTGGATTCTCACTTTTATCGACAACCCCACTTACTTTACAAGTACCGTTGTCGAGGGGCTTCTGTAAGTACCCAAATCTGGCTCACAGCCACCAATCTAAGTTTCCTAGCAATTTTTCCAAACTTTCATGAAGTTTAGGGGCAATTCGGGAACTTTTCTTTACCTTTTGAGCAAGGAAGGACCTACCAAAAATTACAAAATTGGATAGAACCTCACTGAAAAGAAGCTTTCAAATCTGCCACCTTGACTTGTTCTAGAAACAGGATGAGTCGACAGAAGATTGGGCCGTACGGCCTCTTTTAGCGCAGGATCCGGCCGCGCGACCTTATCCGTAGTCTGGTCGAAACCTATAAATAGAGACCTTCTCTATCTCATTTGATAGACACAGTTTTGATAGCAAAGTTACTCTGCAAAAATAACTACTCAAAATACTCTCTCCTAAGACATAGCAAAATTGTCTCTCTCCTAAATTAATCCCAACCTAATCTATTCCTAATAAATCTAGCCCAAAAGAACACTCCTAAGAAGATAGAGAAGCACCAATATTGGTAATCTCTCCTTCTTTCTATCTCTAATCCATTCTTATATTCTCACATTCTCTTGCTAATTGTTGATTACCTTCCCTTATGCTCTAAAGTTCCAATCTTTAATCATGTAGATCCATACTTCCCTTCCCTAAACACAAATGACTCATGGAGATCCTCTCCCTGGGATGAACAATATCCCACAAGTGACTTGTTCTTGGGATGATCTACCAAAAGAGGATGTGACCCCCTTTTATATTTATGTTTAAAAATGCAATCTTTATGTGTTAAACGTCCTCCCCTTCCCTAGATGTAGTTTTCCTATGATTGTCCACCTATTGAGGTATTAAGGGCATAGGGAAAGTCACAAAGATCCAATCTTTATATATTTCACTCTTAGATTCATGACCCCCTCTTTGTCCCTTTTAGCATCTCAAATGGGGAAATCAATGTAAAGACTCAATCTTTACATTGATTCCACCACATTGATGTTACAATTTTTTATTCCTCCCCATGTCCCCAAAGTTGGAATCTTTCTCCTATGATTGCCTAAAGACTATACAAGGCTTCAAAGGCATAGGATGAACCATAAAGATCCAACCTCTATGTCTTATTTCCATAGACCCATGGCTCGTGAGCATTCTTGGAGCAAAGATTGGTGTAAAGACTCATTCTTTACACCAATCTAACCATAAATCTTGTTCCTTTGTAGAGATCAATGATTCTTGGTCCCAAGATCTCCTATGATCACTTGAGATAAAATACCAAAATGTCCCTATGAATCGCGAATATCTCAAGATGTAGGATTGATGGCCAAAGATTCATTCTTCTTCTAATACCTCATTCTTGGACTTAAATATGACACTTTGATCACATTTGACTAAAATCCCCAAGAAAAATTAGATTAAAATATACCAAGGCTCCCATGCCTAGATTGGTTAATTAATCTAATGGGAGGGTAGATAGGTCCCATAATGATAATCACAAGCTCAAAAATGGGTAGAGGATCAAAATCCCAAAAATATCAAAGTTAAAGTCATCCTAGACCTAGAACCTTCTAAAAATGGTTCCTAGCCTTGGATAGAGGCTTGGCACATCCCTTTATTTCACCAAAAATCACACACACACACACACACACACACACACACTTGCACAAATTTTGGACCTTTGGAAGATTTTAATTTGCAAGGCTCCTTGGATGAATGCCAAACGTTCTTCCCAAGGGGTAAATTAACCTCTGGACCTAGTATCTTTTTCCTTTTTTTTCAAAGTTTTGAGGACTATCAAAATGGCGTGGCGACTCCGTTTTTCATTAAATTGGTATTTTCCAATGATGAGGTGACTCGGCCCTCGAAATGATTTGCAAACTACCCATGCGATATGGCATGCGCGATCGTGGGGTAATTCACAGGTGGTCAAGAGCATCGAAGTAGATGATGTCAGTTATAGACCTGTCCAGATTTGAAGGTTATGGCCACAGATTTGGGCGGAATAAGTGAGGGAATGAAGGGGAGAAGGTTGGCGAGGAAGGCAACTGTGATAAAGACGCGGAATCTAGCTCAGATTTTGCCAATTTTCTAGTGGATACGGTGTGTTCTTCGGTGAAGAGTGCATTAGACTGGAGATGGACGACGGTGGAGTCATTGCCGAAGAAGTCGAGAGCCGCCAGAGAAGATGAAAGGGTTCGCTGGCGAAGATGATGTCGAAGAGGATCAAGAGGTTGAGACTTGAGATAGAAAGTGTGCCAGAGTATGTGTGATTTGGAGAGAGATTTTGAAGAGATTCAAATGGGAAGGGAGTGGGATCTGGAGTTTTTAGAGAGATAGGGGAATGGGTGCATGTGTGTGTGTTCTTTTAGAGGAAGAGATGGAAGATATCAAAATGGAGATAGGGGGAGAAAATGATGTGAGGGGAGGGAAGAGAGGGTGAGTATAGGGGTGTAGGAAAAAATATAATTTTTGCAGAACATTTTATTTGCGATTTACAAAACACCTTTACTTAAAAAGGAGTAACATCTGAACGGGAGGGCATTTGGGAAATTTTTCCCATAACAAATTCTAATCTCATTTATACTTTTTTAATATATAATATGGTGAAATCATTTCATTAATAATAGGAAAAATTCCCCGAGGGCCCTTGTGTTCAGATTTCATTCCATTTTAAAGAGAGGTCCTTTGTAAATTCCAAATGAAGAGTTCAATCCAAATTAAAATTACCCAGACACCCTCCTCGACTCCCCCTCCCAAATAAAACCCCGACCTCCCTCCTTTCTCCTCATTTTTGATTTTTTTTCCTCTCTCTCTCTAAAAATCACACACACTCAAAGTTATATCTTTCCCTCTCTAAACCATCTCCTGCGATAGTGACGGCAACCAACCTTTTCCGGTGACCAACCTTCTTTCTTCTTCGATCGCCAACATCTTCAACCACAAACTCGGTAGACTTGGAACTCCCCCTAGAAATCAGACTCAGATCTGCCCTACGCTTGCTAGATCTGACCCAAAATTTCTTCCCAATTTCTCAGCCTACCTTGACGCCGACAACATCCGCTCCCTCTTCTTCTCCGCAGATCTGGCGCGGATCTTCCCACCGGCGTAGGGCTGTCTTCTCCAGCATAGAGTCGTCTTCTTCGGAGTTGATCCGTTTCTCCGGCGTAGGTTTGACCGAAAATGTTAGCATTCAAAATCCTTAAACACAAAGGTCAGGCTTGGGTTGTTTTCAAGGATGTTTCGTCTGTGCCCCTTCCCTTGCCCTTAGTCAGATGCAGGGCTTTCCCTTCTAGGATAAATCCATGGTACAAGAAGACCTTTTGACTTTTGTATTTCTATTGCTTCCCTTTATTGGTGTTTGTTAGTTGTTTTAGTGGATTGTGTCTGTCTCCTTAATATTTGGAATTGGATTCATTTTTAACATGTTATACTAGTACTGTAATCATTATCGGGAAGTACTTACACAGTCATTTTTAAAAAGTAAAAAAGTCTTATAAGTTACTTAATTTTTAAAAAGTAAAAAAATCTTATAAGTTACTTAAAAGACTTTTTAATAAGTCTTATAAGTAACTTAAAAGACTTTTTAAAGTCTATTAAGTTACTTAAGACTTATAAGACTTTTTTACTTTTTAAAAAAGTCTTATAAATAACTTATAAGACTTATTAAAAAGTCTTATAAGTTAGTTATAAGACTTATTAAGTTACTAATAAGACTTATATAATACTTTTTACTTTTTAAAAAAGTATTATAAATAACTTATAAGATTTTAAAAAGTCTTATAAGTTACTTATAAGGCTTATTAAAAAGTCTTACAAGTTACTTTTTAATAAGTCTTATAAGAGTCTTATAAGACTTATTAAGTTACTTATAAGACTTTTTTACTTTTTAAAAAAGTCTTATAAATAACTTATAAGACTTATTAAAAAGTCTTATAAGACTCTTATAAGACTTTAAAAAGTATTATAAGTTACTTATAAGACTTATTAAAAAGTCTTTTAAGTTAAAAAGACTTATTAAAAAGTCTTATAAGTTACTTATAAGACTTTTTACTTTTTAAAAAAGTCTTATAAATAACTTATATGACTTATTAAAAAGTCTTATAATTAACTTATAAGAGTTGAAAATGTGTAAATTATGAGAGGAATTCGTTGTTATTATTAAAATTTTTGATTTTTTTGATTGAAAAATTTGACTTGTAAGTCAATTATAATAGACAAAGTAGTCTTCCAATTAACTTATAAATAAATCCATAGTTGTGTTTGCAAGCATAGAATATATGAATCCCATGACAGCATCAACTGGAAAAGAGCATATGTTCACATTTATTTTTTGTGGCTATTAAGACTATTCACAATGGTTTCATCTCCTTCCCCCATTTTATCTAACACTTTTTACACTTTTTCTCATTCACCTAATATTTCATCTACTCATTTCATTTAACTCCCTACCATGGCTAAATTAAATTAAATTCCAACTCCCTCTAACTCATCTTTCTATACCTCATTACTTTTATTTTATTTATATTCTCTATTTTTATGATTAGTAAAATAATAATAATAATTATTATTATTATTTATAATTAAAAAAAATATTTCACACTTAATTAAAAAAAATATTGCATAAATTTATAGGAAAAAATGATGATTTTTTTTAAATAAAGGCTAAAATGAAGAAGGATGATTGAGAAATGAGTGATTTTTTTTTTGTATCCAAATCAAATGAAACTTGTATCAATTTATAGGGAAAAAGAAATGATGAATTTTGGTGAAAAAAAATTAAAAAAAAATAATTTACTAGGTGATAATTCAGCTTAAAGATTTGAGATAAAAAATTAAATTCGAAATCCAACGAACCAATACCAAGGTGACACTTGGCACAACCATAAAAAAAAAAAAAAAAAAGGAAAAAGGAAAAGTGGACCATTTCATCCGGATGAAATATTTCATTCACCCATTTCATTCAACCCGATTTTATCCTCCCATTGCAATGTTTCAACTAGTTAAAACCCCAATTCATCCACTCATTCATCCCCCATTGCTCATGGTCTAATATGATATGTAATTATGTAGCTAAGAAAATGGAGATAAAAGGAAAAAGTAATGCTCTACTGTCATATGGTATTAGATTTCAAAATGACAAAAAATTAAAATAATTTAATTATGGATAAAGTAGTTTTACAATTAACTTATAAGAGTTGTAAATGTGTAAATTATGAGAACAATTTATTGTTATTATTGAATATTTTATAAGTCAATTATAAGAGCCAAAGTAATCTTATAATGTGAAAAATATAAAAAAATGGAAGTGTTTTTGAAAAAGCTAAAGACTGTTGTGATAATCTAAAAAATTTGTTTTATAAGTCAAAATTTAATCTATATTTTTTGAGACTGGAGTAACCAAACTGAAACTATTCTGAATCTAATGATTAATCCAAAATATGTGAATATCTAGTGACCAATATATAATTCTCAAACTTTCAGTGACTAAAGTATAATTTTAAATTTTGGACTTGTGGTTCAGAGGCCGTAACGTTGAATGGTGCATGTGCAAGAAGGGCATTAACGTCATTGTCATTATGCCAAGAAAGGGTGTCTTTGAGATTTTTAAAATGTTTTTTTTTAAATTAGGTTTAAATCTCACATGAGATGAGGTGAGGGTCCTAGAGGAAGTGGCCTTAATAATATGCTTGAATTTGATATTATATTGATAGGGAGCAAGTATTATTGAACGGAGCAGCCCAAAAAAGCAGACGTTCCAAAGCATCCTATGGAATAAAAATTGGCCCAATCCCCATTAGCATCACCATATTTAAGCAAGCCCAATGTTTGGTATTAATCCCATACAGAGATAGCAAAGTGGTAATTATGTACCCAACTAAGGGCAATATTTGAAGGTCTTGCCACTATAAACCCATTCCAGTTTAGGGTTCTAACTCCAAGAAGCTCAAAAGAATGAGGCTGCAGAGAGAAGGGATGTTTCTGAGGGTGGTTGCCCCTCTCTGTCAAGTCCGTGATTTCATTTCCTCCCAATTAATCAACAACCCTAAATTATATTATACATATATATATATATATATATATATATATATACCATTTATACTATAGATATTGGTTTAATTGCAATTTCGTTACCTGAAGTTTAAACCCAACTCTGTGTGTGTGTGTGTTTGTCTGTGTGTTGGTTGGAATGAATGAATGAATGAGGAGGCGTTGATGATAATTATCTGGTGAGCGAATCGGGTTATGAGTTGATTCGACCCGTATCTTGGCGGGGCAACCTGTTGGTAGCAGCCATGGCGGTGTTGGACTCTGACCTGATCTATTTCTTCTACAGATCTGAGCCTCATTATTTAACTCTTTTTCTCACATTGTATTTTAAAAAACAAAAAACAAAATGATTATTGGATTAACTTTTATTGAAATGTGTTCATGTATTTGACAATTTGGATTATGATTTGACTGAGTAATTTGATTTGTTTTTTCGATTCTAAATTAAACTAGGTTTTGAAATTGAAACTGTTTGGTTTTTGTGTATGTTTCTTTTTTCTTCATCACCCAATTGGAGATGGAGATGGCCAATTTGGGATTAAGCCCTATACAATCTTTTTGATAAAATTTGAAATTAAACTAGGTTTTGAAATTGAAATTGAAACTGTTTGGTTTTTGTGTATGTTGGTAGCAACCCTATAGGAACTATTTGATGAAATATTTTATTTATGATTGTTTAGTCGAGAGTTTGAGGCTGACAGAGTAGCTTTGAGGATGATGGTTGCGGCCTGCTGTGACCTTAAATATGCATTTGAATCCCTTTGTGCCCCCGGACAACTAGATGGAATGTTGTTAGCTCATTCATCCACCGAAAAAAGAAGGGAGAATTTGAGGAACCATTTGAAAGAAGCTATTTGTATTCACGTAAAGCATGAGAGTTTGGGATGGCAGAGGGCATTGAACGAAGTAGCCATCATACCCACCCCAAATATTGTCAAGAGGCCAATGATTGCTTTTGTTGCACCAATATCAAATGTAATCAAGAGGGGTCCTAAGTTTGGCTTTTATAGTCTTGATTCTAAACACCAAAACTTAGGACCCCTCTTGATTACATTGGATATTGGCGCAATAAAAGCAATCATTAGCCTCTTGACAATATTTGGGGCGGGTATGATGGCTACTTCGTTCAATGCCCTCTAGCATCCCAAACTCTCATGCTTTACGCGAATACGAATAGCTTCTTTCAAATGGTTCCTCAGATTCTGCCTTCTTTTTTCAGTGGATGGGTGAGGTGACGCCATTCCACCTGGTTGTCCGGAGGCGCAAAGGGATTCAAATGCATATTTAAGATCACAGTGGTCCGCAACCATCATCCTCAAAGCTACTCTGTCAACCTCAAGCTCTCAACTAAACAATCATAAATAAAATATTTCATCAAAAAGATTGTATAGGGTTGCTACCAACATACACAAAAACTAAACAATCATAAATAAAATTTGAAATTCGTCGAATACGCTAAAAACTTATTAAATCAGTTATTATTAATTTATCAATAAATTAATAAATTTTATCGGTTTCGACATTATTAATTTATAGAATTTTTACTATATTTTGATTTAATGAGAAACTTGAGTAGAATAATTTGTTTCAAAATGAACTTCCTGTTAAATTTCCACGTATTTATCAATTTCCACTTTGCATTTCAGTTTAAAAAATGGATATATTTGTTACCTTCATTTTTAAATTGTTCCATTTAGAAATAAAAATCATAGTATAAAACAATTCCATTTGAAAATAAAAATAAAGAAAATTTAGAAGGAAAGCCCTTTTCCTTTACCTTTCCTTACATTAAAATGTAAAATTCAAGAAAGTAGATTTCAAAAGCAGAAATGTGACAACAATTACAATGAAATTTTTAACGTTTTCTCTGTGTTACAAGTTTAGGGAAACATTTTAGATAAAAACTAAATATAAATGCATGTTTAAACTTGAAAAAATAAAAGGGGAAATTATCGATAGATTATTCACCTCATATCAAAAAAATAAATTAAGATAAAGATTTTGGAATTTAACCAACTAATTTGTTATCATAATCAAAATTAGGGGTGGTTCGGTTGGTATACCAACTTTAATTTACGTATACCATGTACCAACCAAGTATGAATTGGTATTCAAAAATATGTATTAATACCAACCACAAAAGTCGATATACCAAGTTTATTGGTACGGTTGATACTTGGTTGGTATTCGAATATACCAAATTAGGCATGCTAAAAGGCAAGCTTTAATGGCTCACCTTTCATTGCTCATCGTGTGGCTCATGCTTGTTCAAGGTCAAGGTTCAATTTATAATAGAGTGTGTCCCCTTTAGTTTGATAGATAGTTGATGTGGGATAAGTAATTTATAGTGGAGTATGCCCCTTTAGTTTGATAGATAGTCAATGTGGGATAAGTTTAGTAAACAACCAACAACAACTTTCTCCTCATCAAACAATCTTTAAAACTTCAGGTACTAACTTGATCAATTTTTGAAATTAAAACAAAGAATGTAAGAACAAGTAACCATTTGAGCAGTAAATAAGTTCCAAAATGAGGTACAAATATGTACATATTGTTAAGTTAACCAAAGAAATATTGAATTTTCAGAATAGGTTTAATTAAGCTTTCTGGCGATGAACCTTACATGAGCATATGATCAACTACATCCATCAATCGTGTAATCTATGGTAATGGGCCAACGGAAAAACTAGATGCCGCAATTCTTGCATGCACATACAAAGACTTAAGTGTCTAAACACTTCGGTTTTTTTAAAAACAAAATAATGCAGGGGTTCAATCTACGGGAACCAACAAGTATCACAGCACCTTCGTGTTTAAAACGTTTTAAGTTGTTGAGCTGATATTGACAAGGTAAGATGGGGATATCAAGTTTGTCTCTTTGACTGTATCAGGATGCAATATCAAATGACAGACTTGCTCATCCGCCATGCACATACACAACCAAATTCCATCATGCAATCACTTATGCACAGAGAAATAAAGTGAACTAAAATTGATACAGATCCAATGTATTGCTATAACAATGAGAAAAGGATATGACCTGCAAAAGGAAATAAACATGATTAGCACCACATGGATTATGAGATAAGAATATAAGATTGTAAATAATAAGAGATAGGCAAACCATGCAAATGAGGGAACATATTTTTTCAAATAAATAACCTAAGCATACAGTAATTAGGCTTTGTATAAAGGATGTATAGCTAAACGTTTAGTGAGCCATAGACTTTTCAGGAGCATATACCAGACAAGTTAAGAGATAGATAGATATAATTATTTTTAATAAATAAAGTCGGCATAACCTAAGATACCAACCGAAGTCATTTTTGCGTACCATGCACCAAACCAATTAGACACAATTGGTACGGTACTATCGTACCAAGAGTTCGGTATCTGACTTTTGTACCAATTATAATTGGTACCGGTTGGTATACGAGTTGGTTGGTACATTTGGCCGAAGTACAACTTGCCACCCCTAATCAAAATTTCACATATTCCTTCGCTACCCAAACTACCCCTTACCCAAAAACAAAATAATCTTCACCCTATCTCTCTCTCTATCTCTCTTCTTTCACTTTCTCTCTACACTAGATCCGGCCAACCTTCCTCTCCCCAGCGGCGACCCTTCCCTCCCTACCTACGATGACCCTTCCCCCAACTTCGGTGTCCCCTCCTCTTCCTCAACTCCGGCGACCCCTTCCAGTCCATCACCTTCGATAACCCCTCTTGGCCTTCTGACACCAATCCCTTTGTTACACACAAAACTCCCCCACCCCCAGGCCATCCACATTCGTCATTGCCGACCACATACCTTTCTTTTCTGGTATCCTTACTTTTGTTGACCGGCGTTTTAAGCCCCTCACCGTCATAGATTTGGCGATCCAATCCATGAGCAACGTAAGATCCTGCCAATTTGCTCTACCTACAAATTATGTCTTTTTCAGTCAATCTTATCATGGGCTTTTCACAACTAACATGAACACTTGAGTCAATTTAAGACACTGCAACTGTACATTGCAAAAATGACAAAAGAAATATTCAAAATACCGACGGATGATAATGAAGGATCAATTATCCAAAAGGTTGTAGTTAGTGCGTATGTGTGATTGGGGTTTTGTGTGTGAAAATGGGAAATAGAAAGAGTTTCTCTCTCCTCTTTCTTTTCTCTTGACTATATATGTTGACTCTATTTGTAAACCAGAGAAAAATAAATGTAATCACCTTAGAAACTTAAATTTGTTGTAATCTTGTAATAATGGGTAGGATTCAGGAGATTATCATATGATTTTCAATTTTGATTGATTAGAAAAAAAGTCTTTCGAATGTAAACATAAAATAGGTTGTTCATTCCAAAAATAAGTACACATGTCTTATATTAAATTGCAAATTTTTTATTTTAGGCGTTTCACTAAAAATCAAAGACACTCAAAATGAAATATATATCTCTATATATATGTGTGTGTGTGTGTCAAATAACTTAATAAAATATAGAGGTTATAAAAGACTAAACACAAATGCGAACTTAACAAAAACAACTGTAAATTTAACAAATATGTCAAATAATTTCATAAAATAGCAAAAATAGAGGTTATAAAAGACTAAATACAACTGCAAACTTAACAAAAACAACTGTAAACTTAACAAATATGTCAAATAATCTTATAAAATAGCAAAAATAGAGGCAATAAAGACTAAAAACAACTGTGAACTTAACTAAAATCAATTGTGAACTTAACAATTATGTCAAATAATCTCATAAAATAGCAAAAATTGAGGCCATAAAATACTAAAAACAACTGTGAACTTAACTAATAGCAATTGTGAACTTAACAAATATGTCAAATGATCTCATAAAATTGCAAAAATAGAGGCAATAAAATACTAAAAACAACTATGAACCTAACTAAAAGCAACTGTAAATTAATAAATATGTCAAATAATCCTATAAAATTCATAATAGAGATAATAAAAGACTAAAGACAAATGTGAACTTAACTAAAAATAATTGTGAACTTAACAAATATGTCAATCTCATAAAATTGTAAATTAGTAGTCATAAATAAAAGACTAAAAACAACTTTTAACTTAACTATAAACAAATGTAAACTTAACAAGTATGTTAAATAATCTCATAATATAGCAAAAATAAAGGGCATAAAAGAATAAAAACAAATGTAAACTTAACAAATATGACAAATAATCTCATTAAAATTGCAAAAATAGAGGTTATATAAAAGAATAAAAATAATTGTGAACCTAACTAAAAACAAATGTGAACTTATCAAATATGTCAAATAATCTCATAAAATTCAAAAATAGAGGCCGTATAAGACTAAAATCAATTGTGAATTAAGTAAATGGTAGTCATTTTCATGCATAAATCATGAATTTAGCTAAAACAACTGTGAACTTCTTTTTAGTTATTTTTTTGAACAACCGTAAAAAATATCTGTAAACTTATCAAAAATAATTGTGAACTTAGAACAACTTTGAATTTATAAAATTTTCTCCAAATTATATATTGATGCTAATAGTTTGAATCGTATTGACGATACGAACACAACAATGGTTTCAAATATTTTTTTTGACTTTTAGATTTTAAGATATTTCATTTTAAAGTTTTGAGAAAAAAAAAGAGAGGAAAGAAGGAAAGGGAAAGCGCAGAAATACTGGATTTAGGTATGCCGATGCGTGCCACATCATTAAATGAAGGGCACGAGTATAATTTTCTATAATTTGCCAAGGACACGCATGTCCACGTATAATGTTAGGACCAGATGGTCAATTTGCAAAATATGCGGCCTTGGTAGTCGTTTTTATTAGGCTGAGTGATGATTTGGTAATTGCCCCAAAATAAAAAGATTCAAATCAATTACTTACACCATCCCGTCGAAAATGTTCCCATTTATTTTTTAATATATATAAAAAAGATAGTTTTATTTTCAAATTTGTTATGTTAAAATCATGAAACTTTCAACATTGGCCCATACATAAACAAAAAGAGAGACTAAAAACCAATCAAGAAAAAAGGTCTTGCGATTTGAAAAGGAGAAGGCCGGTTACCTCAATCTCTGACCGAAAGTAAAAAACCATCACTATCAACGTGCGCTCTTGCACACCAGCTGAAAAAGCGGGTTACAAATCAGTCAAATAAGACGGTTTTTGAAGTAAAACATTAATTAAACCTCAGTAAAATTAGTAATAAAAGTAAATTATTTAAATAGTTAAAATTAAATATCATTATAGAGGATGTAACGAGTAATAAATTTCAAACTCGTTCGATGACCTCAAACAGAGTTCTAAAGTTAGCCAGAGTTAAAATATGTTGATACTCCCTCCACCTCGTAGAAGTTTAAAAATGAGTTGGGTACAAAAATTTAAAAAAAAAATGTGAAGTGTTGTAATTGTAGATAATTAGGTAAAAGAGAGAAAGTGGGGTAGGAAATTGTTAGTTAATAATTGTTGTGAATATTACATGTGAAGCCCATAAATAAAAAAGTAATAAAAGCTTTCGATATTGAACCTTTAAGCTGAACAACTTTTTGGAAAATTTTTGAAAAACAAAAGAAGCATTTTTCAATAAAATCATTGTTAGGACTTGATCATGTAAGGAACTCAAGCGCTCCCTTTATCTCGGAAATGAGGCTATTTACAAAAAAAAAAAAATTGTAAAATGTGATATTGCGAAAAACTATTTTTCTTTAATTTTTTTTTGCGTTTTCAGTTAAAACAACTGATAAATGCATTTATCAGTTGTTTATAACTGATAAATTCATTTATCAATTTTAAAGAGTATTCTGTACTTGATTTTTTAGTTAAACAACTGATAAATGCATTTTACATTGATAAATTCATTTATTAGTTGTTTATAACTGATAAATGCATTTATCAGTTGTTTGACAGATAAACGCAAAAAAAATAAAATTTAAATAGTTTTTTATAATATTTAAAGAGTTTTTTGTAATATTTAAAAAGTTTTTTTGTAATATCCAACTTTTATGAGTTTTTTTTTGTAATATCAATCTTTTAAAAGTAGTTTTTGGTAAATGCCCCAAAAAAAATTCAATTTTGAGATTTTGAACCTTCAAGTTGGACAACTTTTTAGAAAACTTTTGAAAGAAGAAAGAAGTATTTTTCAATAAAATCATTGTTAGGACTTTTGATCATCTAAGGAACTCAAGTGCTCCCTTTATCCCGGAAATGAACGACCAATTTTTTATTTTTTTGATTAAAGTAAATTTGAATTTTTTTGTGAACAATATAAACCGAGATACAAATATGGGATTGTCAGGGTCAGGCCCAAGTAGATTGGGCTATAAACATAATCCATCAAATATCAAGTTACGAGGTAAGACATGGGCTTCCTCGTCATTCTACCTCGGCATCAACAAGGCCGACCAAGGCCCAACAAGCAAGCATAAATGAAGCCCAACTCAAAGGGCCGAGGAGACCTCCCTCGTAGGTCGAGACCATCTCCCTTGAGGATGAGGTGCCTCCCTCGGCCTTGATGTTGACACGACGGGCACCACTTATTTCTTATTCCTTCCCCAGCTCATCATGGATCGAGATGGCCATGTATGACGAGGAGAGGAATATTTGCATCTCGGCATACTAGCATATGACGAGGAAAGGAATTCCTCCATCTCGGCTTTCCGGCAAAGCAGTCCTTGCAATCCTATTCCAACAAGAACTAAGCAGTTATAATCTAATCAGGATTTTAACCTCCTGTACCAATTCAAGTAAAACAAGGACTCACTAACAGATATAATCCTCCTAGGATTATATCTTATCTCTTTACAGTCCAAGTTCAACATGGATTCTATCAATCCATCTCTATAAATACAGGCCATTATTTCCATATTCTGGTAGGTTAATTCTTTGACTCGAAACTCTGTCAAATTATTTTCTCTCTACAAACCGTGAACTTACTCTCACGCCGGAGGGCCTTCGCCGGTGAAGCCCCGGCTTAGTTTACGTGTTTTGTCTTATTTTCAGGCCAAGCAATCGCCGGAGTACAACCTAGCGCTTGGATTTGAGCTGATTCGACTTTTTGGCATCATCAGTTTGGTTCCATTGCCGGGAATCGATTCAAACGCCCATTGTCTGGCCTGGAAAAACCGCTCGCCTGAAGTCCTTTTTTTCGCCGGATAATTATTAGTTTTTGGCCGGAAAAACCTGTTCCTTTTTGCTCTGTTTTACGTTCGATCGGATTCTGCATATTTTCGCCTGGAGTAATCATCTTGGCCGGAAATTTACTTTCGCAGTTAATTTTTTTTTTTGTGGCGAGTAAAACCTGTTTTACGTTTGGCCGGAATATTGTAATTTTGGCCGAAAAGTTGTTATTTCAGTCGTTTTGCAATTCTGGGCAATTGAGAATTTTTGTTGAACCACAATCGTTGAATTGCAATGAAAGACGGTCAGTTTGCTAGCGTCACTAACGAGGAGCAGACTCACATGGACGAGATACCACCTAACACCGAGGTACTTCCACCCCCACCTCAGCTTGAAGGACCACCTCCCCTCGGCATGACTCTCCGTTCTATGGGACAGCCAGCTGCCGAGGGAGCAGGTGCCAACCTTCCTCCTCCTCGTCATTCTCGTCCCCGAGGGAAAAGGACGACCAAGAAGATGACGGGGAATGCCAACGTTGGATGAGCTGAGAACACCCAGCCCGCCGACCGACGTACCTTGTTGCACCAACAGATGGAGATGTTGCAAAGGATTTACGAGACTCAGGCTGCTCTATTGCAATTGGATCCAGACAACTCAATGGCCGAGTTCATCAGGCCTTCGAGGTCAGGAGGCAACTCGTGGAAGGGAAACTCAGGGTGAGAGACGAGATAGCCAGAGGAGTCCTCCTCGTGGCCGAGATCCTCCTCCCCGTGAGCCTGTTGTACCACTTAAGTAGAACCTCCGAGATGCTCCTCGTCCTCGGCCTAATAACATGGGAACGATAAGGAGGTGGTGTACTTAAGTAGCAACTTAAATTCAAAGGACCCGGAGGTAGACTCAAAAGACTTACGTACAATGCTCGGTCTATCCAGGCGTTTATCCCTTCCTCGTCTCAGCGTGGCTCCTCATCATAACCATCGACCTCGGCATGAATTACCTTGTCGTAACCATCCTCGGCGTGATTCTCCTCGTCCCCGGCGTGACTCACCTCATCCCCATCACTTTGCAAGGCCTAGGACTCCAGAGCCATACGGAATGATCCTCGGCGGCTGTGAGGGAGAGCATAGAAGGGATCATGTACCAACTAAACGGGGAGAGAACCTTTGATATGACGGGGAACACAGTAGGGTTGTCACCCCGGATAAAAGTCCCATCGTAGTTCCCACCGGTGTTCCCATCAGAGCACTCATTCCAACACTGAAAAGGGGATTTCTGCCAAGGAACTGTACGGCAGGAAGGAGGAAGAAGAGGTTAACTGACCTTGCCAATCGAGCAAGGGAAAAAAGAGACCACTTTGAGCTATTATAACCGATTCCGAAATATGGCAGAGCAAGTGGAAGAAAGCCTAACAGACAGAGAGGTGATTGTTTGTTTCAACTCCAGATTGAGATCCAGGCCACTCATTTATGAACTCTCTGCCCGAGAGCCAAAGTCCAAAGCAGACTTGTACAATGTGGCGTACACTATTGCCATGGCGGAAGACAAAAGCAAGAAGAGGTCTGACAAGATGGAACCGGAAGCAGCTGGCAGTCGCCATGCTTCCAATGGAAATGGAAATGATAACGGATCCAAGGGGAAGAATAGAACAAGGGGATCTGAAAAACCTAAAATTTTTACCCCTCTTACCAAACCCATCACGGAGATCATCCAACTAGTAAACCTTCCACCTCCTCGTCCGCTGAGCGACAAACCAAAGTTCCCTCGTGACCCTTCCAAATGCTGTGATTTCCACAAGGACCATGGTCACACCACTGAAAGGTGCATTGCCCTCAAGCGAATGATCCAAAGGTGGGTCGACGAAGGCAAACTCGACCGCTATGTTATGAAGAAAGATGGAAAGCAAAAATGGAAGGAGGACGAGAGTGAAGACGATGACAAAAGCGAGGAAGGGGAACAGAGGCCTCCTAGGGCCAAATTGCATGTGATTCGAGAAGAGGTAGTCTCTACTAGAAAGCTAAGGGACCAGATTCACGAGCTGAGCAAAGTGTACCACGTTCCTGCTTGGGTTCATAAGGCGGAAGAGGTCATAAGTTTCTCTCCCAATGAATTGGAAGGGAGTCGTGCCGCCCGTGAGCAACCCTTGGTGATAAGGGTCTAATTGACAACGTTGAATCCGAGAGACTTCTCATCGACATGGGGGCCTCTCGTGATATCTTGTACTACTCTGCCTTCCAGCTGATGGGTCTAAAAGACACCATCTTGGAGCCATATAATGGAATGCTAGAAGGTTTCACCAACCATAAAGTCGGTGCCAAGGGAACTGTCGACCTGGAGCTGGAAGTCGGCGAATATCCCTTCCGAACCAAGGCTACAATCACTTTCGTAGTAATGGATCTGACAAGTGATTATCACGCAATCTTAGGCATTCCAAGTCAAGTAAAACTTGGGTTGGTCGCCTCCCTTCCTCACCAACGAGTTAAATTTCCTACTCATGCTGGGATTGGATGTGTGAGGGCGACCGCCAAGGACTTCTTGGAGCATGTCGTGAGGAGCCGGAAAGAATCCAAAAGCGTGGAAATAGATACCCCTGAAGACAACATCAAAATCTCTAAGTCTCTCAAAACTACCCATACTAGCTCTAGGATGAGCTACATCCATGAAGTACTAGATGAGGAACCTCTGGTCCTAGAAATTGCAGATGACCAAGGCATAGTTCCGTCCGTCCCGAAAATAGATCCTGTTCTCATCAACGGCCAAAACTCGGGGGGCCAACCCTGACTTGAGGATAGTTGATCTGCCAGACGTTGACGAACTGATGTAAGAGGAAGGCCTCGACATAAATAACAATGAGGGTAGAAGACTTAGAGAAATCATTATCGAGTCCCTGGAATTTTGAGACGGTCCAGAAATGGAGCCCGTGGACGAATTGGAAGAGGTAGTCATCAATCCTGACTACCCCAAGAAAAAAATCAAACTCGGGGGCCAGCTATCCCCAGAAGAGAAGAAAGAAATCATCTCCCTCTTAAAAAACAGTCTAGACGTCTTTGCTTGGAGAGTTGAAGACTTGAGGGGGATCAATGAAGAAGTAGCCCTCCACCGTCTGGAAGTTGATCCGTTGGCAAAAATCATCTCGCAGACAAGGAGGATTTTTGCAAGGGACAAGGAGAAAGCTATCAAGGAAGAGGTACAAAAGTTACTTAGCGCCGAAATCATCCGAGAAGTGAAATACCCTGTTTTGTTGGCCAACGTGGTAATGGTGAAAAAGTAAAATGGGAAGTGGCGAATGTGCATAGATTT
Source organism: Adenophora triphylla var. japonica (assembly GCA_022495995.1). Lineage (NCBI taxonomy): Eukaryota > Viridiplantae > Streptophyta > Magnoliopsida > Asterales > Campanulaceae > Adenophora > Adenophora triphylla. Next base: position 43,244 of record JAFEMH010000525.1, read on the forward strand.
CACTGATCTTAACAAAGCCTACCCTAAAGACAGTTATCCTCTCCCCAGAATCGATAAGTTGGTTGACTTCATAGCTGGACACCAAACTCTCAGTTTCCTAGATGCCTATTCAGGCTATCACCAAATCAAAATGGCAGAAGAGGACATTGAGAAGACGGCCTTCCAAACATCGGGGGGAAACTATTGTTATGTCATGATGCCCTTTGGGCTTAAGAATGCAGGTGCTACGTACCAACGCATGGTGAATGAAGTATTTGGAGCATAAATAGGTCTCAAAATGGAGGCCTACATTGATGACATGGTCATAAAGACCAAGGAGGGCAGTCACGCCCCTGACCTGGAGGAAACTATAAACAATCTCCGAGCTAACAACATGAAGCTAAACCCAAGTAAATGTGTATTTGGGGTGACGGCAGGAAAGTTCCTTGGCTTCATGGTATCACAAAGGGGAATAGAGGCGAACCCTGAAAAAATTAAAGCCCTAATTGACATGAAGGAACCTACCAACATCAAGGAGGTTCAGAGATTGAATGGAAGAATAGCGGCACTTGGAAGATTTATCGCCAAATCCGCCAAAAAATCACTGCCCTTCTTCAAGGTATTGAAGGGTACCAAGAGCTTCTCCTGGACTCCCGAATGCTCCGAGGCATTCCTCCGGTTGAAGGAGTACTTGGGTTCCCCTCCCTTGCTTAGCAATCCGATTACTGGGGAGATGTTGTATGTCTTCCTAGCCACCACAGATCATGCAGTCGCAGCTGTTCTTGTGCGAAATGATGAAGGAACGCAAAAACCAGTCTACTATGTCTCTAAGGCATTGTCAGACGTGGAAAGCGGATATTTCAATGTGGAAAAGATAGCGTACGCACTAGTTATTGCATCAAGAAAACTATGTGCCTACTTTTCTGCACATCCCATTACTGTATATACCAATGAACCATTGAAGAAAATTATGCATAAGTTGGATGGCTCTGGACGTCTCCTGAATTGGTCTATCGCTCTTACTGATTTTGATATCACTTACCAACCAAGGAAGACCCTCCTGGCACAGCCTCTGATTGACTTCATGGTCTAGACTGCGTTCATGGGTAAACACGTCCCCACCTCCCATAAGCAAAACACAACGGAGGAAGAATAGTCTCCCATTGAACTCCCGTCCAACTGTTGGGTCTTGTACACGGATGGATCAGCTACGAAGGAGAGAAGCGGAGCTGGAGTTGTACTAGCAAGTCCGGAAGGAGAATACACCATGCAAGACATCATCTGATTCAAGTTCCATGCCTCCAACAACCAAGATGAATATGAGGCTCTGATATTTGGTATCGAGTTGGCTTCCTTCTATGGAGCAACTAAAGTAGCGACATTCTGTGACTCCCAACTTGTTGTCAAACAAGTAAAAGGAGAGTATAATACCCAAAACCCCGTACTTACCAAGTATAGAGACCTGGTCCTAGATATAACAAAGAAGATGGAGTTCTTCGAGATCAAGTAAATAGGCAGGGAAGATAATCAAATTGCGGAAGTTCTATCTAAACTAGCGACTATGGATGTGTCTGAGTCCAACTCCAACCCATATGTAGTTTTTGTTGAAGGACCCGCATATGAAAGACTACAAGATGATCCTAGATGGAGAGGAGAGATGCTGGATCGATGACTACATAGAATACATCGAGAAGACTCAACTCCCAGAAGACGAAACACAAGATAAACTTATCAAGAAGAGGTCACCAAGGTTCGTTGTGATGAACGGAGTCCTCTACCGAAGATCATTTACTAAGACCCTACTGAGGTGTGTCTGTCCCAAGGAAATTGAGAATCTCTTGGCTGAAGTACATGAAGGCGTTTGCGACGGACACCCTGGGCCAGAACCTTAGCTGACAAGATCATCTCGCTAGGTTATTACTGGCCAAACCTGAGGGAGGACACGCAAGCCTATGTTAGAAAATGTGATAAGTGCTAGAGATATTGTCACGACCCTAATCCTAGACACTATTTTGGTCACGTGTTGGGCACATGGGGGTAGGGGTGTAAACGAATCGAATCGAATCGAATATCAGCGTATTCGATTCGTATTCGATTCGTATTCGAATATTAAAATCGATTCGTATTCGTATTCGATTCGTATTCGAATAAAAAAATTGATTCGTATTCGATTCGAAATTGATATTCGAATTATTCGATTCGATTCGAGTATTCGATTTGAGGCCCAATACCCAGCCCAGCCCAATACCAAGGCCAGCACAATGTCCGGCCCAGCCCAATACCAAGCAGTAAAAAAAAGACAGTTTCATAAACATAAAAAAAAAAAAAAAATCAGTTTCATAAACATAACAAAGCAATTTCTTAACAAAGCAGTTTCATAAACATAACAAACCAATAGCCGAGCCAACACTGTTTTAAATGTATAAAAAAAGACATCAGCCAAGCAGCAAGCAAACAAACATGCACATACATCAACATCATCGCAGCAAGGCTAGGCAAACAAACAGCCAATCAGTAACACCCTTTCCAGTCCACAGCTAATGTCCAGTTTCATAACAAAAAAAAAACCCCAAAACTCCAAAAGACAACATCAGCTTCAAATAAGACAAAGAAGAAGGCAACATCAAAAGATCACAGAAAGCTAGGCAAAATAGCACTCCAACAGCAAGGCATCAGATTCGTAATAAGACTTGAATCGGCTCTTCCTCCTCCTAAATAAAAATAAAATAAATTAGATATCAAATAGAAACAACAGGTAGTAGCACAATGAATTTTAAAAAATAGAACTCACATGTGACATAAGCGGCTTTTTGATCCCATGAAGTTGGCGAACCCAATCTGCTCCACAAACAGCCTCAAACAGGTCAATCATTCACAGTATGACAAACAAACAAATGTATTAGACTAGAAACAAGTTTCAAACAACCAGCCTCAAACAGCATAATATATGTCACTTCACTAGAAATATAAGCACCTCAATAAAATAAAATATTCTGTGATACTTTTGCTCAAATATATAGTAGTAAAAAACAATAAAGAGAAAACAAACAAACTAACAAATATTCAAGAACATCTAAGAGAGAGATAGAGAGGAAACTTGCGGATAAAAAAAGGAAGTACTAAAAACTCCCTTGAATCAAAATGACATGAAGATGAAAATCAAACTAAACAAAAAGCTTACCACCAGCAGGAGCCCAAGGGTTGGGAAGAGGATTAGTATTTGGAGCAGGAGAATCAGCAGTTGTTTCAGAACCTGTGGTTGTAGGGTTATTCAACTGATCTCGGCCTACACCCCCTCCTTGAGCACCCAAAAGAGCTGCAAAAGGATTTGAGTTCAAATCAATCACATTCAAATTGCATAAAAAGTAAAAACCGAACAAATCAATCCAATACAGGGCTGGTAGCAAGAGCAACACATTGAAATTAACTAAAAGCAAATACATATAGGTCGGAGAGAGATGATAATTACAGGTAAAGAGATAAGATCAAACACAGTATCAGCAACGTCAGAAATTAGGGACTGAAGGGAAGTCACCGACTCACCGGAAACCAAGAAAAGCAGCCAGGCAAGGCAAGGCGCCGGCGAGGTGAGGCAGCGCCGGCGAGGTGAGGCGACGCCGCGACGTTAAAGGATCGGTCGTTGACTCGTTGTGAGGGAGCGCCGTTCTACTTCTCTTCTCTCTCTCTACTCTCTATTAGGGTTAGAAAAAAATAGAAGTTGATTCATTATATATATATATAATTATTAATTAATATTAAATATATATATATATATATATATATTTATATACTCCCTCTGTCCCATCTTAGTGTAGACTTCTTTCCTTTTTTGTCCGTCCCACCTTAGTGTAGACTGCCAAAATTAGAAAGTTTTTTATTATTTTTTATTTTTCCTACCCCACCCACTCATTCTCTCTCTTCATTTTTCACCATACAATTTATCCAACCAACCTACTATTCACTCCACTCATTCTCTCTCTTCATTTTCTACCACACATTTTCATTATCTTAATATTATTCCTTAGTTATTGTGCCCACCACCTTAGTCTACACTAAGGTGGGACGGAGGGAGTATACATTATTCGAATAATATTCGCGAATACTCGAATCGAATATCGTGATTTATTATTCGTATTCGTTTAATAATCGAATCAATATAAAGATTCGAATTCGAATTCGAATTCAAAATTTTCGAATACGAATACCGAATACTCGAATCGAATATCGAATCGAATCAAAAAAGTTCGCTTCGTTTACAACCTTACATGGGGGTGGGTTGCATTGCCTCTTATGTTAGGCATTCCATAATATTTATGTTTTTATGTGGTAGTTTTGATATTTTTGGATGTTAATAAATTAATTTCAATTATATAATGTCTAAATGGAATAAATAGGGATTGTTGCAGTAAAGTTATAATATTTGAAATTTTAAATAAAAAGTTATAAAAGTTGTTGAGGAGCTTTAGTGTAAATGTAAACTTAAGGTGGTTGGCTTTAAGGATTCAAAACTTGGAGGAGCTTAGGTGTAAATTGTTTTATATAAATCCTAAACTTTTCCCAGAAGCATCATTTTCCTCTCAGCTCTTTATCTTTCTTCTCTACGTTCCCAGAACGTTCTATCAACCTAGGGTTACCTTCTAAAAATTCCTTTAAATTAACCGTTGATCCGTTCTTCGATCTGATTTCAAATAAACGCTCAGGAAGCTGAGTGGAACATTTCTAGCCGATCAAAATTTTTATTATTTTCAAAATATTTTGGTAAGTTATTATGATTTCTTTCAATACTTGTTCATTCCGTGTTTAATGATGATATTATGATGATATAAATGGTTCTTGGTAAATTTTGGTATTTGGTTTGGCTTTTGGAATGAATGAAAATTTGGTATTGAAGGAGGATAGTGAGTTATTGGCATGAGGGTTTGGGGTGGAAGTGATAAAGTTGATATGGGGTGTTATATGGCTTTATGGGAACATTTTAAGTGATTGAAAATGGTATACGGATGTTAAGGTATAAGGAGATGAACCAAAAATGGCTTTTCTTTTCCTTAGCTGCTGATGTTTAGCATCAGTATGAAATTCTGGGCAAGGGCACGACTCGTGCCCTGGAGCACGAGTCGTTCCTCCCTTGGATCACTCGTGGTAACTAGTCGTGCTTAAGAATGCACTCGTGCTGGGGAAGGGCACGAGTCGTGCCCAGTTCTGTTCACAGTGTATCATTTTCCAATCAATTAATCCCTAAGCTACTTAATATAATTTTAACTCCTCTTTAACTCTGATCCTAGTACAACATTAGAGCTTTACAAGGAAGTCTTAACTTGTCCAAAATAATATAGGGAAGGTCTTTAAATATGGTCTTAAAAATGGTTGAAAGTCATTATGAAATCTTAGCCAAAGTTGATAAAACTTGGTAAATAATTCTTGAACCTTTATAGAAGGTACTCAATGTTATGTCATGAATATGTAGGGTTACTTGTGTACATTGTGCCTATACGTGGTTACATATTCATGGTTTTTGGTTCAAATGGTGTATAAAATATGTGTTGCACTATTTCATTGGGTTGAATATGAGTATTAATACCATGTTGTTGGATTGATGTTATTCAATAGTGTTTAAAAATGTAAGTTGCACTATTGTGATGATTTTAACATGAGTAATCTTACCATGTTATGTATTGATATCCAAAGTGTGAATTTATTTTCAAGTATCTAGTATGTGCTTGAATGTGGTTATATCAGCTGATGAGTAGGGGTATAATGGAATGCGATCAATTATGAGAAATTGTTCCATAAGGTGATCAGATTACATTATACATGTGGTTGTTGTAACGACCCTAACCCTAGGCACCTATTTTAGTATCATATTATATACCTTTTATATTAATTGTTGACCTTATGTGCTTTTAAAATTATTGTTAGAATTATGTGTTCATTTTATATCCTTGATTTCTTATATTAGGATGAAATGATTGAGAAATAAAATAATGTTCTTGGAAGAGATATAATAATGGAAATGGATAAATAAATAATATGTGGGTAGTTATTCTTCTTTGAGTAGGGGAAATATAAAAATAGAAAAGGAAAGTAAGAAAGGAGGGTATTTGGGGAGGGGCCATATCCCCTAATTTACTCCCCTCCCTCTTCCTAGTCAAAAGTTCCCATGCTTTTCCATACTTCTCCCCATACCTCCTTATCCTTCTTACTCTCCATAATTATTCTTCATCATCCTCCTTCTTCTTCCTCAACCTTTTCTCCATGGAAGCTTCTCTTCAACCTCATTCTTCTCAAAATCATAACTAAGCCAATTCTTCTCCATTTGAAGATTTAATTGTACTTTCGTGTTCGGGGTGAAGAGGGGAGCACATTGAGCTAAGAAGATCCTTAATCCACTTCATAATTACTAGGTAAGTTATTATGACTTCTTTCTAAATATTGCACATTTTATGTGTAAATGAATGTTTTATGAAAAGAAAAAGTATATTGTATTTTTAATATGGTTATTTGAGTAAGATGATTATTCAAGATTTAATTGATTTTAGTTAGGAGATGAGGGTTTAAGTTGAAGGAATGAGGATATAATGGGAGTAATAGGTTAATGACTTGAAAGGGGGTTATTATGATCTTTTCTTCTATTTAATGTTCTTGAATCATTTGGTGTTGTTATTGTTATTAAAATGGTTATTAGATACTTTGGAAACCTTCTTGTAGTTAAGGAATTGGTTTATGTTGTAGAATGATGTTGTTGTTTAAAGAAGATGATCAAGAGTGTAAGAAAATGGATTAAGTTAGATTAAGAAGGTTAAATTGGAAAGGTGGTAGTGAAATGGGTGGAGAATCAAGTGGTAAATAATCTAAGTTTACATTATAGTGGGTTTACTTGAACTATGATGATCCTTGTAAGCTAAGGAAATCCTCTTAGTGTTCTTGAATATTGGGCTAGATAAAAAGAAAAGGGAATGAAGCTAAGTAGAAAGGATTAAAATCTAAGTTGCTGGAAAATGACCTTGGGCGGTCGCCCATGGGAGCTTGAGCGGCCGCCCATGTGGGCAGAACTTGGCTTCTTTGAAATCCTTCTTGGGCGGTCGCCCAAGTGGTGTAGGCGGTCGCCCAAGACCCCAGACCTCATTTTAAAGCTGAACCTGAATTAGTTTAGTAAGCTTGATTTATCACTTATAAATTGTGACTCCCACTTGGTAAATTGAGCTTGAACCTTCATAGAGACCTTGTGATATAGAATATTGTCCGGGAAATGATTGATAAGCTTGAATTGTAACTTCACCAAAGTGGTTCAAACTTGGGAAGTAGGACTTGCACTTTTATTAAGATTTCTCGAGGTTGAGTATTGACTTCGTAAGAATGGTTTATGGTTTAGGGTGGCCTTACTTGCTCCCATACCTTGGTGATTAGTTGATCAGTGTAGAGACTATAATCACTATTGTGTTGGTTAGGAATGTATATGTGTTACATCAATATATGGTATCCCAACTGTGGATTATTTGGTATATGGTTGTATTGTATCCCAAGTGTGGATTATTTGGCTTGTTGTTACATTGTATCCCAAGTGTGGATTATTTGACACGTTGTTATGTTATTCCAATGTGTGGATATGCTTGCTATGTGGTTGCATGGTTATCCCATTTGTGGATTTATTTGTTATCATTCATATTTATTGATGATACTATGCATAGTGTATTAAATGATGGTTGCACTATGGTATTGATTAGCATGAGTATACATTACCATGTTGATATATGATTATCCCTTTTTGTGGATTTATTTCAAGTATCTATTATGTGCTTGAACGTGTTGTTATTCGGGGGTATAATGGAATTCAATCAATTATTGATTTGTTCTATAAGTGATTGAAGGTTCATTATACCTGTGACCGTTCCCCTCTGTGGCCACAGAGTGGGTGTGCTATCGACTGTATTTACCCAAAAAGCTTTACAGACCGTTGCGATTGGTGATTAGGGGGAATGCTTTTGTATTAAGCCTAAAGCTTTACAGTAGCGATATTATTGTTGGATACTCTGATATAGGTATCTTTTCTTATATGGATCTCTGGAGTATGAGTCCTATAAGAGGTGAATGTGCTGGAGGCAGTTCACCAAAGAGAGGAGTTTCACTCCCACGTTGTACGACTTATTGTTCAGACGGGAAAGGTAAAATGAGGTAATGTAAGGTGTTTACCGCTTTCATAATGTGTTACGTGATACCATGCTATGTGTTGCATCTTGTTTGGCATCTTGCTGTATTCATAATAGCTTATTGAGATTTATTCTCACCCCTTCCCTTTTACTGCTTTAGATTGTGCTGAGACAGGTGACCTGAACCAGTGAGGCCGGGGAAAGAGTTTGGACTCTTGCTTTTGGGACTTGTCCGGATAGGTATATGAGTGGGTTGTCGGAAGTCATATTTAAGTATTACTCTTTTATAAGTTGTAAGGAAAACTCTTTTGTCAACAATGTTAATTAGGATTTTCAATGTAATTAATCAAGTATGGTTATTAAAGTATTTGTTTAAATCCCTCCAAGTGGAGATATTATTATTTGATTTTGTTTATGGAAAATTTAGAATTGGTTTTCTTGTAAAGGCAAATAAAAGTTTTAAAAATATAAGATGGGTTTTCTTAGTTTGAGCTTCTCAAGCTCGGGACACGCGTTAGGTCTCGGGTTGGGGTGCTCACAGTTGGTATCAGAGCTTAGTTTAGAGGTCAAGGGTAGATGTCTAAACTAAGGGGGAATGTGTGGTAATTGACGCCGAGTGTTTAATGCAGGAATTATTCTAATGGCCGGAAGCAATGATGATCAGCGAAAGGTTCTAGGAAATGAAAGAGATATGGTTATAGGTGGAATTCAGAATGAAGAAATGATGAAATTATTCAGGGTGTTTGCACAGGATATGGAGACTAGAGGATCAGTTCCGAATCAACCTGAGGGATGTCAAAGTGATGGTTGGGAAAGGTTTGTGAAGATGAATCCACCGAGTTTTAATGGATATCCGGATCCGTTAAAGGCAGAAAAATGGTTAGAGAAAATGAACAAAATCTTTGAGGTTATGGAGAGCCGTAATGAAGAGAAAGTTAGGTATGCCGTTTTCAAACTTGAAGGTCCAGCTGATCAGTGGTGGCAGAATTTGAAGGGAAGTTGGGAGCGGGATCATACGCCCCAGACTTGGGATAATTTTACTCAGCAGTTCGAGGATTATTTCATTACAATGGTGTAAGTGCTCCAATTTGAGCTTGTTAGAATTTTCGTTAGAAAATTAACGAAAGTTATAACATTTCTAACAATTCCTAACATTCCTAACATTTCTAACCAAGTAAGGGTAGATTAGGGATTGCCAAAAAAAGATAAACCAAGGAAAGGAATCAAAAAAGCAAAAGAAATAAGAAAAACCAAAAATAGAAGTGGCTGGAAACAAAAACTGGCTGATTAATTTGAATTTTAAAAAGATTATTCCTTGTGTCCAAAGCCTGAAGCTGCATTTAATGAACAGTGCACGCTGAAGGGTCCTATCCGCGCGGATACCTTTGTAAAATTCAGAGGGCTATAAATTGAGCCCTCCAGTCACAAAAATAAAGGAGATCAAGAACACAACTCACAGCATTTGGCGAAAATACTTGAGAAAACAGTGAGAATTCTCTTAGAATTGTCACCTTTTTCTCTTGAATCTTCCCAACTTTCATTCACTCAAATCAAACCCACTCACTCTCAAGTTCAAACACTCTTGCATTCAAGCCTTTAAACACCAAAAAACCAAGGAATATAGGTATAACCTCCCTCTCCTTACCCTAAATTCTCTCATCCATGCATGCATTTTCAAGCTACAAAATGTAGTTCATTCTTCTTCTTGTCTTAGATCCAAGAAGATCACCATGGAAGTTCATCTCCATGGATGATCTTCTACAAGGATCAACATTTTTTTCAAAGTGTTCTTACTTTTTTCCAAAGAAAACACATTTTCAAAACCCTAAAAACCATTTTCAAGCACCAAATCTGGATTTCAAAGGATAAAATTCCCCTTCCCAAGCAAATGAAGTGCTTAGTCCTAATGTACCCCAAGGATGGTTTGGTATAGTTGATTCACCACTAAAATGTCAAGTGATCACTAACCAAAACCTAGGGAAATGGGAACAAGCATGGATGCAAAAACCCCCTTTAAAATCATTTTTCCTTTCTTGAGAAGTTGCTGTCCAGTAGCAATTTTCCAAGACCCCAGTCCATTGTCTTAATTTTTGGATACATATAAACTTGGAATTTGGTGTTGACTACAAAACACTTTTTGTAGCCAACATCCAGAGCTTTCCAGAAATATTTTTACTTTATTTTTTGGGTGATCAAAACTCCTCTTTTCAAATTTTCTTTTAGAGGCCAGTTCATCAGCTTCTGGGAATCCAGATCTCATATCTGAGATTTCCAGAAGGTTTTGACCCCTCAAATCTTCTCCAAAATGGAAAATTCCTTCGCACAAATCTTATTTAAGGTGTCTGGAACAACTTTTATTCTCTGAGTTTATCCAGATTATGAATTTTTAAGACCCTTGAATCCATTCCAAAATCAAAGGTCCACTGCCTTTTTCATTCTGGCAGAAGTGACTCTCAACTTCAAAAGGTCTTTTGAGTACCAAATCTCAATCCAAAAATCTTCCAAAAAATCATGGGATCAGTTTAAAGTCTTAAAAAGACATCCCAATTTTTACTTTCCTCAGTTTCGAATTATTTTGGCCAAAACACACACACACACACACACAAATGATTTTCAGCTTGGAAGACTCGTTTTACGAGGCATTCCGGATGCACACTAACGTCCTTCCCGGCGTGTAACATGACCTCCGAACCCAAATCTCTAATCTCGGGCATTTTTCAAAGTTTTGGCCCTTAAAACAAAAATGGCGTGGCGACTCCGTTCTTTTTCCGGGTTTTATTTGGTTTTTCAAAGAAACGCAAAAATTGAATTTTTTCCCGAGAGGAAATTTTAGGTGGCACATCATCACAGTGGCGACTCTGCTGGAGAGAATTTGCTTTTTCTAAAAAAAATGATATTTGGTATATTGGTGGAAACCATTAAACTTCCCGTTACCGCCTCCTAACACGAGTCGGGAATAAATTGTGGTTTAACAATCCCGCGTACCGGTATCACCGTTTTCAAAAAAAAAAGAGAAAAGATTTTGAGGGTCAAGCTTCCGTCCCGGCATTTAAAAAAATCATTTGTTGTGTGTGTTGATTTTTGCACATTTTCGTGTTGTTTTGGCCGCCTCGAAAAAAGTCAAAATTTTGACTGTCGGAATCATGTCCCTAACTGTTGGAATTTTTGTGCTTATGTGCTTATGTGCTCATTTCAAAAAAAAAAATCAAAAAAAAAAAATTCAAAAAAAAAATTCAAAAAAAAAAAAGAAAATTTTCAAAAAAAAAATCATGCATCATATTTTTAAGACACATAAAAAATTTTCTATTTTACTCAGAAAAAGAAAATAGACTGCTTGCACACTACGCGCACGTGACCTTACACTGCACACTACGTCCCTAACCCGGGGAAATCTTTGTCGCGGCCCGTTTGGTCTTATTACGCCTCTCGGTGCAAGCACAGGACTACCCAAACATCCCATGGAGCCTCGTGTCGACCATGCACTTGTCGTGACACACTCTGTCCAGAGACACGGTTGGTTTTTAGTTTGGTGCGTGTCATGCCTGTACGTGTATAGACCTTTCCTTTCAAGCCTTTGTCGGCATACCGACTCAATATCTTTCGGGGACCCTGTCGGTCGAAGTTACTGCCGGTTTTCCGCCGCAGACTTTGACCAAGATATTGGCCAGGCGCCTTGACTTCGGCCCCGGCGGCACAAATTATACACCTGACTCCCAGCATGACACTGAGTCATCAAGGATTAATGATTATTCCATGCCTAATTACGGCCTAAGCGACGACAAGTCAAGATCAATCGTGGACATTTATCGGTCAAATCATGCCGACTTTTCGTCGAGCCCTCGGACATGATCTTGACTTTGACGTCGGCTTTGTCGTAATTTACATCGAATGCTCGTTAAGACTCGATTACCCTTGCACTTTTAGGATCGTTTTCTTTCGGTCGGTGGGACCCGCTTGCCACTATAGGACCCTCGCCGGGCCGTCCACCCCGGGAGGTCGAAATACAGGTGGAATACGAGGGGCTTATAGACGTAGTGACGGGGCCCACTGATCCAGGATCCAGAGTAGTTTGCGAAAAAGAAGAGCAATCTTTTCCAACCGATTAGGTTAATAAAATATGTTTTAAGTAAACAAGAACAAATAACTACATGTTGCATGAGCTCAAAGCCCAAACACCTACCCACCTTCAATTCCCACACATCTGAACCCTCGTGTCTTTCCCCCCGCAGCTCCGCACAAAGCTTGGTTTCGGGCATCGGGTCACCGTTTGATCAGTTGGGAAGAGTCAAACGCATCGTCAGCTTCACCGTTTGTTCCGACTCCGGGTTTTAGAATGTCTGCATCAGCTGGTAACGATGGGGACAACGTCACTCCGCCTCCTGGGACTCCTCAAACAGAACAACAGTGGAATCAGTTAGCAGAACAGATGAGATTACGACAGGAAGCACAACTGAATAGCCTTATGGAGGCTATTAAGAGCCATGGTTTGGCCGCCAGCCTCAATCCCGATGGCACCTTCACCGTGGAAGAAGACGAGGATGCCAATCCCACTCTCAGTCGCCACGATTACTCCAGATGCCACCGCCCACCTCCTATGGTGCCACTACGAGAACCCATGCTCCTCGGTCTTCGGGTCGGCCCGGCTCCCGGCTTCGGACCTCTTTGGATCCACGCGGCCCAGACGGCACAAATCAGATCACAGTCCCTCAGTGGGGACAAAGCCAGTACGGAATGTCTTCTCATGGTTGGGGTTATCTCGGAATGCCCCAACAAATTGGAATGCCACCTCAGTTCGGAACCGATCAATCCGGACCTTCACAGCAACAGCCACAGTTCGGAATGCCGCCACAGCTTGGTTGCAGGCCACGATCGAGCCCCTCCTCGAGAATGAAATGCTTGGTTGTTTGCTCCTCACACAAATCCGTTCCTCGCTCAGACTTCTATGGGTTACCCAGCCTCCATCCCGGTGTCATCCGAATCACCAGGACCGCAGTACCCCCCGAGATATATACCCTTGCCTCAGCCAGCCATGCAATTCAACAGTCAGGGACAGCAGCCTGCACCTAAGCCTACTTATGGGCCCTATTCTGGAAATCCAAGTTATCCGGCTACATCGGGGCTGCCTCCACCTACTTTGCCAGTTGAAAATCAACAGCAGGCCGCAAGGTTCTATCCCTTCGCCCAGGCTCCTACTCATGCTCCCCCGGGCAATTTGGGCCAAGGACAGGTTTTCACCTACGTCCCCGGATCGGCCGTTCCCTCCACCAGTCTACCGCCAGTGGTAGCTCCTCTCTCTAGCACAGCCACTAGCTTGAATGACATGGCTCCGCCACAAGACCCTCATCTGGCCTGGTTCATGGAGCAACACAAGGAAATGAAAGCGCAGATTGCTGAGTTAACTGCCAAGAAGTCTGCTTTCCGGCCTACAGACCCGGACTCCATTGTTCCTCTACCCCACAAATTCGTGATGCCTAATCTGGATCTCTTTGATGGGACTGCATGCCCGAAAACCCATTTGGACACATATACCTTGGCGATGAAGGCCAAAGGATGCACCAATCAGCAGTTGGCTGACTATTTCAGTCTATCTTTGAAGTCCGGTGCTCTAAAGTGGTTCTTCCGCTTGAAACACGAAGCCAGGGCTACATGGGACCAGATTACCAATGCCTTCACAGAGAAATATAAGGCTAACCTGGAGTGGGAAACAAATAGGGTTGACCTACAAACGACAGTGCAGCGTCCCGATGAGAATGTTGGGGACTTCTACAAGCGGTGGAATCTGAAACTCAGTGAAATGGCCATCCCTCCTTCCGAAGAGGAACAACTGGACATCTTCCAGTCATGTTTGAAACCGCATCCGAGAGCCTCCTCGGTCACTTCCCCGTACTCGAGACTTACGGGCCATGGTTAACTCTGCGGCTAAGTTTGAAAAAGCTTACAATCACCAACCGGCCAGAATTTCTTGCACCTCGCCTATAGATATCGGGCTCCTCCTGCAAACACGCCCCTGCTCTGCTAAAGGCAAAGAGATGATTAACTATGCGGGACGGGAATGTAATAACACAACTTCTTTTGCTCCCGGAAAACCGGTCGAGCCCGGACCACGAGTCATGAACCTCGAAAACTTTGGAATGCCTCGAATGACATCTTTAGGGGCCGGTAAAAGAAGGCTTCTTTGCGACCTTTGGAAAATTTCCAACCCGAAATCCGAATGCTCCGTGGATACCCTCAAAGTATTGTGCTTTTCATCAAGCTCACGGACATCCGGCGACAATTGCTTCACTTTGAAAAAGGTAATCCGGGGGCCCGATAGAAGCAAGGAAAGTTGGAAGGCCCCGAGGGGCCTAATACAGTAAAAAATCCTCTGCCAAGGAACCATAATCAGGTAAACATGATTGAATGCGGAGAACCTTCGCATGCCCAGGAAGATGCAGATGAAGCTTCCCAAATACCCATAGCCAACCTTGTCGAGGATCCTGAATTCGGATTCTCCCTCAGCCTAGAGGACATTGAACGAATCAACCCACCTTGGTCTCATGTCCGAGAGTCCTTGCAAGAATACGAGGCCCGCTATTTCTCGGATGAAGGGAAGGCCAATACCGAAGAACTGGGGCTGTTCCGGTCAAAGCATGAGAGAACCATTTACATAAGATGGTTGGAACAGTCAAGAAAAATTGAACAAGAAAGCTTCAGACGGGCGCCTGTACTGGGGCTTATCAGCAAAGAAGCCGAAGAACATCTGGAGCTAGTACACTTCTGCAAACTGGCTATTGGAGAAGTCGAATACGATCCCAAAGGCAGTGAAATCGATGAATCAGAGGAGGAAGAATCCTTTTACATTCTACCTGGTGTCAAATACGTGCCACCCCCTCCCACTCTTCCCCCGCTGTTTCTGGGAGGAGAAGCTGAGTCGCATCCATCACTTCTGGGAATGGGAGCATATGACAATTTCTGCGGCTGCACGCACCCATATTCCCCTAACGGGTTCGATCGGCGTTCCCTCTCAGCCGAAATCCCGCTAGTATGGGAAGATGATTCCAATGACAGCAACGACGATGATGATGACGAGAGTGAAGAGTCAACTGAGGCCCCAGATCCGAAAACAATTTGGAACAATCACGCCGAAAATGAGCCCATGGGAGCCAGGCACAATGGTTGGTTATCAGCAAGCGACGACGAAGAAACTTCGAAAGACAAATATGAAACAGAGGATATGAGGGCCATGAAGTTTCCTGGGTCTGAGCACGTGGATGTTTTAGAATTCAACACCGCCTACCATGCTTTGGGGAAAGGGTTTTCGGGCGTCCGATCCAGGCTGATAGTCGAAGATCTGATAGAGAGAGGGAAACTAACTCCCATCCGCCCAAATGAGAAAATAACTATGGTCAGATCAAATCCACCCCAGAACAAAGTAACACTCCTTGTCAGGGTTACCCAAGAAGAGGTCACCTTCCCCGAATGTATGTCAGCTTTCAGAGAAGTCCTAGAAACTGGCATGATACCGGATGCGCCTCCCACACAGAATGCTATATTCATCTCCAACTCTGAGTATTACAGAAAGGAACCAGAATGGCTGCACTATACCGGGGAGGAAATCGAAAAGCCGCCGAGTCCCGACAATAGCGACTCTTGTTGCATGATAACTATGAGCAAGACAGGCTATGGGAACAAATCTGAGGACGCCCTAGCTCTGTGGGCCATACAGGGGGCAACAACACAACCCCAGACTCAAAGGCCTGTGACTTGGGAAGCAGTCATGAGAGCTGCCCAAGAAGAGCGATGCAGCTCGGCCCCTCACTGTTGCTAGACTCGTCAGGCCGGTGGCCGATAGCCAAAAAGGCTCCCCGTTGACCTTAGCGGCGTTGAAAAAATCCAGTCAAGAAGCGGCGATGAGGAAGTTAACTGTTGACCCGATCCGGGCAAATCTTCCAAGGGAATCCCAAGGCGAGATAAGAAGGCCACGGATCGAAGCACCGAAAGAAGATCGCCGCCCTATGCTAAGACAGTGAAACTCCGGACCCGAAAAAGAGGATCCCGTGCTCACCCGGTTGAAGCGACACGAGGCCAACATTTCCCTACGGTCTCTACTCACTTCGTCCTATCCCCATAAGCTGGAAGAAAGCCCGGCTCGCACTCTAGTGCCTATTGATGCTACTCCCGATTACGTGGTACGGTTGATTGGAAACATCCACTACGGGAACATAATCACTTTCACAG
The DNA here is from genome assembly GCA_022495995.1 of Adenophora triphylla var. japonica. NCBI lineage: Eukaryota > Viridiplantae > Streptophyta > Magnoliopsida > Asterales > Campanulaceae > Adenophora > Adenophora triphylla. Next base: position 59,584 of record JAFEMH010000525.1, read on the forward strand.
ACCTTGATCTCCCTCAATTTGGAGCCGGTCACAACGAGCCTCTCTTCATCACGATCCGAGTTGGATGAACGACGCCTCCCAGGAGTTTTGGTGGACAATGGGTCTGGAATGAATATCCTCCGGCAAAGATCATGAGCACGCTCGAAATCAAGACTACGGATTTAAAGCCTTCTTCCCTCACAGTCAAGGCTTATGACTCGACATCCGGCAGTCCTCGGAGTTGCTACTTTGGACCTCTGGTTCGGCAAGAAATTGATACTGTGGAATTCCGGGTTATCGACATCCCAATCACTTTCAATGCCTGTTTGGGAAGACCTTGGCTCCATCAAGTCAAAGGGGTCGCTTCAAGCCTCCACCAGTGTGTGAAATTCGTCTCGGACGGGGATTTAACAACCATCTACGGAGATTTAGTCACTTTAGAGGGCACAGATACGGGTGGAATACCTGTGCAGGAAATCAAACATGATGAGGACGGCCTGTGCGACGGGGCTTCACGGTCGAGCCCCTAAGGCCCAAGTGTGCAACGTGGATCGACGATCACCGGGATAAAATCCCTCCAGGTCCACGAAAATGATGAGAAGGATGAGCTACCTGCCTGGCTTAGGTCTGGGTAAGCGCCAACAAGGAATCCACAAGCTCATCGAGGTGAAAGGACAGAAAACTCGCCACGGCCTGGGATATGAGACCTCCTCTGTAAAGACCCGAAAAATTTTAAATTTTTTTTTAGTATTATTTTAATTATAATAATAATAAAATAATACTCCTTAATTGAATTGGACTTGGATTAAGTAAATGGACCAATTTAATTAATTAAATCAAGTGGGCTAAGTTGGGCTTAGGAAGTCAAAGGGGCCCAAGGAGGTGAAAGCCTAGGGTATAAAAATAAAACCTCATTATTAATTTTCCTCACAATCTCTCATTTAGCAAAGAAAAAAAAGGAAAAAAAAATCAAAAACCTAAACCTAGAAAGGGAGGGGGGCGGCGGCCGGTTTGCTTGGGGGAGGAGTACAGCCGTTTTTGTTCTTCCTTTGGCCATTGTTCCTTCATCAAAAATCAAGGTAAGATAATAACCTACAATCTAGTTTTTGTTTCATTCAATTCCGATTTAAATTGAATTAGTTATGATTTTTCAAAGTTTAAAATCATTTAATTCTAGGTTTAGCCATTATTGGATTTCTAATGATTAATCTTAGGGTTTATGTAATAAATTAAGGATTTGATTATTGGGGAATTGTAGGTTATAATGATATAACCCTAACCCTAGTTCATATTGTTTTGAAATTGAGTCAAACAAAATTAATATGATTAAAGGGGTTTTTATTAAAGAATATAGAAATTAAATAATTGTTTAATGTTTAAAAAAATTAAAAGAGGAACAAAACAATTTTTTTGAACAACCTGGGAAGTCGGCCGAAGTGTTCTTGGCTTGATTTGGGTGTTCTCCACTTAAGTGTTAGCATTTTAGTTAGTTTATATAAAAGCAGTTAGTTTTTAAACGGAAAAGGGACTAAACTGCAGAGTTTTCAAAGCTGAAAGGATTTTTCAGTTAAGTTACTAACTGAACAGTTAACTTCAGGACTGAACTGAAAAGTTCAAAAGTTCTGAGGGACTGTTCTGTGATTTTGAAAATCTGAAGGACTGTTTTGCAATTACTGAAAAGTTGAGGGACTGTTCAGAAAATTTTCAAAAGTTGAGGGACTGTTTTGTAATTTTTCAAAAGTTGAGGGACTATTTTGTAATTTTCAAAAGTTGAGGGACTATTTTGTAATTTTCAAAAGTTGAGGGACTATTTCGTAAAAATTGAAAAGTAAAGGACTTTATTGAAATTAAGAAAACCTAAAGGAACCTTTAGGAATTTAGGGGAAGTCCAAAGACTTTAAAGGGAAATATATCAAAGGAAAAGAAGGAGAATAACACTTTAAGAATACTAAAAGACTTAGGTTCCAAAGTGTTAGAGTTTCGAAATAGAAAGTTTCTAAGTTAAGAAACTGCTAAATTAGGAAAGCTTCTAAAAATAGAAGGTTAGTTAACCAATTAAGGTGAGTCTAAGAATAACTCATAGGTTAACTAAGGAAAGGAAGTATAGGTGCATAAGAAGTAATAAAAGGTTACTTGTGCCTAAAATATGCTATTACGTGATTGTAGATTTCGCGTAAAGGGCGTTGCTAAGCAAGGAAGCAAAGCTAAGGTAAGGAATTACGATCCTAAGTACTCTTGTATATCAATTCGTTTGGAAACTCCATTGAGTCTTTTCAAAACGTGAATGCTATCTGTGGCTGATAGTAATTTTTAAAATACTCTGATGAAATGTATCGTCATTGAAAATTCCTTATTACGTGATATGTTCTTGTTCATGGAATATCTGCAAATATTGAAATTGCTATGTGTGTTCTTGTACCTTGGAATGCATTTGTATGTAATAACTAGTATGCATTATTATTTACTAGTTATGAAATTATGCTTAATGAGAAAAGCATGTATTATGAAAAATTATGGGAATACTCAATGTAGGGTATAACCCATGTAATAACTAGTATGCATTATAATTTACTAGTTATGAAACTATGCTTAATGAGAAAAGCATGTATTATGAAAACACGACATCAATGTAGGTGTTCGTTGTTTTGGGAATTACTCAATGTAGGGTATGACCCATGGAATTGACGGAAGTCTGAAAGCATAACAAAGTTGTAGTTGCCACACTTTCTTTGCTATGAAATATACACATAATTGTTGTTTATAACCTATCCTTGAATATAAATTTTTGGATGCGTTCTTTCTAGTCGTCTCCTCATTGTATCGATGAGACCACGTATGAACTTACTGGGCATTGTTCGCTCATTCCTTCATTTTCTTTTTCCCTCAGGATCGGAATAGAAAGGAGGAGAACCGTCATCAGAAAGAGGCGGAGAAATTAAGTAGAATAAATGAATTATTTAATGATTCCGAATTTCAGAACTTTTATTAGTACTAGTTATTGTACTTAGCCGTTACATCTGATCTTTCCGCACTTATGTAATGGTTTAACTTAAGTTACCGTTGTGGACCCGTATTTTTGGGTATTTATTTATCTTTATGGAATTATGGAAATTATGGAAATTCGGGTCGTTACAGTTGGTATCAGAGCTCCGGTTTTAGGTCTCATGGGAAGAATACCTTTAACCTTAGGGAACCTTAGTTCTAAGAAATTCTAGAATGAAGGTAACCCTGAACTTAGATTTAAGTCATGACTCGCTCTAGAATGTTTATGAGAGTGAGGTAGACTAAGTAGAAAAGTTAAATGTATAACTTACTTGAATGCTTAAATTAAAGAGAGTTATTGTTTAAGTATGAATCATATATATTAGATGCTAATGAAAGCTATTTTGTTTTGTTTAGGAAATGGCACACAGACCGATGAAATCTGTGAGGACTAGAGCTGTTAAGACCGAGACACTACTAGCTCAGGAGTCGAGGATCAAATCCCTCGTGAAGGAAGTAGAAGGCCTTAAGAAGAAAGCAAGTAGGGCAGAGGAAAAGTGGCATATGACTACCACTCAACTATTGAAGGTTGAAGATAGAGCTAAAACCCTTGAAGATAAGCTTAAGGAAGAGATGCAATCAGTTAAGTACTTAGAAGAAGACTGTGAAATGCTAATGGACTTGAGGAAACAAGAAGACAAAGAACATGAGAGAGAGATAAAGGAAATCACCGACAAACTACAGAAAGAAACCCAAAAGGCCAACAATATGGAGGCAAGTGCTAGAGTTGCTCATAGGGAGTGGACCCGGTTAAGTGGACAATTAGCTGAGGCAACCACGACGCTCTTTAGGCTTCAGAGAGAGATAAATGAACAGGATCAGCGTGAGGCGGGGTGACCAGTAAATCTTTATGAGTGGTATGGCAAGTATCACGAAGTGAATGCAGAATATAGGAAGCTGATCGTGGAATTTGTTGAGGTTACGAAGACCAATTGGAGAGCAGCTATTCCACCCAACTAGAGACAGAGGAATTATTTAGTTAGCTAGTTGTTTTTTTTTTGTTTGGAAGCAAGTACTTTAAGTATGCTAGTTGTTCTCTTTTGTGGTTGATGAACCATTAGTTATTGTTTTTGAACCAATAGTTCTAGTTCCACTTAGATGGAAGAAATAAAGTTGCTTAGTTATTCAATAATCCTTAAGTGTGGAAATGTATGAATGACTATAATATTATAATATCTACAGGAATTTAAAAAGGGTCAAGTAAAAATGATCCGAAAAAAAAAAGGGAAAAAGACTAGTCAAATGATGGGCTAGTGAGAAATTATAACCGTTTGATGAAACGGAAAATCCTCAAGGATTAAACATCTAATCTGTGAAGACAGAAATATGAGAAATAATTCAGTCTGTTGAGACGAAACCTTAAAACATTAACTAGCTAGATGTCTACGAGTACATATGCAGCAAGCTAGATATGTTAATTTTACTACTTACTATTGAGTGAGTGAATTATAAATACGATAAATCGTAGTAATAATAAAAGTATTATGCAGATGTCGCATAATGGAAACCGTAGGAAAGCAGTAACGCTGGGAACGGAAACGATCAAGGGCAAGATCCCATGGCAGCAGTGTTACAAACTTTGAACCAAACATTGGCAGGAATTGGCCAAGTGGTAACTGGGTTAGCTCAAGAGAGACCGGCAGCTCAAGTGCCACTACGCGATCCCCTGGAATTATTTCAAAGGAGAAACCCAGAGTCTTTTTCAGGAAGTGCGAAAGAGGATCCGCAAGAGTGGATTAAGAGTATGGAAACGATATTTGGGACCTTGACTTGTACACCGGAACAGAAGGTGGTGTTTGCTACGTTTATGCTGAAAGGGAAAGCTAGATCTTGGTGGGAAGCCGAGAAGCGGGCTGGAACTGCTCGGGAATTTCGGAATATACTTGGGAAGCGTTCAAGACAGCTTTTAATGACAAGTACTATCCTGATAGTGTTCGAAATGCAAAAGTAGCGGAATTCATGATGCTGAGTCAAGGAAACATGACTGTGGACGAGTACTGTGAAAAGTTCACCGACCTAATGGAATTTGCTCCAACATTTTTTGATAATGAAGAACAAAAGGCCAGGAAATTTGAGGCAGGGTTAAGTGACCGAATCAAGTACCGGATCACCCCACTAATGCTGAAAACTTATGCTGATGTACTAGAAAGGGCTAAGGTGGTTGAAAGAGAGGCAAACAGCTACCGCAGTAAGAAGGAGGAAAAAGATAAGGCTACGAGCAAAGGAGCTGAGTGGACGAAGGAGTCCGCGGGAAATTGGAACAAAGAGGGCATAACAACAAAAGGAAGGCCGTGGACGATGGCGCGACAAGAACAACCATGCAACAAAGCATCCAACCAATAGTGCAGGAAAGCCGAAAGGAAGGCAATAAGAAGGAGGCTCCGGAAGCGAGGGCTATGGAGAAGTGCCAAATTTGTGATAGATTCCACAAGGCGGCAGTTTGTTGGTACAAGGAAAAGAAATGTTACACATGCGACAAGGTGGGGCATCCTAGATGGAAGTGTCCCGAAGCAAAGAAAAATGAGCCTGCTCCAGGAGCAAGGAATACCAATGGAGGAGGGAATGGAGGCGGTCGTGGGCGAGTATTCACCATGACGGCCAAGGCAGCGAGTACTTCGAATGATTTAGTGGTAGGTACACTCCAAATTTCTCTTAGTAACGTCTATGCATTGATTGACACGGGCGCTACTCATTCGGTGATAAGTAGTTCTGTAGCAAGGAAACTGAAATTGAAACCTGAACTGCTAGAAACACCTTTAGTGATAGATACTCCAACTAATGAAGCGATACCTATCACAACCTGCTATAAGCATTGTCCTTTAAAGATAGGAGGCACCGAAATACCAGTAGAGTTTATTGAACTAGAAATGAAGGAATTTGATATTATATTGGGTATGGATTGGTTAGCTACCAACCACGCTAATGTAGATTGCCATAAGAAGGAAGTTACTTTCCAAGGACAGGATGGGAAAGAATATAGGTTCGTAGGGGCGAAACCTAGAAGGCCGATAAGTATGATCACGGTAATGAAGGCTCGAAAACTACTGAGGAAAGGATGTGAAGGATTTTTGGCCTATATCGGCGAGACCGATACCAAGGAAGTAAATATAGAATCGCTGGAGGTAATAAGGGAATTCAAGGACGTATTTCTGAAGACTTGCCGAGGATACCACCGAGAGAGAGAAGTCGAATTCTCGATAGAATTGGTACCGAGACGACACCAATATCGAGAGCACCGTATAGAATGGCCCCCAGAATTGAAGGAATTGAAAGAGCAAGCTGCAAGAAGCGCTAGACAAGGGTCTGATCCGACCAAGTGTTTCACCTTGGGCGCACCGGTTTATTTGTGAAAAAGAAGGATGGTTCGATGAGGCATGCATTGATTACCGCGAATTGAATAAAGTGACAATAAGAAATCAATATCCGTTGCCTAGGATTGACGACTGTTTGATCAACTAAAGGGAGCGTGTTACTTCTCGAAGATAGACCTTCGTTCTGGATATCATCAGTTGAGGGTTAAAAGTGAGGACGTTGCTAAGACTGCCTTTAGAACAAGGTATGGACATTATGAGTTCGTTGTGATGCCATTCGGACTAACCAATGCACCAGCAGCATTTATGGAAGCGATGAATAGAGTATTTCATGAGTATCTAGATAAGTGCGTTATTGTATTTATTGATGACATACTAGTATATTCGAGAACTAAGGAGGAGCATGCGAGAACACTTAAGATTGAGTGCTGGAAATTTTAAGGAAGCGAGAGATTGTATGCTAAGTTTAAAAAGTGTGAATTTTGGTTGGAAAAGGTAGCGTTCTTAGGACACGTGGTGTCTAGGGATGGAATTGCGGTAGATCAGGCAAAGATAGAAGCCATAGTGAATTGGGAGAGACCAAGCACGGTGACCGAAATAAGAAGTTTCTTGGGTTTAGCGGGATACTATCGGAGATTTGTGGAAGGATTCTCGAAACTTTACGGGCCAGATTGTGAAGGCGGCTCGGAAGGCGGAAAAGTTTATATGGTACGAAGAATGTGAAACGAACTTTCAAGAAGCTGAAAAAGAGGTTAGTAACGGCACCGGTTTGGTAGTACCCGAGGGTCGAAGGTTTTGTAATCTATAGCGATGCATCATTGAAAGGGCTAGGTTGTGTACTAATGCGAAAGAAAAGGTCATAGCGTATGCCTCGAGACAGTTAAAGAACCATGAAAAGAATTACCCAACACATGACACAGGAATTAGGCTGCGGTGGTTTTGCATTGAAGATATGGAGACACTATTTATATGGTGCGACATGTCAGATATACACGGACCACAAGAGCCTTAAGTATATTTTCACCCAGAAGGAATTGAATATGAGGCAAAGGAGATGGCTCGAATTGTTAAAGGACTATGATTGTACAATTTTGTACCACCCTGGAAAGGCAAACAAGGTGGCTGATTCCTTAAGTAGGAAGAATCATGGGAGTTTAGCAATGCTAGTCTCTAAGGGAATCAACTCATGGGAAAACATGGAAATTTCCAGCATAGAGGTGCGAGTTAAAGGGTATCTAGCTCAGTTAGTTATTCAACCTACGCTTTTGGAAAGAATTAAGGAAGCTCAAGGTGTAGATGATGAGAGGGATGCTCTTGTAGGAAAAGGACAGGGAAAGGATCTTCGCTTGGGCGAAGATGGAATTTTGAGGTATCAAAAGAGAATATGGGTACCAAGTAACGAAGAGATAAAGAGAGAAATCTTGAAGGAGGCTCATTGTTCAAGATTCTCAGTTCACCCGGGAAGTACCAAGATGTATAGAAATTTGCGAGAATCGTTTTGGTGGAACAACATGAAAGGAGACGTGGCTGATTTTGTGGCGAGATGTTTGGTGTGTCAGCAAGTGAAGAGTGAACACCAAAAGCCTGCAGGATTACTACAATCGTTACCTATTCCGGAATGGAAGTGGGATCACATAGCGATGGACTTAGTGGTTGGGCGCCAAGGACATTGAAAGGTCAAAATGCGATTTGGGTGATAGTGGACAGATTAACAAAGGCGGCTCACTTCTTGGCAATCAAGGTGACAGATTCATTAGAGAAGTTAGCTAAGTTGTATATTGATGAGATTGTAAGACTGCATGGGATTCCCGTTTCGATAGTGTCAGATAGGGACGCAAGGTTTACATCGAAGTTCTGGAACAGTTTACAGCAAGCATTGGGGACGGAGTTGGCAATGAGTACAGCTTTTCACCCACAGACAGACGGACAGTCGGAAAGAACAATTCAAACTTTAGAAGATATGATAAGGGCTACGTCGTTGGATTGGCAAGGCACTTGGGACGAGCACTTATCTCTAGTGGAGTTCGCGTACAACAATAGTTTTCATGCGAGTATAGGAATGGCTCCATATGAGGCACTTTATGGACGAAAGTGTAGGTCGCCTACTTGTTGGGATGAAGTAGGTGAACGGAAATTGACAGGACCAGAATTAGTCCAAGTAACAGCAGACAAGGTTCAACAGATTCGTAAATGGTTGTTAACGGCCTGAGTAGGCAGAAATCTTACGCAGACAACCGACGACGCTACCTAGAATTTCAAGTGGGAGATCATGTATTTTTGAAGATTTCACCAACCAAGGGCGTCATGAGGTTTGGTATAAAAGGAAAGTTGAGTCCAAGGTACGTAGGACCATTTGAGATCTTGGATAGAGTTGGAAAGGTGGCATATCGATTAGCCTTACCACACAGTACTTCTTTGGGGTACACAATGTATTCCACGTATCCATGTTAAGGAAGTACATGGCAGATGCGAGTCATGTAATTGAATATAAGCAGCTAAGGCTTCGGACGGATTTGAGTTATGACGAGAAACCAATTAAGATTGTGGACCGGAAGGACCAGAATCTGCGAAGGCGAGTCATACCGTACGTGAAGGTACAATGGAGCAACCACTCAGAACGTGAGGCGACATGGGAGCTCGAAAACGAAATGAGGGAAATGTATCCCGATCTCTTCAAAAATTAAGGTACGTTTAGTTTGGAGGACCAAACTCTTTTAAGGGGGTAAGAATGTAAAGACCCGAAAAATTTTAAATTTTTTTAGTATTATTTTAATTATAATAATAATAAAATAATACTCCTTAATTGAATTGGACTTGGATTAAGTAAATGGACCAATTTAATTAATTAAATCAAGTGGGCTAAGTTGGGCTTAGGAAGTCAAAGGGGCCCAAGGAGGTGAAAGCCTAGGGTATAAAAATAAAACCTCATTATTAATTTTCCTCACAATCTCTCATTTAGCAAAGAAAAAAGAAAAAAATCAAAAACCTAAACCTAGAAAGGGAGGGGGGCGGCCGGTTTGCTTGGGGAGGAGTACAGCCGTTTTTGTTCTTCCTTTGGCCATTGTTCCTTCATCAAAAATCAAGGTAAGATAATAACCTACAATCTAGTTTTTGTTTCATTCAATTCCGATTTAAATTGAATTAGTTATGATTTTTCAAAGTTTAAAATCATTTAATTCTAGGTTTAGCCATTATTGGATTTCTAATGATTAATCTTAGGGTTTATGTAATAAATTAAGGATTTGATTATTGGGGAATTGTAGGTTATAATGATATAACCCTAACCCTAGTTCATATTTTTTTGAAATTGAGTCAAACAAAATTAATATGATTAAAGGGGTTTTTATTAAAGAATATAGAAATTAAATAATTGTTTAATGTTTAAAAAAATTAAAAGAAGAACAAAACAATTTTTTTGAACAACCTGGGAAGTCGGCCGAAGTGTTCTTGGCTTGATTTGGGTGTTCTCCACTTAAGTGTTAGCATTTTAGTTAGTTTATATAAAAGCAGTTAGTTTTTAAACGGAAAAGGGACTAAAGCTACAGAGTTTTCAAAGCCGAAAGGATTTTTCGGTTAAGTTACTAAGCGAACAGTTAACTTCAGACCGAACTGAAAAGTTCAAAAGTTACGAGGGACTGTTCTGTGATTTTGAAAATCTGAAGGACTGTTTTGCAATTACTGAAAAGTTGAGGGACTGTTCAGTAATTTTCAAAAAAGTTGAGGACTGTTTTGTAATTTTCCAAAAGTTGAGGGACTGTTTTGTAATTTTTCAAAAGTTGAGGGACTATTTTGTAATTTTCAAAAGTTGAGGGACTATTTTGTAATTTTCAAAAGTTGAGGGACTATTTCGTAAAAATTGAAAAGTAAAGGACTTTATTGAAATTAAGAAAACCTAAAGGAACCTTTAGGAATTTAGGGGAAGTCCAAAGACTTTAAAGGGAAATATATCAAAGGAAAAGAAGGAGAATAACACTTTAAGAATACTAAAAGACTTAGGTTCCAAAAATAGAAGGTTAGTTAACCAATTAAGGTGAGTCTAAGAATAACTCATAGGTTAACTAAGGAAAGGAAGTATAGGTGCATAAGAAGTAATAAAAGGTTACTTGTGCCTAAAATATGCTATTACGTGATTGTAGATTTCGCGTAAAGGGCGTTGCTAAGCAAGGAAGCAAAGCTAAGGTAAGGAATTACGATTCTAAGTACTCTTGTATATCAATTCGTTTGGAAACTCCATTGAGTCTTTTCAAAACGTGAATGCTATCTGTGGCTGATAGTAATTTTTAAAATACTCTGATGAAATGTATCGTCATTGAAAATTCCTTGATACGTGATATGTTCTTGTTCATGGAATATCTGCAAATATTGAAATTGCTATGTGTGTTCTTGTACCTTGAAATGCACTGTATGTAATAACTAGTATGCATTATTATTTACTAGTTATGAAATTATGCTTAATGAGAAAAGCATGTATTATGAAAAATTATGGGAATACTCAATGTAGGGTATAACCCATGTAATAACTAGTATGCATTATAATTTACTAGTTATGAAACTATGCTTAATGAGAAAAGCATGTATTATGAAAATACGACATCAATGTAGGTGTTCGTTGTTTTGGGAATTACTCAATGTAGGGTATGACCCATGGAATTGACGGAAGTCTGAAAGCATAACAAAGTTGTAGTTGCCACACTTTCTTTGCTATGAAATATACACATAATTGTTGTTTATAACCTATCCTTGAATATAAATTTTTGGATGCGTTCTTTCTAGTCGTCTCCTCATTGTATCGATGAGACCACGTATGAACTTACTGGGCATTGTTCGCTCATTCCTTCATTTTCTTTTTCCCTCAGGATCGGAATAGAAAGGAGGAGAACCGTCATCAGAAAGAGGCGGAGAAATTAAGTAGAATAAATGACTTATTTAATGATTCCGAATTTGGTAACTTTTATTAGTACTAGTTACTGTACTTAGCCGTTACATCTGATCTTTCCGCACTTATGTAATGGTTTGACTTAAGTTACCGTTGTGGACCCGTATTTTTGGGTATTTATTTATGTTTATGGAATTATGGAAATTATGGAAATTCGGGTCGTTACATCCTCGGTGGACACTGCAAAAGGAAAAGGATTTGGAGCTATCACAGGAAGGGTCCCGGTCGACGACCCTAAATCTCTCCCTTTCAGTCCTAATTTGGCTGACTACTTTGTAAAGGGTCCCACACAACCGGGTAACATCACAGAGCCCACTCCTACAGAGGGATGGCCGGAGCTACATGATAGCCTCAACAAGTTCAGAGGAACCAAGGCTAACCCGGTCCGTAGAATGTTCCTGGACCTGCCCAAGATACCTGGGGCTACCACTACCATGAAGAGTGAGTATACCTTCAGAGGCGTGCCTGACCTGGTAGAGCAGTTCGAGAAGCTTACTACCACAACCCCGATTGCCCAGGAAGATCCGAAGCCTGAGTTTGAATTGACAGTACCAAAAGCTAAGGCCACAGAACTTCCCTCGGAATGATTGGGATGGTCTCGGTTATGCGCATTGTTCGAAGAAGAGGTCCAGTGCCGGACTGATTGATCTCGGCTCGGTCCAAGAGATGATAGCAACAATTGAGAAAGGAAAACAGAAACAGCACAATTCCCGAGTCATGAGGCCACCAATAGCAAAGCCGCTAAAAAATTGGGAAACCCTCTCAGGCCCGTCCGCGACCAAGGAGGAAATGATCACCAAACTTGGATTGGTCCCCCGTCCCTTTGTGTCAATCTAGGACAAGTCCTCCCAGTCTCTCATTGTTAAGGTCGAGTCTCTAGGATCGTCCGATGGCCTTACGCCTGAAGACTACGAGTCTGCAGCAAGCACTGTATTCCCTCTTATTCTCAATGAAATGACGAACCTTTCTGAGTATCCCTTGATTGCCACTTTGATTAATGATGAATTAATTAATAAAAAAAAAACATTTAATAATAATTCATCGGATAAAGAAGCAGACACATTAAACAACAAAAAAAAATCTTTAAGCAGGTTGTCCGAAAAGAGGAAAGTCGAGCCCAAGCTGCCGAAGAGATTTTGACGAGTATGAATTTGGGAACTGCGGAAGAGCCTAAAGAGACGCAGATTGGTGATTTCTTCGAAGGAACTGGAAAGGATGCCTTGCAAAATCCTACAAAATCCTCAACTCAAGGAAAGTAGCCCTCTTCATCAAAGAGAACATCATGTGCCGATACGGGTTGCCGGTAGAAATCATCTCGAGTATAATGGATCCCACTTCGAAGGGGAATGCGACGAGTCTTGGCGTAATTCCGAATAACCTGTCACAAATCATCTCCTTACAGGCCCCAAACCAACGGAGCCGTCGAAGCAGCAAACAAGACTCTGGAAAATATCATCCGGAAAATGGCTGTCCAAGGCAGAGATTGGCCCGAGAAGTTACACCTGGCACTCAGGGCTCTGGAGAACATCGGGTCGAACGGCAACTGGGTAAACACCGTTTACCCTCACATACGGAATGGAAGCCATACTCCCGATCGAATTGGAAATCCCCTCACTTCGTGTGCTGTTGGAAAGCCAGATCAACGAGGTCGAATCGCTCCAGAGTCGCCATGATGTATTGGCCCCCGCTAGATGAGCGCCGATGAAAGGCCATGGAACACATCCGAGCCTACCAAGGGAGAATGGCCGAGCCTTTGACAAGAAAGTAAAGCATCGGGAGATCCGAGAAGGTGATCTCGTCTTAAAGAGAAGCCCCCAGACCGTATCAACCCCCTCGGCAAATGGGAGCCTGTTTGGGTCGGGCCTTACGTCGTCCAGAAGATCTTCTCCGGAGGAGCCATGCAACTTGCAGACCTCGACGGAAATCCCTTTGTACACCCAGTGAATGGTGACAAGCTGCGCAGATACTACGCGTAAAACACTGAGTCAAAAAAAAAGAAGAAACAAAAAAAAAGAGTGCTAAAAGAGTAATACCCAACTAGGTTGAAAACCCGAAGAGGGCGGCCTAGGTAAAAAACAGGGTTGCACCAAAAAAAAAAAAAAAAAAAAAAAAACAAAAAAAAAAAACACAACAAAAAAAAAAACAAACAAAAAAACAAACAAAAAAAAACAAAAAAAATCGACCGGGTTGAACTACGAAGACCTGAGCTCCTCAAAATGAGGGGAACGTAGGCAGCCGGAAACGGTTCGGTCTAAAACACAAATAAAAGTCATACTCTGACATCAATACAATCGATCAGACCATGAAAGCGTCTCGAAAAACTCTGAAGCAATTCAAATATTCATTACAAGTTAAAAACTTTTTGATGAGTCTAAGCCCGATTCATTCCTACAACTGGCAACCTGCTAAAAGAAATTAAGATACATAATTAAACTAATGTGTCTGCCACGGCAAGAAAGGGATGCTCGGAAACCTCAGAGTCACTCCATGCCACTCGAACTGGCCTCTCCCCTCTTCTTCCCCCTTCGAGTCTTCTTCTTCTGAACAGGAAAAATGTCGGTCTTCCTCCTACCAAGCTCTGGTATAGGAACAGGATCTATCAAACCAGCCTCTGTCAGGGCCTTAGTAGCCCTAGCGTCATCTCTCATCTCTTGTAGCCTAGCTGGTAGCCTGGGAGCCCTCCTCTCCTGTCTCTTGACGTAAGCCTCATAGTCGGTCACAGCGTCTCCGCTCCTGTCATGAGGGTTGGCCCTCGCCTCGGCCCTCCTCCTCTCGGAAACTGTCAGGTCCTCCGCACCCACAATGGCCTCACGCCGCCTCAAAATAGCCATCTGAGTCTCTCCAAAATGCCTCTCGTACCAATCCAACTACCAAGTGGTCAAGAACACCGGTCTCGGACGTCTGAGGATAACCCGAGGAGGAAAGACGTCATACCTCCATGCTCGGGAAAGAAAGGAAAACACCGAAGGATCATCCATAGAAGCAGAAGCCACCACCCTGGTGGCTATATCATCAAAGTCCTCCAAAGGAACCCGCTCCAAGCCGAACCGTCTCGTAACCAAGGACGGAATATAGAAGCCGGACCGAGAAAGCCCCCGGAAGCATTACCACATGAGACCCATCCCGAAGCACTCTGCGAGTCTCCACCCGCCAACAAGGCACCGACCATCTCGATATCTTACGTCCGGCGACCAGCCATCCAACGCTCCCATGAGCCCCGATCATCAAAATCTACAAAGCAACCCCTCTCCTGGCGAATGTCCAAGGCTTGATCATGTCGGGAGTTTCCCGAAGAACCCCAAGCGCTCCATCGCCCACGGGGTCAAGAGGAACGGGCCGCCCCGTGCATGTACCGCTTCCGTGAGCGCCTATCGAGAGCATGGAAAGTCTCCCCAGATCGGAGGTACAACATCTCTGCCCAAGCGACAATGAACGACTACATCCAGCAGAGACCGATGACAGATCCCAAAAGAATAGACCATGAACAAGGTCCCGAACATGCAAAGTGCAAAGGCATCCCAATAGGCATCGTCGAGCAAGCCTAAGCCCCTAAATCTATCAGGGAGACTGGAAATATCAAAATGATCGGGACCACAGATCATACCTTGCGCTTCCTCCGGGGAAAGATGAAGGAGGTTGCATAATCTGTCAACGAAAGAAGCCCCTCCAGGCAAAGGAACCGCTATCTCCTCCACCTCCGGTCCACCAAGCAAAGCCCGAAATTCTTCCACGGTCGGAACAACCTCATTGTAAGAAAGGCAAAAGACATGCCTTCTAGTATTCCAAAATGATGAAGAAGCTCTCAAGAGGTCGTAGTCCGGAACCAATTCTTTGAGGGACCATAAGCACTTCACCTTGTACCTTTCTTCAAAGAATGACCTCCTCTCATGCATAATCTCCCGAGACCACTCTTTAAACTTGGTGAAGAATTGCATTTGAGAATTTTGGGATAATTTGGGTGGATTTCTCATGCTCACAATTCTCTCCATGGTTTTTCTCTCCTTCTCCCCGAAAATGACTGTTTGGACTGGAGGTTGAAGAGGATATTTGAATTTGAAATAAAGTGAGACCAGATCTGAAGCAAAATTAAAGGACAGTGTCAGATTCCTGTCCTATCCGCGTGGATAGTATTGCTACCAAAAGAAAAATCTTTGCAACAGTCCAAACTGCTGCACCAAAGGAATATTTTGTCCCAGCCAAAGCCTGCCCAAGCCAGTCCATGCACCAAACATCTACACCCTTACCAAAAAACCAAGGCTCATGCAACATTGCATTCATACTGCATTGCATTCATAAAAATAAAATCCTAAATTATTACATTCCAAAAATAAAGGGAGTGTGCAAAAAAAAAAAAAAGAATCAAAAAAAAAAAGTAGGTAACAATAATCCTAAATTATTACATCAAAAAAAAAAAAGAGAAAAAAAATGTGCATAAGCTGTACAAATCTCAATCCCAGTCACAAATCTCAATCTCGAAAAATCAGTCTAAAAAAAAAAAAAAGAGAGAGAAATCAATCAGAATCCCTAGCACCCGACGTCTGTCCCCGGTCCCTCTTGCGACTCGGGCCCGCCTCCTCAGGAGCCCTGAAGATCTCGGGCTCAGAATCGTCCTCGTCTCCAGAAAGAGGCTCGTCTGGACCAACTGGCACGCCGCGATAAGGCAAACCAAGATCCTCGAAGAAGTCAAATCCAAAAGTGAAGGCGTCGGACTCCTGGACGTACGAAGACGACCCACCATGCTGCCAAACGTGTCCCTGCCCGTGTGGATCCCCGAGAATGACGTGATCTGAAGGCAGCACCGCGCGGGGATCAATGAGAGGAGACAGAGGAGTCTCTGAAGAAGTCTCTGAACGAATAGGGGAAGCCTCCCGCCTGACAGGCGCCGGCCGTGGGCGCCTCGCTCTAGCCTGAGGAGCCCCGCAAGCAACCATCCTCCTGATAAATCTCTTAGCCCCGATCACTTGCTTCGTCAGCTTCTCGACGACCACCTCCGAAAACTGCACAAAAGCAAAAGCGTCAGAAACAGTTGAAGCGAAAAATGATGACAGGAAAGAAAAGAAAAGATAAAAGCAAAAAAAAAAAAAAAGAAAGGTGGAGAAGCCATACCTTCATACCCGGACGAGGCCGGAAAGCTCGTGGAAGCCGCTCAGGCTGAGGGATCTGCACCCTCAATCGGACCCCATCCTGGACATATGAAAAATCCGTCCGAGGGTACCGCGGGATCCCAAACCCCTCTCTATCCAGAACACAGGGCATCCTCGGCCTCCTCAGAAACAAATCTTGGGTATGGCTCGGTCGCCACAAATGCCGAGAAGTCTTTGGCCGGCTCGGTAATCATCCCAGGTCGCGAGATCTGTCACTCGGAGTGCATCATATCGGCGGGAGGCTCCACCGGTGTCATCAAAGGCGAATTTACGCCATGCTTTGGCGCGTCACCCTCTCTCCCGGATAATAGGCATCGCGAGGTCGGACCTCTCGGAATCCTCCGCCGCACAGTCCAAATCTCGGCGCCCTTCGGCTGCGCCACCTCAACGATCCCGGGGGATAGAATATCATCCTCTCATCCGTCTCGGCCTCCGTCAAAGGAAGGCAATTCGCGTATACGAGAGTCGTACGCCCCCTGGAGCTTATTTTCTCTCGGGCATGCTTGGACCGGAGCGCATGGCCGGATACGCCCGACGTACTCACGCCAGGTGTCACCACATCGTGACGTGGAAAAACTCCGACGCCCGTACCACTGCGAAGGTAAAAATCAAATCAATCCGGTGCAAAAGAAAAGTGTGTGCTCAAGAAGAAAGGGAAAGCAAAGAGAGAGCTTATACCTCCAGGGCAAACTCAAAGCGGTATAAGGAGCTCACGGCCTCCTTCCTGTATCTATCAAGAAGCAAAGTAAAGCTCGCTAGCCCGGCCTCTCCCCAAGAGACGTCTCCGGCCATCTCCATGTCCTCCAAGGACCTCAAGAAGGCAAAGACTCCGCCGTCCTCAAAGATGTCCAAAAAGGGTGCTCGAAAAAGCAAACCATAAGAAGGCCCTAGCAATGCGCTCGGCGCCTATCCTCTCCTCCCGGCCTCGTAGCTCACAATGGTCTCCACAATCTTCCCGTAGACCACGGCATACTCCATCCCCATCCCCTTTTTGGGAATAGGGAAAATCCTGCAAGAGCATGCGAGTCCGCGTCACCGTAGCCGTCCCGCCACTCAATGCCGCGTCCATTGAAGGACAAACCCGTGATCGCAGCGTAGTCGGAAGGCGTAACCGTAGCCTCGCCCCCGAGAAAGTGAAACGTGTGGGTCGCATCCCACCGTTGAGCCGTGCCAAAGCAAATATCAGGCCCTTGCTCTTAGGGAACTTGACCAATCCCCTCAAGCACTCAATGAACTCCCAAAGCCCGGTCTCAACAACAATCTGTCTCGGACTCGGCAAAGCTCCTCGGCCCGCATTCGAAAGCCGGTCCCACAAATCAACTACAGACTCCACCGATCCTCGAGTCTTCATCTTATTCAGCTGCTCCGTCACGTAGTTGTTTCCGCCCTGCAATAAAAAGAGAGAGAAAATGTCAAAAAAAAATTTGCATTTGCACAAAAAAAAAAAAAAAAGAAGAAAGCATATACATGCATCATTCATCACAAAAGTTTTGAAGAAAATTCGGCAGCATAACGGCATGCAATGAACCGAGCCCCATTTTTTCTCTCACAAAAAAGACAGTTTTCAGCAAATCCCAACCAACATGCATACATGCATAACACTCATCATCAAAAAAAAAAAGAGAGTTCTACATGCATTCCTACGGAAGTAAAAACTCCGTCCCATTTTCCATAAAAAAAAAATGCATACATTCATTCCTACGGAAGTAAAAACTCCGTCCCATCTTTCATGAAATAGCATACGTAAACAATCTCTCAAGTCATTCATTCAATCAAAGGGGAAAGAAAAATACGTCCCACTTTTCATAGAAAATCACACTCTCAAAAAAAAAAAAAAGTGCATTCATAACATGCATATCATCCGTCATTGCAAAAAAAAAAAAAATCATCAACATTGCAAGAATCCTACATTGCAACAAAAGAAGTCTGTCCCAAATTCGGGAAATCATTCATCATAATCTCATATTTCACAAAAAAAATGGCGAAAATGTCAATTCTTTTTCCAAGCAAAATGTTTTGAATTACCCATATACTCATTACAACATGCAAAGCATCAAAATCAAAATCCAAAGCCAAGAACATCAATCATTCGAATTTTCAAAAAAAAAAAAAATCAAAAATCACCCAAAATTCAATTTCAAGCAAGAAATCGACAAAGGAATAAAAAGGATTCAAAGAATACCGTTCGGAGACTCGGATCGGTGGCCCAA
Organism: Adenophora triphylla var. japonica; assembly: GCA_022495995.1. Lineage (NCBI taxonomy): Eukaryota > Viridiplantae > Streptophyta > Magnoliopsida > Asterales > Campanulaceae > Adenophora > Adenophora triphylla. The sequence goes on from JAFEMH010000525.1 coordinate 78,206, forward strand.
TGTTGCCAAGCATCGGGGTATGGCTCCTCCGCAATCGATTGCGAAAGTGCGTAGTGCCTCCTCATTCGGACGAGCTCCAATCGTCTCTCCGCTACCGGGCCACGTCCTTGGCCTTGAAAAGCACCTTCCCCGTGTTCCATTGCTTGAAAATCGAAGAAAAACGAAAGAATTTTCAAGCTTTTTGAGCAACAATGACGGTTTTGGTCTCTCCCTCTCGTCTCTCTCTCGAAAATTTGAAAAGACTGAGAAAGAAGAAGAAAGGGCATTGGCCCTCATTAAAACCCTCTGGAATACGCTCCTATCCGCGCGGATAGGGTTACAAGGGTCAAAATGACCCTTTTGCCCTTTAAAAATCCGGGACTCTGCAGTTTAGTCCCTAACTTGACAAAGTTAACCAAAGTCAACCCCCTTTCAAGAAAATCATTCCACGGCAGTCAAACGTAAGTCCGATTTCCCCGAGAAAGATAACGGGATCCCGTATCTTTCATCAAAATCATCCCCGGCAGTCAAACGTAAGACCGATCTCCCTGAGAAAGATAACGAGGTCCCGTATCTTTCATCAAAATCGTCAATCGGCAGTCAAACGTAAGACCGATTTCCCCGAGAAAGATAACGAGATCCCGTATCTCCACGGCAGTCAAACGTAAGACCAATTTCCCCGAGAAAGATAATGAGATCCCGTATCTTTCATCAAAATCATCAAACGGCAGTCAAACGTAAGACCGATTTCCCCGAGAAAGATAACGAGATCCCGTATCTTTCATCAAAATCATCAAACGGCAGTCAAACGTAAGTCCGATTTCCCCGAGAAAGATAACGGAATCTCGTATCTTTCATCAAAATCATTCCACGGCAGTAAAACGTAAGACCGATTTCCCCGAGAAAGATAACGAGATCCCGTATCTTTCATCAAAATCATCAAACGGCAGTCAAACGTAAGACCGATTTCCCCGAGAAAGATAACGAGATCCCGTATCTTTCATCAAAATTCTCCCCGGCAGTAAAACGTAAGACCGATTTCCCCTATAAATACGTCTGATTTCCCCCCAACAAAGGCTAACGAAATCCCCAGCAAAGCCAACGGAATCTCGAGTGGAACTCGAACTACGAAAAGGCTTGATTCCCACTAGGGATACGTAGGTAGCCTATCATTAGGTCCAGCCCCTTGACCAAAACGGTCACCCTATCCTTCGGCAGCAGACGAAGTCCACCAAAAGGCCTTTTCAAATTAAGGTTCGAGGCACCTAAAAAGCCATCATCATCCAGGTCCGAGGCACCTAAAACGCCATCATCTCCAAAGGTCCGAGGCACCTAAAAAGCCATCACCATCCAGGTTCGAGGCACCTAAAAAGCCATCATCATCCAGGTTCGAGGCACCTAAAAAGCCATCACCATCCAGGTTCGAGGCACCTAAAAAGCCATCACCATCCAGGTTCGAGGCACCTAAAATGCCATCTTCAAGGTTCGAGGCACCTAAAACGCCATCTCCGAGGTTCGAGGCACCTAAAACGGCATCTCCAAGGTTCGAGGCACCGAAGACGCCATCATCAAGGTTCGAGGCACCTAAGACGCTATCACACACAACACTAGGAAAGCGATAAATCGCAATCATCCCCAGCAGAGCAGATAGCCATCAGACCGAAAATGGTCATTCCTATCCCCCAGCAGAGCGGATAGCCATCAGACCGAAAAGGGTCATTCCTATCCCCAGCAGAGCGGATAGCCCTCCGACCGAAAATGGTCATCTCTTATCCCCAGCAGAGTTCCTCTCCAGCAACCGACTGCAGAACTCGCTCATCAGGTTCGAGGCACCTAAAACGCCATCATCTCCAGGGTCAAAGACCCGAACTACGACTGGCTTGATTCCCATTCGGGATACGTAGGTAGCCTATTAAATAGGTTCAGCCACCTGATCACTCGATCATCCCGCCAAATTTGGAGCCTTACTCTTATCGACGACCCCGCTTCCTTCGAAAGCGCCGTCGCCGAGGGGCTACTGTAAGTGCTCCAATTTGAGCTTGTTAGAATTTTCGTTAGAAAATTAACGAAAGTTATAACATTTCTAACAATTCCTAACATTTCTAACCAAGGAAGGGTAGATTAGGGATTGCCAAAAAAAGATAAACCAAGGAAAGGAATCAAAAAAGTAAAAGAAATAAGAAAAACCAAAAATAGAAGTGGCTGGAAACAAAAACTGGCTGATTAATTTGAATTTTAAAAAGATTATTCCTTGTGTCCAAAGCCTGAAGCTGCATTTAATGAACAGTGCACGCTGAAGGGTCCTATCCGCGCGAATACCTTTGTAAAATTCAGAGGGCTATAAATTGAGCCCTCCAGTCACAAAAATAAAGGAGACCAAGAACACAACTCACAGCATTTGGCGAAAATACTTGAGAAAACAGTGAGAATTCTCTTAGAATTGTCACCTTTTTCTCTTGAATCTTCCCAACTTTCATTCACTCAAATCAAACCCACTCACTCTCAAGTTCAAACACTCTTGCATTCAAGCCTTTAAACACCAAAAAACCAAGGAAGATAGGTATAACCTCCCTCTCCTTACCCTAAATTCTCTCATCCATGCATGCATTTTCAAGCTACAAAATGTAGTTCATTCTTCTTCTTGTCTTAGATCCAAGAAGATCACCATGGAAGTTCATCTCCATGGATGATCTTCTACAAGGATCAACATTTTCTTCAAAGTGTTCTTACTTTTTTCCAAAGAAAACACATTTTCAAAACCCTAAAAACCATTTTCAAGCACCAAATCTTGATTTCAAAGGATAAAATTCCCCTTCCCAAGCAAATGAAGTGCTTAGTCCTAATGTACCCCAAGGATGGTTTGGTATAGTTGATTCACCACTAAAATGTCAAGTGATCACTAACCAAAACCTAGGGAAATGGGGACAAGCATGGATGCAAAAACCCCCTTTAAAATCATTTTTCCTTTCTTGAGAAGTTGCTGTCCAGTAGCAATTTTCCAAGACCCCAGTCCATTGTCTTAATTTTTGGACACAGATAAACTTGGAATTTGGTGTTGACTACAAAACACTTTTTGTATCCAACATCCAGAGATTTCCAGACATATTTTTACTTTATTTTTTGGGTGAGTAAAACTCCTCTTTTCAAATTTTCTTTTAGAGGCCAGTTCATCAGCTTCTGGGAATCCAGATCTCATATCTGAGATTTCCAGAAGGTTTTGACCCCTCAAATCTTCTCCAAAATGGAAAATTCCTTCGCACAAATCTTATTTAAGGTGTCTGGAACAACTTTCATTCTCTAAGTTTATCCAGATTATGAAGTTTTAAGACCCTTGAATCCATTCCAAAATCAAAGGTCCACTGCCTTTTTCATTCTGGCAGAAGTGACTCTCAACTTCAAAAGGTCTTTTGAGTACCAAATCTCAATCCAAAAATCTTCCAAAAAATCATGGGATCAGTTTAAAGTCTTAAAAAGACATCCCAATTTTTACTTTCCTCAGTTTCGAATTATTTTGGCCAAAACACACACACACACACACACAAATGATTTTCAGCTTGGAAGACTCGTTTTACGAGGCATTCCGGGTGCACACTAACGTCCTTCCCGGCGTGTAACATGACCTCCGAACCCAAATCTCTAATCTCGGGAATTTTTCAAAGTTTTGGCCCTTAAAACAAAAATGGCGTGGCGACTCCGTTCTTTTTCCGGGTTTTATTTGGTTTTTCAAAGAAACGCAAAAATCGAATTTTTTCCCGAGAGGAAATTTTAGGTGGCACATCATCACAAATGGTTACAAGGGATAGGAAGGAGATTGAATTCTTAGGACTAAAACAAGGGAACATGACGGTGAATCAGTATTCAGTCCGGTTTGAGGAATTAGCTAGGTGTTGCCCTCATTTGGTATCGCATGAAGTGAAAAGAGTTCATAGGTTTGTAAAAGGTTTGAGGATTGAATTTAGGAAAAAATTATGGATTGATAGTTTCACCAATTATCAGACAGTCATAGAGAGAGCTTATAAAATCGAGAATAGCATTGAGGAAAATAGTGGGAAATCGGAAGGTGGAATTGGAAACAAGCCAAAGTATCTAGGACAAGGATCCAAAATCATTAGAGGACAGCCAAGGGCTTTAACTTCAGGAAGTGTGAGAGGGAAACTTGTTGTAGCTTCTTCGTCTAGGCCAATATCCAAACAAAAGATGTGGGATGATTTGTAAATTTTGCAAGAAGGTTGGACATACCGAAGATCGGTGTTGGAGTAAGCAAGGCAAGTGTATTAATTGTGGAGAGATAGGACACTTTAGGAGAAATTGCCCAAGGTTGCAGCGGGGACGAGCTTCAAGCAGCAGTCAGCAAGGTGGACGACAAAGAGGTAGTACCAAAAGAGATAACGAAGAGGAACCAAAAGAGAAGGTTTGTGATCGAGTGTGTGTTTCGGGTCTAGGAGAGGTAGATTCATCAGGAGTTACTAGAGGTATATTCCCTGTCTCAGAAGTTATGGGTCATATTTTATAGATCCTATTGCATATCATTTATGTTGGCATCACATTTTGCTTATATGTGACATACATTGCCTGAGATTTTGTTTTATTGTTAGAGGATTCTGCTCTTATGAGAGGATACCTCGAATCTACTTTGGTTTGTCACGATGGTGATGTGGTTAGCTGGGCATGTATTGCCAGTTGATTTGGTATGATTACCGATGTGTAATTATGAAATATACTTGACCTGGATGGTTAAGTAGTTGTTGTGTATTGGTAGACTATCATAATAAATTAGTCTCCTTTTCTAAGCCTAATTTGCTTATATTAGTATTTGGCATAGATAAACCTTTACATGGTATTCTTGTTATATATGCATTAAAGGCAGAAAGTTTTGGTTAAAGATGTGAAGGGTAATTAGTATGTGTTAGACTTGCATAAGAAGTCTTTCCAGAAGTTTTATGTGCTAGTTGTGAGTAGATGGTAATTGTGTTTCCATCCAGGTATCTCATGTGTTGATTCTAAGTATGATAATCAGAATTTTAATCCTTATCTTGATAGCTTTATGATAGTTATGATTGATGATCTCCTTGGTTATTTAAAGTTATGAGAGGATCAATTGTGAGTTGTGTTATTTACCTTTAGTAGGAATTCATTGTTTGAGGAAGTGTGAGTTGGCTTGAGAGGATTCCAAATTTTGGGTTCTAGTCTTAAGCTTGGATATTACCATGGATCTTGCAAGGATTGAGTCCGTGATCTTTGGGTTGGCAAGTGCTACCGAAGGAATTTTTAGGAAATTCTTGAGAATTGTAAAATCATTGATTTAGTTAACACTAAAGAATATATAAATGGTGTAGGATGTACTAAGGATGAATCATATTGATAGAGATGGAGAATAGATTGACTATAGGTCCGATCCTTACCTTACTTAATGGATGTGAGGACTTTGTGAAATTTTAAGTGCGTATTAAAGGAGAACTAGATGGTGATATTATGAGAATTGGGAAAGTAATAGCGTATGCTTCGAGGAAGTTGGCTTAGATAAACCGGAATTTTCTTACCCTCTACCCGAGAGTGGTTACAATTGTTTTGCGTTAATTAAGTGGAACCTTATCTTTTGAAGCTCCCTTTTTGAGAGTTGTTACTGATCCTAAGAGTTTGAAGAATTTAGTTACTTGAAAGGAAGAGATTAGAAGACTATCTAGATTCTTGGAGGATAGGTTGTGGTTTGGGTGATGGACTTCCTTTCAAGTTGAGAAGTTAATTAATCTTAGCAAGTTTGCGTATAATAACAGTTTTTAGTTTAGCATTAAATTGGTACCGTGTAAAGATAAAGTATTTTATGGAAATGAATTGTATGATCCCTCGTTTGTATGGAGATATTCCACTATTGGTGATTAGACAGATTAGACTTATGTGGGAGTACCATTGAGAGTTATTAGAATTGCAGTTCAGGGAATTGAAATCCTAGGGTATTCGGGTTGTGAAAATGTATAGAAGAATCATGCCGTTAAGGAAACTATTTGGAAGTTGTAATTTGAAATGCGTGAGGGGTAACCTTTGTTATTGATCCGTAAGGTAAGCCAGTTTAAAATTCGGGACGAATTTTCTTTAAGGGGGAGTGAATGTAACGACCCTAACCCTAGGCACCTATTTTAGTATCATATTATATACCTTTTATATTAATTGTTGACCTTATGTGCTTTTAAAATTATTGTTAGAATTATGTGTTCATTTTATATCCTTGATTTCTTATATTAGGATGAAATGATTGAGAAATAAAATAATGTTCTTGGAAGAGATATAATAATGGAAATGGATAAATAAATAATATGTGGATAGTTATTCTTCTTTGAGTAGGGGAAATATAAAAATAGAAAAGGAAAGTAAGAAAGGAGGGTATTTGGGGAGGGGCCATATCCCCTAATTTACTCCCCTCCCTCTTCCTAGTCAAAGGTTCCCATGCTTTTCCATACTTCTCCCCATACCTCCTTATCCTTCTTACTCTCCATAATTATTCTTCATCATCCTCCTTCTTCTTCCTCAACCTTTTCTCCATGGAAGCTTCTCTTCAACCTCATTCTTCTCAAAATCATAACTAAGCCAATTCTTCTCCATTTGAAGATTTAATTGTACTTTCGTGTTCGGGATGAAGAGGGGAGCACATTGAGCTAAGAAGATCCTTAATCCACTTCATAATTGCTAGGTAAGTTATTATGACTTCTTTCTAAATATTGCACATTTTATGTGTAAATGAATGTTTTATGAAAAGAAAAAGTATATTGTATTTTTAATATGATTATTTGAGTAAGATGATTATTCAAGATTTAATTGATTTTAGTTAGGAGATGAGGGTTTAAGTTGAAGGAATGAGGATATAATGGGAGTAATAGGTTAATGACTTGAAAGGGGGTTATTATGATCTTTTCTTCTATTTAATGTTCTTGAATCATTTGGTGTTGTTATTGTTATTAAAATGGTTATTAGATACTTTGGAAACCTTCTTGTAGTTAAGGAATTGATTTATGTTGTAGAATGATGTTGTTGTTTAAAGAAGATGATCAAGAGTGTAAGAAAATGGATTAAGTTAGATTAAGAAGGTTAAATTGGAAAGGTGGTAGTGAAATGGGTGGAGAATCAAGTGGTAAATAATCTAAGTTTACATTATAGTGGGTTTACTTGAACTATGATGATCCTTGTAAGCTAAGGAAATCCTCTTAGTGTTCTTGAATATTGGGCTAGATAAAAAGAAAAGGGAATGAAGCTAAGTAGAAAGGATTAAAATCTGAGTTGCTGGAAAATGACCTTGGGCGGTCGCCCATGGGAGCTTGAGCGGCCGCCCATGTGGGCAGAACTTGGCTTCTTTGAAATCCTTCTTGGGCGGTCGCCCAAGTGGTGTGGGCGGTCGCCCAAGACCCCAGACCTCATTTTAAAGCTGAACCTGAATTAGTTTAGTAAGCTTGATTTATCACTTATAAATTGTGACTCCCACTTGGTAAATTGAGCTTGAACCTTCATAGAGACCTTGTGATATAGAATATTGTCCGTGAAATGATTGATAATCTTGAATTGTAACTTCACCAAAGTGGTTCAAACTTGGGAAGTATGACTTGCACTTTTATTAAGATTTCTCGAGGTTGAGTATTGACTTCGTAAGAATGGTTTATGGTTTAGGGTGGCCTTACTTGCTCCCATACCTTGGTGATTAGTTGATCAGTGTAGAGACTATAATCACTATTGTGTTGGTTAGGAATGTATATGTGTTACATCAATATATGGTATCCCAATTGTGAATTATTTGGTATATGGTTGTATTGTATCTCAAGTGTGGATTATTTGGCTTGTTGTTACATTGTATCCCAAGTGTGGATTATTTGACACGTTGTTATGTTATTCCAATGTGTGGATATGCTTGCTATGTGGTTGCATGGTTATCCCATTTGTGGATTTATTTGTTATCATTCATATTTATTGATGATACTATGCATAGTGTATTAAATGATGGTTGCACTATGGTATTGATTAGCATGAGTATACATTACCATGTTGATATATGATTATCCCTTTTTGTGGATTTATTTCAAGTATCTATTATGTGCTTGAACGTGTTGTTATTCGGGGGTATAATGGAATTCAATCAATTATTGATTTGTTCTATAAGTGATTAAAGGTTCATTATACCTGTGACCGTTCCCCTCTGTGGCCACAGAGTGGGTGTGCTATCGACTGTATTGACCCAAAAAGTTTTACAGACCGTTGCGATTGGTGATTAGGGGGAATGCTTCTGTATTAAGCCTAAAGCTTTACAATAGCGATATTATTGTTGGATACTCTGATATAGGTATCTTTTCTTATATGGATCTCTGGAGTATGAGTCCTATAAGAGGTGAATGTCTTTGGAGCGGTTCACCAAAGAGAGGAGTTTCACTCCCACGTTGTACGACTTATTGTTCAGACGGGAAAGGTAAAATGAGGTAATGTAAGGTGTTTACCGCTTTCATAATATGTTACGTGATACCATGCTATGTGTTGCATCTTGTTTGGCATCTTGCTGCATTCATAATAGCTTATTGAGATTTATTCTCATCCCTTCCCTTTTACTGCTTTAGATTGTCTTTGAGACAGTAACTTTGAACCAAATGAGGCGGGAAAGAGTTTGGACTCTTGCTTTTGGGACTTGTCAGGATAGGTATATGAGTGGGTTGTCGGAAGTCATATTTAAGTATTACTCTTTTATAAGTTGTAAGGAAAACTCTTTTGTCAACAATGTTAATTAGGATTTTCAATGTAATTAATCAAGTATGGTTATTAAAGTATTTGTTTAAATCCCTCCAAGTGGAGATATTATTATTTGATTTTGTTTATGGAAAATTTAGAATTGGTTTTCTTCTAAAGGCAAATAAAAGTTTTAAAAATATAAGATGGATTTTCTTAGTTTGAGCTTCTCAAGCTCGGGACACGCGTTAGGTCTCGGGTTGGGGTGCTCACAGTTGTCCCCTTCTGTGGCCACATACTGGGGTAAATGCTTCTGTATCGAGCCAAAAGCCTTACAGATAGCTGTGATCTTATATGGTTCTCTGAAATAGGAGTCTTATAAAATGTGGATATGCTTAAGCAGTTCAAAAATGAGTGGAGTTTTACTCCCGACGTTGTACGACTTATTGTTCAGACGGAAAAGATAAACTGAGGTATCGTAATGTGTTTACCGTTTTACCACTGTGTTGTGAGCAACCTGTTTATGTGTTGCATCTTATATGGCATATTGTTGCATTCATAATAACTTATTGAGATTTATTCTCACCCCTTCTCCCTTTACTGTTTTAGATCCTGCTGAGACAGGTGAACCAGACCGGTGAGTTCGGGAAGGAGTTTGGACAGCATACTTTTTGGGTTGTCAGGGTATGTATATGGTTTGGGAGTTGGGAGTAGTTGTGGATGTTATTCTTTTGGGGAGATTGTATTCAGAACAATTATAAAACATTTTCAGTTGTGTTTATGTTGTAACTAAATATGGAGTTGGTTATCTTTCAAAGCTGGCTTTTGTAAACCTTTACATTCATAGTTGTTTGTAATTAAAACAGGTTATGTCTTTTCAAAGATGGTTTATATATCACCTCCAAGTGGAGATGTTAATGTTGGTTTGTTAAAGTTTATTTTTACTTTTCAAGTTAAACAAAAGTGTTTTATTTAAAGGGAGGTGGTTTGGACTCTCCAACTCGGGGCACGAGGCAAGGTACCGGGTCGGGGTGCCCACAGATACTCCGACATTCCTAGACTCCCAGCGGTTGAGCAAACACTTGTAATACCTACATGGCCATTTGATATGTGGGGGATCGACATCATCGGGCCCTTCCCTCCCGCCCGAGGCAATTGCAAGTATGTGATAGTAGCAGTCGACTACTTCTCCAAATGGATAGAAGCGAAATCATTGGACAAGATAACGGAAGAGAACGCAATCAACTTCGTCCATGACCACATCTGGTGTCGTTTTGGGCTCCCACACACGATTATTTTGGATCATGGACTCCAATTCTCTACGGCATTCACAACAGAGTTGAACAGAGTAAGAGTTCGTCACACCAAGTCATCAGTAAGTAGACCTCAAGGCAACGGTCAAGCGGAGGCTGCTAACAAATTGGTCCTAACAGCCTTGACTAAGAACCTTGAAGGACGTGAGGGCAGATGGTTGGACGAACTTCCCCTAGCCTTATGGGCTATTCGCACAACCACCTGGGGGCCAACCAGGGAAACCCCATTCGCACTAACCTTCGGTTCTGAGGCTATGGCACCAGCTGAAATGGCTATCCCTACTGTGAGAAATTCCCATTATGATGAGCAAGTCAACAAGGTCAATTGGCTCCTAGACCTAGACCTGATAGATGAGAAACGACTAGCAGCACAGATGAGGATAGTAAATTACAAGCAAAGGACCAAGGCATACCATGACAAGAAGGTCAACAGAAAAGTATTCCAAGTAGGCGATTGGATACTTAAAAAGATTGAAGCAACCGGTCGGAAGGCAAAACAAAACAAACTCTCCCCAAATTGGAAAGGTCCCTACATCATAACTCAAGTCATTCGAGAAGGGACCTACAGATTAAAGACTAAGGAGGAGAAAGAGCTCAAGCATCCGTGACATTCCGACAATCTTCAAAAATACTATCATTAGTGTTAGTTATTTCATGTAATAGATTAGTTTTTTAGTTATTAGTCTTTTAGCTTTCCAGTATGCTAGGATTGCTGTTCAATGTAATCAGTTTTAGTTTATGGAATTTACCTCTTCAACACGTAAGGCAACTACCAACTATTGACACAACATTGGAAGACGAGGATCCTATCCTTGACTCTTCAAAAACAATGCCAAACGTCTAGCCTACCTCGGCACAAACGACTAACAGGCAAGACCATCTGAAACCTATGTACGAGTCATCTTCCTCGGTATAGGGCGATGAAATAGAAGAAAAAACCCAACAGTCAAGACCGAGGACCCCTCCTCGGCCTGATGACTTACCTCACGTCAAGACAAGCAAACACCTCCTCATAAAACGACTACAGGCATTTCACGTCTGAAACCTATGTACGAGTCATCTTCCTCGACATAAGGAGACGAAAAAGAAGAAAATACCCCAACAGTCAAGACCGAGGAACCACCCTCGGCCTGATGACTTGAGGTTAAGCAGTCAAGACCGAGGAACCCTACCTCGGCCTAATGACTTGATAGGCAAAATTGCCACAACCCTTGAGGGAGCCAACCTCCTCGTCTTATACAAAAGAGTGGAGTACGAGGAACCTTCCTCGGCTCCCCCCTAAAAGCAGACTTGTACTTGTGCAAAGCCCACAAACAAGCATTCAAACAGTTCATAATATCTATACGACATGAATTGGAAGGAAAAGACATTTCATTAATCATCAAAAGAAATATTTACAAGGTCCTACCCTATTACATAATGAAAAAGAAAAAAACTTCCTAAGGCTTCTTCTTCTGTGGGATCTCCCCAAAGAAAGCCATGTCCTCGGCACTGGCATTCAGCTCAGATACGAGGTCCGTAGTAATGGTGGCTTGCTCGGTTTGAACATTAGTTTGAGCCTTGTTATTGGGCTCCTCAGCAGCACCTACCTCGGCCTCCGCCTCCATCTCGTCCTCATCCTCAATTTTCTCTATTAAAGGGTTGATATTATCTGGATTGATGGACGGAGGAATCCAAGCTTCTTTGCAAGCCCTAGCATCCATCCGGGCCATCACCCCCAAGTTATACTCAGAATAAGGAACGACATAGTGAAGAGCCCTAGCTGCTTCATCATACGCGTCCTGACAGATCAGTCGAGCAATGGCATTCAGATCCAGCCCATGAGAGGGGTCAGCCATAAGGCGACGTGCCAAACAGAGATAGCCGTCTTGAAACATGGTGGCCAACTTGTCATTCACGACATCTTTGAAGGCCTGGCTGCCTTAAAACGAGCAACAGCCTCCTCTTCCTTAGAGGGAATGGCGGCCTCCAGGTCTCGGTATTTGGCTTCGGCCACCTCGTCCCTCTTCAGCACCTCGGCCTTGAGCTCGGCCATTTCAGCACTTTTTAGCCGGAGGGCTTCCTCGGCTTTCAACTTGGCCTCCTCGGCCTACTTCACCTCTTCCCCAGCCTTCCTCGCCACCTCCTCGGCCTTAGCTGCCTTCTCGACCTCAAGCTCAGTGTCCTTGGCCTTTAACAGCTCGACGGCTGCATCAGTCTCAGACTCTCCCTTCCTCAGGCCGGCCTTAAGCTCGGCCATTTGCTTGTCCATGTTCTTATAAAGAACATTCTCATAGGCCGAGACGGTGGGAAGCTGCAATATTAATAAAGGTCAGAAATTATACAAGTACAAAGTTCAAGAAGCAAAGAGGACGAGATAGTCACCTCGGAGATCAACAACCCTTTCCGGCCGAGTAAGTTTTCCTTGCTAGGCTTGTCTCGGACCAGCTTCTCATAAGCCTCCTCGTCCAGGGCCCTTTGAGCGCCCTCCCTAGTAAGTAAAGGGAGACCCTTCAAGGGTTGAGGCGTAACGGTGAACCGCCGAGCAAGCTCCTCGGCATCAGCATAAGATTTGATGGTTTGAATGGATAGGGCCGGAGGAGTTGAGACGTCGGCAACCCGTTTAGCAGGGGGCTCCTCGACAGAACCAGATTGAGGCCTCTTTTGGCCCGAGTGCCTTTGAACGAGACTCGTCTCCTACAGACAGATATCGGCTTCCACCTCTGGCCACAAAGTGGCAATCTGGGGGCTATGCCCCTCAGTTGTTTGTTGTATATCTCTGCTTCCCGAGGCCTCCTCCTTGACATCGATAGCCTCCCCTATTGGCTTGACGGGCAAATGGACATCACCCTTTGCAGCAAGGAGGAGTTGACGAGTAGTTGCCTCGTTCTTCCTCTGAGAAAGGGTCGAGGTCTTAGCCAATCGCCTCCTCATCTTGATGAGCTCCTTGGGGTCGACTCCATCATCTGAGGCCATCTCGACTTCTTGTTCAGGTGTTAGATCTGAAAATACGAAGAAGAGATAGTTATAACAGCGATAAAATAAACATTAATTCACAAGTATCACAAACGAGGAAAGAATAATTACATCCTATAACGCCTTCCTCTCTAAGGCATTGATCCGGGGGGTCAAGTTTGCAACGAGCACAGTCAGCATGAAAGACCAGACCGGGATGGACCTTCCAGTCGTTAAACCTCCTTCCCCTATGGACGGGGACGAGAGGAACCACGCCGTCCCTCGATCCCGGCATCAACCCAGCTTGAACATAATATCGATCATCGTCTTCCAATGCCGACCACTCAAGCAAGCCTACCTTGGCAAAATCAGTAATCTGATTGATCAAGTCTGAGGTCCATTCAGCTCGGGTCACTTTCTTGGGGCAGCAGGCTCATCAGTAGGAGAGGGGAACTCCCATCCTTGCCGGCTCTCTACCCTAATAGCATGGTTCTCCCAACCTGACACCTTGCTAGACATAGGGAGGATGATCTTCGGTTTATTGGAGTCACTCCTTATCACTATCAATCTGGTATCTTTGGTGTAGCTGATGTTGAAGAAATGGTGGAAGGCAGCTTGGGTAGGCTCAAAACCTAGACTACGGTATAAAACAACAAAGCTTACGAGGACCCTAGTCCCGTTGGCTCCCAGCATTGCCGGGACGGCTCTCATATCTCTTAAGAACTCATTGATGAAAGGTTCTAAAGGGAGACGAAATCCCTGTTGAAATTGCTTAAAATAGAAATGTACGTGGCTATCATTATAATAAAACCCGTCTTTCTCTCCCTCGGTCTCAAAAGTGGGACGGCCGACGTAAGTTAATCTGTACTTATTCCTGTCTACTCCATACTTGGAGTATAACGCCTCCAACATGGGATCCCCAGCCCTGACTGGCTTAGCTCTGGGGGTAGCTCTACCTCGGCCTCCTCTACCTCGGCCACCTATCCCTCTACCTGCTCTCCTTCGACGAAGGCATCTACGATTTGGGTGGACGTGGAGGCTTCACTCCATCTTCCCGTCATATCTGCAAAAGGCTGAAGAACAAGAATTAGTTAAATCGTTCAAGGCTAATGTCAAGACGGGGAAGAGGAATGCCCCTCCTCGTCGTTTAGAATAAGGCCGAGGAGGGAGCCTTACCACTCAAACGAAGACGATCAAGGTGATCTGAAGCCGGGTAAAACAAATTGATGTGCTCAATCATCTCGGCTTTACTCTCAAACAACACTATACTGAGGGACAACGAGTCGACTCTGTCTATCCTCGTCTTGTTCGGATACTGGATGTACATCCTCGTACATCCATACCTCACCAACATGTCTCCTATCTCCGCCAAGTTCACCAGCAACCATGGTCCTCTCTCTCCCCGGTAAACCCTCAGGTTGCCCTTGTGATACCCGTAACGGAATCGAGGGGTATGGTCCCAAGAACGTGCCATTTCTAAACGAAGGATTCAAGAAAATCAAAGAACAAGCTTCAAGGGCTCAACAATGGCGGGTTCGAAAATCAAAACCCAACCAAAACCCTAGAAAACGTGGTGAAATTGCAAAATCGAAGATGAAAATCATAAAGGGAGAAGAAATATACCTGATTTTGTGAAGATGAACTAAATTGAACGGTAAGTCGAGCTTGTTGACGAAACTGGGCAACTGGAAAACTCAAGAACCCGAAGAACACGAAGAGGTTTTCAAACTTGTTTTTCGCTCCCAAATACTCAACAATGGTAAAAAGATAAATTGATATCAAGGAGTTGTTTTTATACTCAATCAGACAGGTTAAACCCGAAAACAAAATGGGTCAATGAGTATGGCGCCCCCAACATTAAATGCATTTTGTGATTTCCAAGACGTGTGTCAGAACATCGTGGGGCACACCTCAGCCTCATCATTGTACCAGCAAACCGATGGGTAATGGAACGACGCAAATAACAAAGCGACATTGACACGTGGCAACTTGTTCGTATTCTCATAGCCGAGGACGAGATCACTTTCTCCTCGTCATAGCCGAGCTAGAAAGGCGGGGGTCACTGAATAGTATAAACCGAGATACGAACATGGGTTTGTCAGGGTCAGGCCCAAGTAGATTGGGCTATAAACATAATCCATCAAATATCAAGTTACGAGGTAAGACATGGGCTTCCTCGTTATTCTACCTCGGCATCAACAAAGCCGACCAAGTCCCAACAAGCAAGCATAAATGAAGCCCAACTCAAAGGGTCGAGGAGACCTCCCTCGTAGGCCGAGACCATCTCCCTTGAGGACGAGGTGCCTCCCTCGGCCTTAATGTTGACACGACGGGCACCACTTATTTCTTATTCCTTCCCCGGCTCATCATGGACCGAGATGGCCATGTATGACGAGGAGAGGAATATTTGCATCTCGACATACTAGCATATGACGAGGAAAGGAATTCCTGCATCTCGGCTTTCCGGCAAAGTAGTCCTTGCAATCCTATTCCAACAAGAACTAAGCAATTATAATCTAATCAGGATTGTAACCTCCTGTACAAATTCAAGTCAAACAAGGACTCACTAACAGATATAATCCTCCTAGAATTATATCTTATATTTTTACAGTCCAAGTTCAACATGAATTCTATCAACCCATCCCTACAAATACAGGCCATTATTTCCATATTCTGGTAGGTTAATTCTTTGACTCGAAACTCTGTGAAATTATTTTCTCTCTACAAACCGTGAACTTACTCTCACGCAGGAGGACCTTCGCCGGTGAAGCCCCGACTTAGTTTACGTGTTTTGTCTTATTTTCAGGCTAAGCAATCGCCGAAGTACAACCTAGTGTTTGGGCTGATTCGACTTTTTGGTTTGAATCATTCATTTTGGTATATATCATTTTCAACCATTAGATAAACTCAAACCTTTGCAGCTCTTAGTATTAGAAATGCCTCAACAAACACACACTAATAAACCTAAAGTACTTTCATCAACTTCTGCTAACACAAAACAAACTATCAAAACTTTGATAAATTCCAGCTTTTATAAACCAAACAATGCCTCAACCGTTTCAGCGACCATAAATTAAGCCAGAGAAAGGGACATCAGCATCTTACATCGACATTCTGAACCATCATACATAGCTCAAGATCCGGCTTTAACAATCAAAGTTTTTTTTTTTTTTTTTTTCAGTTTTAGCCATCATACTATACTATAGATACACAATCACTATTCCCAAAAATAGGGATTTTAGTACATATTTTTTGCAATTTTAACCATCCTACTTAAAGTTTTCTTGGGCATAATGAGTGCGAATCTGATATACAATGGTTAAAACTGCTAAATATTATTGGATGATTAAAACCGGAGATTAAGCAAAAGTACGATAGGTTCAGATAGGTTCAAAATGTTGATGTGCAACATAGAAAAAAGTTCCGCTTCATGATCCCACCAGTATTTTATTCCACCACTGCACAAATAACAACTCACCTCTTTCACGCAACAAAACCAACAACCAAAGACTATAGAACCAAACTCTGTTCCAAAGTTGCATACAAAATTACCGCATTGCAGCAGCAGTATCATTTGCAACAACAGCTCAAAAAGATTTGGCCGGCCTTTCTTCTCGTGAATTACATGTTTTGGCCATATTTGATAGGCTAAACAGCGATCGACATCTAGGTATTGATGAAATGTATAAGTCGAAAAGATGATACCTAAGTAAGGCTGAGGGAAATAGCATAGGATTGTAGTAGAGTCAATGCCTGCTCTGTAATCGCCCTGTTCCTTGCTTCTCTAACCCAATCACTGACTACTTCAGCTGCCTGGCTACCCTCTAGACCGTCTTCAAGAGCATTCGCAGCTTCCAATAGATTCCCCTCTGCTAGCAAGCTTTCCACTCTATTTATCACCGACTCGATTCCATTACCCGATTGTCCAGCTTCCTTAACCTGAATTTATAATACAAGGCAGCCAAAAAAAGGGTCAATGAAGTAATGCAAGACTCAGAAAAAAATTGGGAGAAGTTTGAAATCTGCATTCTGCAATAACATACTCCTTCCATCCGAGAATGATAGTCCCACTATTTTAGTGGTTAATTAGAATCAACTTTGACGAAAGAATTAGGAAACAATAATTATCCTAATGAAATTTTATAAATTGCTATTGGTAGTATTTATAATGGTGTATCAATAACAAGTTTTAGAATTTCATTATGATAAATATTTATTCCAGATCTTTCAATCAAATTGACCACTAAATAAGTGTGATTATCATTCTGCGATATAGGGAGATATAGCAGTGACACACCTTCAAAGAAGATGCAATATAAGCCAAGGAATGTGCCAATAAGCCACTGCCACCTGGTGGGATTAGGCTGAAGTGCCTTAGCGTCCCTTTCAAGGCATCAAACTGTAATGATAACTGGGGTTAGACAAATTACATTTACTTATAGCATATGTTAAAATAATATTGAGATCGATGCTTATATTTCATGAAAGGCTCTGCATTTTGACATTAATGTGCACTTGGCAGATAGCAGGAAGTGTGAACCTCTCAAGGAGAAAGAATGCCTGCATCTCAGTCAGAGCATATTATATATCACATGCAGTTCCGTACCTATAATATTAGTGAATCATAGACCAAAACATAAACTACGTTGGCTGTGAAGCTTTCATTAATAATTTTGAGTTGGTGCAGTGTAAACTGGTATTCGACTTTTCATCCTTTGGCAGAAACCAAAGGATTTTAATATTTCCTTGACCAGTAATACTGGACCACAGTTAACAGCCTTATGTGTACCCCCCAAAAAAAAAGAAAACAAGTTTACCAAAAATAAAAAGTTAACAGCCTAAAATGGGCAAACTAAAGTTCCTAAGAGAGGATGAGCGCAGCCACCACCAAATGGTTTGATGCTTAGCAAAGAATCTTGATATCCTCGTTACCTCCTTACACAACCAGAATTTTGTTTGTTAAACTGCACCAACCAATTACACAATCAGGAAAATGGCTGTGGGCTATCATATGCAGTGTTAAGGCCTTATGTACATAATTGGTTCTATCTCTAACAACTTAAGCTTTTAAATGAGTTGGTAACTTAACATGATAACTGAGCTTTGACTTGACATGATCATGGGTTTATGTCCCCCACTTGCACTTCTTATCTGAAGTAATTGCATCATGTTTGTTTTGTGATGCCCAAGTGTGGTATGTTAGTTTAACTCTCGATGTGTTAGATGGTCACACGTGCGGGAGAGTGTTAAGGCTTGATATACATGATTGAGCCACTATCTAACAATTTACACTTCATGATGAGCTGTTAACACGATAGGGATGGCAATTCACCCGTATCCACCCCGAAGCAGGTTTGATCAGCTCCAAAAGGGGCGGATTTGGTGAGTTAATTTCAGAACCCGATGCAGCGGGTCCAGGTTCGGTATAACCATGCCAAAGCTCGCACGGTCCTCCTGGCCCCGTATAATATAGATATTTATCTATTTATTTTTCTTATCTCACGCTTCTCAATAGACACGCTTTATTCCCCTTTCCAGTATTTCCAGCCCTCATATCCCACTCCCACCCCCTAAACACATCGTCGTTTAACAAAACTCTCACTCTCCAGCATATAATGGTGCGGCCTTGTCCAGAATATGCTTCTTCTCCCTCTCCGGCCAACTCAACTCGGACTCCAACTACCCTTTAGACTCTATAGCGAGCCAATCTGGTGACCCCGCTCCACGGTCTCTTTCAGACTCTGCTATGGTCTGGGTAATTTGAATTTAATCCTACAAATTGGATGTCAATTTGCAGAAGAAATCCCAACGAAATTGATAGAAAAAACAGCAGGAAATAGAAGAGAATTGTTACTGGGAAAGAGAGAGAGGAAGAGAGAGATAGAGATAGATTTGGGAGAGAGAAAGTAGATCAAGGAGAGAGAAAATAGATGTGAGGAAGAAGGCAATAATCATCAACATGCTTTTCCATTCCAATTCACGCCTGATATAACAACCCAGCAACGTGACAATCAACAAATAACAGAAATACTAAAAACGACATCGTTCTAACTCACCTAAAAACGACACCGTCATTTACTAATTGAAAGGACACCGCTTTGGACAATTAACTACCATTAACGTTACTATGCTAACTGCCATTTAACGTCACAATTTCTAAAGGTCACCCCCAATTACAATTAGAACCCTAATTCATAACATTCCCCCTTCCTTCAATCGATCCTTGTCTCAAGGATTGAAATTGGGAAAGTTTGCTGCAATTACAGGCCAATCCTCCCATGTCGCGTCCTCTGGCGGTGCATTTGCCCACTGAATAAGGACCTGTGAAGCTGGGCGACCATCTTTCTTGATTAAGCGACGCTCCAAAACAGCTAACGGCTCCACCAGGAACTTGCCATCATCACCAGTAGCTGGTAGTGTTGTTGTAGTCACAGGTGCGTCTCCAATTCTTCGTTTGAGTAAGGATACATGAAATACTGGATGTATTTTGGAAGTAGGGGGTAGTTCTAATTTATAAGAAACCTTACCAACTCTTGCAAGGATCAGAAATGGACCATAGAACTTGGGAGCCAACTTGAAATCCTTTCGTAATGCCAGTGAAGTTTGGCGATAGGGTTGAAGTTTCAAATAAACCCAGTCTCCAATCTGAAATTCTCTCTCGGTTCTGTTAGCATCTGCCATCTTCTTCATCCTTGTTTGAGTAGCCAATAAATTGTCTTTCAGTAGCTTAATGTGATCATCTCTGTCCCTCAAAAACTGCCCCACAGCATCTACCTTTGAGTATTGTTCATGAGTAAATAAGGATTGAGGAGGAGGGTAGCCATAAAGGGCCTCAAAGGGAGTCATGTTAAGGACAGCAAGTGGTTATCGTTATACCACCACTCACCAAGCTTAACCACTGAGACCATTGCTTGGGATTATGACTGGTGGCTGTCCTCAAGTAGTGTTCCAAACACCTATTGAGTCTCTCAGTTTGCCCATCGGTTTGAGGGTGATAGGCAGTGCTAAGCTGTAGTGAGGTTTCTAGTAACTTAAACAATTCCTTCCAAAACCCACCGAGTAAAATGGGGTCTCTGTCAGAAGTGATCGTAACAGGTAGCCCATGCAGTTTGTATACTTGGTCAAAGAAGATTTTGGCTATTCCATAGGCCGAGTAAGGATGCTTCAAGGGGATGAAGTGTCCATACTTAGTGAGCCTGTCAACCACCACAAAAATGGAGTTCCAAATATCGAAAGCAGGCAAGCCTTCAATAAAATCCACGGCAATATCACTCCAAGGTCAGCTGAGGAATAGGTAAGGGTCAGAGCTGCGAGGACGTATATTTTCACCTTGTGTTTGCTGCAAACCTCACATGGTCCAATCCATTTCTTTACATCATCCTTCATGCTTCGCCAATAAAAATACCGAGCAACTCTTTTACAAGTTCCCGTAATGCCCGAATGCCCTCCCAAGGGAGTAGATGCAAATTTCATTTACTACGGTCTTTCTCAAAGTTAGCATTGTTACCAATATAAATCCTTCCTTCCCTCCTCAATATGCCTTCGTCAGAAGTGAACTTCGAAAATCTTGGGGGCAATTATTATTCCTTCCATAATCTTTCGCACCTCGATCCCCTTCCATACTAGCCATTACTTAGGTTACCCATCGTGGTCGCACGATCGAGATAGCAAAGACATCAGACTTCACTATTGCCTTCATGTTGCCTTGATAGTGCATCAGCTGCTCTATTGTCAACCCCTTTCTCGTAGCTGATAGTATAATCAAATCCCAATAATTTCGAAACCCACCTTTGCTGCAACCCCACTGATTACCTTCTGCTCAATCAAATGTTTCAAACTTTCGTGATCAGTTTTGATTATAAAAGGATGACCACGTAAGTAGTGCTTCCATTTTTCCACTGCAAAGACCACTGCCAAGAATTCTTTTTCATAAGTTGAGAGGCCTAACAGTTTGGGACCCAATGCCTTGCTTAGATAAGCAATAGGCCTTCCCTCTTGCATAAGCACAGCTCCAATTCCACCATAACAAGCATCAGTTTCCACAATGAAAACCTTGTTGAAGTCGGGCATAGCTAGTACAGGTGAAGAAGTCATAGCTTGCTTAAGCTTCTCAAAAGCTGTTGTAGCTTCAGGACCCCAACTGAATCCACCTTTTTGTAGCAACTTGGTTAAGGGTTTGCTAATCACTCCATAGTGCCTTATAAATTTTCTGTAATAGCCTGTGAGACCCAAGAATCCTCTTAAACTTTTGACATTTGCTGACCGGCCATTCACTCGTACTTCTAATCTTGCTAGGATCAGCAGATACCCCCCTTCCATCTATTATATGTCCCAAATATTCCACTTCCTCCTTGCCAGAAGCACATTTGCTTTTCTTGACAAACAGTTGATGCTCCCTTAACAGATATAGAACTTGCCTCAAATGATCCATATGGGTCTCCCAAGTTGGGCTATAGATAAGTATGTCATCAAAGAACACCAGTAGGAATTTCCTCATGAATTTAGCAAATACATCATTCATTAAGGCTTGGAAAGTAGCAGGTGCATTTTTCAACCCAAAGGGCATTACTCAACTCGAAATGGCCATGGTGTGTCCTGAATGCAGTCTTAGGAATGTCCTCCTCCTTGACCCTGATTTGATGATATCCTGACCTTAAATCCAATTTAGTGAAGTACCTTGAACCATGCAATACATCCAACAGTTCATCAATGATGGGAATAGGAAATTTGTCTTTGATAGTCATGCTATTCAAGTCCCTATAATCAATACACATTCTCCATGAACCATCCTTCTTTTACCAACAAAATTGGGAAGCAAAGTGGGCTAACACCGTGGTCAGATAACCCCCACTACTTAGTAACTCAAATACCGCTCAATCTCAAATTTATGAAAGCGCGGACATTCGTAGGCCTCTTATCGACAAAGCGAACTTCCCTCCTTTAAAGGAATGTCATGGTCATGAAATCTAACTGGAGGAAGTCCCTTTGGTTCCTCAAAAACATCACCAAATTCATCCAACATGGCCTGCATATCCTGTTGTACTTCTGTGTCTCCTTCTTCTGTGGTCATTGAATACAACTGTAAGAACACCCCACATGGTTTTCTCTGCAACTCCTTGTCAACTGATAAGGCATTCATGGTGCCAGATAAGGTAATATCAGCTACCCCTGATAGACTCACTTCCTTCCCTTTCCATTTGAAGCTGAGACTCAAGTCCTGAAAGTCAAAAGTTACTGGACTAATTGATTTCAACCATTGTATGCCCAAAACAGCATCACACCCTCCTAATTTCAGCAGCTTCATGTCAGTGGTGAATGTTATCCTCGTATTTGCCATCAAAACCCGAGCATCTCCCTCGCTAGCCAATTTAGTACCATCGCCATACTGCTCACATGCACCCGGAGAATCCTCCACCACACATCCCAATCTCCTCGCGCCTCGTCAATGAAGCATGAGTACTTCCACCGTCAATAAGGATGGAAAATTTCTTTTTCCCCTCCACCCTTCTAATTTCAAGGCTCAAGCCCACTGCTACCTGATAGGGCATGGAGAGATATGTTCACATCCTCACCAGGTTTGTCTTCTAAAGGGGAATCTGTTTCTACCTCCACTGAGTCATGTCAAATTTCCTCCTCATAATCCAACTTCAACATATGACTGTCTATTCTTACATCGATTTACCATACTTAAAAGGCTCATCACAATTATAGCACAAACCCTTATCTCTCCTTATTTGCATCTCACTGGGATAGGCGTTTAATGGGAAAAGGTGATTTGGTAGACCCAATACTACCGCCAGCCTTGTTATCGCAGCTGATATAACTGGTTTTGAGAGCTTGTAAACCGATCGGGATTAACACTGTTTAGCAAATGCGGGACTTGAGTAGACAAGGCTTTGCTGGTTTGGTATTTCAATTTCTTATTTCATCAATGCGAGATTCCTCAATTCTAGCTATACCGATAGCGAGAGAGTGTCATGGGAAATTGAACACGGACCCTATACTTGATATCATCTTTCAACTTTAACGAAATTATTAATGAAAACTTTTCGCTTAGCTCAGAATTTCAACCTTCATCAAGACTCTTAATTCCTCAAACTTCTCCATATACTCATGCATCTGTACCCAGCTGACGTAGATTAGCAAACTCACCTTCAATGTTATCGTGAATTTGGGGTCCAAAACGAGAAGCAATCCTCCTTACAAACTCCTCCCAATCCAAATTTTCCAGCTCATCCATGTAATTTTGGTACCAACACTCGGCACCACCTTCGAAATGCATGGATGCTAATTCCACCCTATCATCATCAGGTACAGATCTGTATTTGAAAAACTTCATACACTTCCTTGCCCATCCTCTGTAATCATTACCAGCAAATTTTGGAAACTCCAACTTCAAATATTTCTTATAAGTACCAGTGATGTCTCTGTCATCCCCTCCTCGCCTTGTATTATCCCTGAGAAACTCCCTGTTATCCACAAACCCTTCAAAATAATCACGAAGGGGGTCCCTACGCCATTGATGATTCCCCTTCAACCCTTGTCCACCAGTTGGACCAGCTCCAAGGATCGATTCATTACCAGAGTTGTTCTGGAGATGAGTTGATCCCTCTTTCTCCTTATTGTTGTGACTCCTCTTCATTTCAATCAACATGGTCTTCATTTGTTCCATTGATTCCTTCGGCAGTTGCTCTCGATTCTCGTTCGTTGATCGTAATTGTTTCCTCCATCCTTTGCTGGTTAATGATCAAGTTCTGCACCTGTTCTGCACAAGCCTTGACACTGCCCTCCAATAGTTCGTAGCGAGTCTCCACCATGATTGAGTTTCAACCTTCTCGATCGAGAAGGCTCTGATACCACTTGTTATGGTCCGGGTAATTTGAATTTAATCCTGCAAATTGGATGTCAATTTGCAGAAGGAATCCCAACGAAATTGATAGAAAAAACAGCGGGAAATAGAAGAGAATTGTTACTGGGCAAGAGAGAGAGGAAGAGAGAGATAGAGATAGATTTGGGAGAGAGAAAGTAGATCAAGGAGAGAGAAAATAGATGTGAGGAAGAAGGCAATAATCATCAACATGCTTTTCCATTCCAATTCACGCCTGATATAACAACCCAGCAACGTGACAATCAACAAATAACAGAAATACTAAAAACGACATCGTTCTAACTCACCTAAAAACGACACCGTCATTTACTAATTTAAACGACACCGCTTTGGACAATTAACTACCATTAACGTTCCTATGCTAACTGCCATTTAACGTCACAATTTCTAACGGTCACCCCCAATTACAATTAGAACCCTAATTCATAACAGACTCAAGAGTATATATATACATATATGCGTGTGTGTATCTATATATACATACACACGTATATAAGACCGGACATAGTCCTAAGTAACTGCTAAACATAGTCCTAAGCCAAGGACCAGAAACTCTTGCTGCAAGACAAGAAAGTAACCAACTTGCCGCTATATGCATCTGCTTCTCTACAACACTAAAGACTGATTGACTGCTATAATGACTTGGAAGTAATGAAGAATAAACACTGCTAACGTTGGTTTAAGTAAGGTAAGCACCAAAAATCTGATCAATATACCACATCAGTTGGGTAATGGATGAGTATTTTATGCTGTAATGATAACTAGTCTCAAGTAACTTGCCTTTCGATTCAATTGCAGCACACTGGCGGTACCATTTTTCAGTGTTTCTTCAGGGAGGGAGGACAAAACCAGATCTACAAGTGAATCTTTATCGATGCCTTCCAAATGAGTTTGTAGAGCATTTATTTCTTTTTCAATTGGCAGCCCTTTAGACAATGCATCTTCAAGTGCGAGAGCTCCCTGCAGAGGCAAAAGGATATTGGTATTTCTTCAGGCTAAAAAGAATAACAAAAATAAGGTGATAAATTTGTACGGTCCAACCTCGACATTTCATGATCATCAGAGTTTCAAATTTTATTTTAACAAAAATAATTTTCATTCCTTTTCACTTCATTGGTTCTAGGACCAAAGTCTCACAAAAGGTTGCATACAAAATGGGAGATCTAAAATGCACAGATAAAGTGAAGAATTAAAGATCACACAGATTTTTTTGGTGTCCCTGCGTATCCCGGAATTTATGAGACTAATCCCTCAAGGTACTGTCAGGCGCCAAAGCGAGGACCTCTCCCAAGATAGTTTTCTCTATCCACAATGGCTCGAACCCGAGACCTCTTGCTTTTAAGCGATCAAAGCCCCTTCCACTCTGACCAACCATCATTGGCGAAGATCACACAGATGACTTCACCTCAAGTTAACTTTTGTTAACCAAGTCAAAATTTATAATATACGAGTGGAGAAACTTAGGATCCTTAACCATTTGGATTTAGATAAGATAAAGATGGTCTCTCAAAAAGATACGTCAATGTAAGAATCTTTCAAAGACAAACCATGTTGACTTTCATCTTTATCTGGGATCTCTGATCCGTTTTAGCCCTGCATGTGCTATGCATACTGGTGTTTAAACTTCTCCCTCCATTTAAACATGATTTATCAAAAAAATGCAGCAATGTGCCTCAAAATATGCACAGGGGGAGACAATGTATACATCATCTTCTCCTCCTTTATCAATTTTCATGACAAAGTGGGAGAGTGTGGACACCCATAACTAAGCACTTCAATATCATAAAAACAACATTTGCTCATGTAGAGAAGCCTATTTATTCTCACAAGAAGGAAAGGGAAGATAAACATATACGCGCTCTTTGCCATTGTGGTATCAGATAATGTGGGCATCAAACCCGTAAGGGTGGCTTATTGAGCGACATGGAGAACAAGGGGGGTCAGCTGAGCCCTTTAAGTTTGTGGACACCCATAACTAAGCACTTCAATATCATAAAAACAACAATTGCTCATGCAGAAAAGCCTATTTATTCTCCCAAGAAGGAATGGGAAGACAAACATACGCGCGCTCTTTGCCATTGTGGCGTCAGATAATGTGGGCATCAGAACAATAAGGGTGGCTTATATCATTTTATTTAATGATGATATTTGTAGTTACTGGTTTTGATTGCCTGGGCTGAACATAAAGGATTACGGTTGAACAGTGACGGTGCGACATGGAGAAAAAGGGGGGTCAGCTGAGCCCTTTAAGTATGGGGAAATGTAGTCCCTTGCATTTATGGAAAATGTGATATTTCATCAATATTGACCCTATTTTTGTAAGAGAAGAGTTGCATTGTGTTTTAATTTGGATTAATATACAACTCGGTCCTATATTGGTCGTTAAAATTCATTTTTCGCGACTCGAACAGTCCCTTGTCTAACTCCCATTTACTTCTCCGCCAATCATTAAGGACAATCATAAACTTATTCACTAACATTATTCTGAAATGATTAAAAAAAAATTGAAGTCAAATATGGTAATTGCAGAATACATATATGATATATTTCTCTCGTAAGAATTAAAACTCACCTTTCCCTTTCTTTCCCACAGTTTCTCCCAACCATATTAACTTTACTTTTTTTTTATTTGCTTCTCTCCCTCACATCTAAGCTCATTAGACCTGCAATCTTAAACAGACCTACAGTGTAATCCTTTCACTTTGTCATCAGATTGTAATTTCAGACGGGAGCATTTGGCTTGAGATTGAGTAACCAGTGCAATCACTTATCAGGCTTCTCATAACCAAGAATAATGGTGGGAATGACATCCTTTTCCTCAATTGTAACTGTTCATCTATGGTCATCCATTGACCTCATTGCTAATCAACCAATTAAAGGAACTTGTGCATCCAATCTGATTTGATACTGTTTTAAAGTTCAGGGATTTTCAATAAATTGGTAGTTAATTTCTCAATCAATGAAACTAGGATGAGAGCTCTGTTCAATTTTATTTTTCTAGTTGAAATTTACAGAGAGATTGATGTAGTTCTCAAGTTCTTTTATGCCACTCAATAGTCGAGCAGTCTTTCTTCTAAAAACAGCCAAGAGCTGCTCTTTTTGCTCTGGACAAATTAAATGGTGGTCGAACAGTGGTCAAAGGTCTGTGTGTGTTCATTCTATGGAAGGTGGTGGTTGTGATATTTTCAGATAGAAGTGTGGATGGGATGGTTTCAATGGTTGTTTGGTGGTGTTAAATGATGAATGGTTGATTTAGTAACAGCGAATAAGGGAATTGTGGTTGACTTGGTGCGTGGAGAGAGACTTTTTCAGTTTTTCTGTTTAAAGTTTTCTCTCTCGTTTCTTCATATTTTCCAGGTCATCATTTTAGTCGATTTAAACCTATTCATCATGCACTAAAATAGTAACTACTGTTAACTATGGAACTTTTGCAAGCTAAAAATTGAGTTAAAGAGGACCATATTAGGAAAGGTCCAAAATCTGGTGCCAGTATAGGAAAAAAGGCAACAAGGTCAAATTACTCCATCCGTCCCAAAAAGATTGTCTTGTAGAATGACTTTGACCCCCATTTGATCCATGTTTAAACTCTACCTGTAATTTTCTACCTTAATAATAATTTTAATCCAATTTAATTGAAATCATATCTCTGCCACTGCATTGGAATAGGAACAATCTAAAGTTGATGATTATCATTCTTATGGAGAACCTCTTCCATCAATTATTATGCATCTTCCTTCTCTCTAATAGTCTTCTTATTCAGCACTTATCTTCTCTCTACTTCATGTGTGGCACTAGTGTAGTATCATGACCCAACATTAATCTTCTCTCACTATAAACTACTCATTAAGATCAAACTAACAAAATGAAATGAAATAAATATTATTCCTATGGAGAATCTCTCCCATCAATTATAAGCAACTACTACAATTGAACTTCTTCATTTACTTACTCATAACACATTCGATTGATATCTTAGATGTGCAGCAAGGTAATGCTCTTAAAAGAGAAACAAAATGTAGGGCATTTATAATATTATATGTGGACACATCCCACCCCCTCCCCCTACCCCCAGAAGAATAATACAAAGGTAGTTCATATTGGTGTTAATAGATGTCCTGATATTTTCATTGCCTCTACTGTAAGTGGAGACACAATGTTTCCCAAATAAATCATGACTCTCCAACAGAGAAATCTCCAATGCTAATCGACCTGGGTTCTGCACTCAGGCCAATGCTGCGATTTTCCCCCTTGCAGTAGTACTTGCCACCACTAATAATCCCATTCACCCACCCACCCACCCACCAGCGCGCGCGCCACACACACACACATAGAAACACATGTAAGGAAAAGAATAGGCTCAACAAAATTTAACTGATTTTGGTCCTTGCAATCTTTCCTTGTCATCTCCAAAAACTACATGAATGCATCGGGAAGAGTAACTTATCTAACAGAGAAACTGGTTGATTTTTCTTAATGAACATGACGAGAATAGTTTGGAAGAATACCAGAGCAAGCTTGTGAACAGAATGACTCTGACGAACCTCTTCAGAACGTGCAAAGAAAGCCATGCACAATGCATTTATCTGCAGAAAAGAGAAAGGGAAAAAAAATAAAGAACAGCTACAACATCAACTGCAGTTCATTACAAACCAATATAAATTGTTTCAAGCGATGACAAATATGCAAGATTAACTTTAACAGAGCTGTAGAAACGTCAGTTAATCAGTGCCTTATATATATATATATATATATATATATATATATATATATATATATATATATATATATATATATATATATATATATATATATATATATATATATATATATATATATATATATATATATATATATATATATATATATATATATATATATATATATAAATCAAACAACACTGGAACATGGTTCGACCAAAAAGTGGTATCTCTGAAATTCAAGGGAAGCAGGAAACATCTCCTTCTCAAGTCGCACACACCGGTAAAATAGATAATTGAGAAACTATTTTGCTTTCTTATCATTGACATGTGACAGC
Source organism: Adenophora triphylla var. japonica (assembly GCA_022495995.1). NCBI lineage: Eukaryota > Viridiplantae > Streptophyta > Magnoliopsida > Asterales > Campanulaceae > Adenophora > Adenophora triphylla. The sequence goes on from JAFEMH010000525.1 coordinate 107,049, forward strand.
TACCTTTCGGGGAAAAGCCTTCTTGTGGCGACAGTTTATCTTCCAAGATGAAATTCCAGAACCAGTTAGTACGATTCTTTGACTATTTATGATAAGGTTAATGATGGTCAATGACGAAGCACGAAGTTCGATAGAGAATGTCTTGGTGGCTTATATCATTCCTTCACTCTTCCCCCTCCCCCTTCACATAAATACAATCCTCGCAACCTATATTGCAAGATATATGTGGTGATTGGAGTTCATTCAAAGGGCAAATTTTTGAGATAAACAATCCATAAACTATGTCTGGCACTGGCAGCAGCCAGCACCATCCTAAAATATTTACCATCTTCATTTGAATAAGGTAGCAGTTTGCTTTTGTGCAGTCACTACTCACTACACAATCAGAAGTAGATCATCCCTAGCATTATGCTCAGAATTAACACCTCTGCACAGCCCTTAAAGCCAACAAGCTCTAATTTCCAGTCAGAGTCGTACTTCCTATTTCGAGATATTTTGAGTGAAGAATCTTCTCTAAATAACGAAGTAAAAGTATCAAAAAGGTTTCAAATAATTACCATTACATTGACCACTGTCATCATAAACCTAAGGGGGTATATCTAAGTTTATTGTAATTGTCTAAATGTTCGACTTTCAAATATACTCTTTGAGCAGGAAGGAAATAGTAGTATTTGTCTAAACATGTCCATCCAAATTAGAATTTCCAGAAAATTTCAGGGGCAGTTTTCATGACATGAGTCTAGCACGGAGCTTCAAAAGCAGTTGGCACAATAGGCCACAGTTTCTCTGGTAACAGCTTTATCGCTTACCAACAGAGCTATCACTCAAGTTTTATGCATTCTCACATTCAAATTTTCAGATATTTGTGCAGAAAACTTCCTAATCTGTAAAGCTCCCCTTACGGCCTATCATCTGTATTTCAGTTGTCTTGAGTCTTGACATAAGCATCAGATGATAATGACACAATCCTGTACAATAGATGACTCTAAAATGTTGAGGTAAATTCAATGGTTATCGTACATTGAGATTTGCTTCTGCCATTTTTTCAATCTGTGATGCTTTCTCACTCGCAATTTTTGCTGCCAATTCCACTTTTGCCAAGTTCTGCAGTTTTTCAACCTCCAATTTTGATTCAGCTTCCTGCAATTGCAGGTATTAGCAAGCTGCATTCGTGACTTAACAGAGTAAAAGAGTGAAAATATCGTCGATAGAAAAATACCTTCGCTTCAATTTCCATTCTAAGCTTATCTTCTAGCTTTTCTTGAAGGGACCTGAGAGCAGCAGCAGCTTTTATCTTTTCTTTGTTCAATTCCTGAAAATGGATTCAACAATTGCAATGTAACCACAAGATAATCATTTGAAATAGCTAGTTAACTATGGGACATAATATCTATGGAAACTAGTATAGTTCAGAAAATTTACAAATCATCAAAGCATTATATATATATATATATATATTATACACACACACACACGGAGAGAGAGAGAGAGAGAGAGAGAGAGAGAGAGAGAGAGAGAGTTATTAAACAAATAGATTACATTCGAACTCAAATAAACTCTCAGGACTTTAATAAAATCCTTAATATGATCCTACACATTCCTATATGAAGAGCAGCAAAAACTCCAAGGATCTAAAGAATTCTCATTGAAACTTTGAGAGGTTGATATGAAGCAGTGGATTACCACGAAAATGGCTTGTAGAGAATACACAAAAAGTGAAGTACATTGAACGATGATGTCTGGCAAACCAGCATCAATTTACAATGTGATAAGCAATCATCTAAATCTTTGGGCTATGGATTTGATCATCAACAACAGTAAGCATGGATGTCTAGAGATAAGTTGATAGAATAGTTAAGTAAGAGGTAGAAACAAGTCTGTGTTCACAACCTTATCCAAAATTGCTTCCCTTTCAGCGTACATAAGTTCCCTGGCTCTTGCATCTCTCAGCTCCTTCTCATACTTCTCCTGAATGTTAAGTACAATTAAAAAGCAAAGATTACAGACGAATTACTAAAAATCAAGAAGAAGAAATAGTTTAAAAAGAAAGGGGAAGTAAAACAAAAATGAATGAAGTACAAAAAGCAGTGGACATTTTCTATCATTTTGGTAATTACCATCATCGTACCTTCATCTTTCTCTTTTCTTCAGCAAAAATTTGAGCATCCAACTCTGCTTGCCTTTTCTCAGCTGTGTGGATAGCTTGCAGGAAATCAAGAACCAATTTTCCATCCTTGTCTATGTAAACGTCATTTGAATCTTTTACTGCCTCAACTAGACCCTTCACTTTCAGAAACCATTGATTAAGTCGTGAACAGTGGTAATTGTTTTTCCATGAGCTTCAACTTACAAGCAGGTAAATGCGTACAGTTCAGAAAGTACATACGGAACCTCTCTTTTCCTCCAGGTAATTGTTTAATAAAACTAACCTTGTGCTCATAAGTGGAAGGTGCGTCACTTTCTTCAGCCTTCTCTTGTAAGCGGTACTCGTCAAGTAGGGAATTTGGTTCATTGATTCCATTACTAGCAGAATCCTGCAAAGAATTTCCCTTGACATAGCTGTAGATGGAAAACCTGGAAGTTAAATTGAAGGCACAAATTGTACCTCCACAATGACTTGAGTGTTAAGCTGATGGGGTGTCTCTGGCTTAATATCATTTTCAGTGATATCTCCAGCAGCCTGGTTGAGGATTGATGTACTTTCGATTGCCGCAGATTTTGCAGTACTAGGTATGCTCTCTTGCCTCTTCACGTCAAGATTCTCTGAAGGCGCTGTTGTGGATATATTATCATCCTTATCAGAGGCCACTGTGATTTTAGGAGAGCTACCCAAGTCAATATCTCGGAGAACAATTTCTTGGGACTTTGTTTCTGATGCATTGTTCACTTGAGAGTCATTCTCTCTTTCAGTTTTGCTTGAACTAATTTCAATGTTTTCCTCAGGACGCTCAACATTCAGGCTTGCAATGTTTGGCTCCTCAAAATTGGGCACAGCAATCTTTTCAACTGCATGTTCACCATCCCCTGAATCTTGACCGACTTTTTGTAACTCTTGTGGCTCTTTATTGACAATGGGTGTAGTGGACTCAATATCACTATTTGGTTCTTTAGTAAGAAGTTTATCTAAGTGACCAGTTTGGTAAGCGGTCAGAACAGCAGCACCAAGGGCTACACCTCCAATAACAGCCTTTGACAAATTACTTCCAGAATTAGACGGTTCGCCTGTTGGGCCTGATCCCTTGGGTGCATTAGGTTGAGATGCGGAAGAAAAATTCTTCCTAGAGGAAAGATATAGTGGTATCTGCTAGAATTGTTTCGATATGGAAAGGGAGCAGACAACAGGGATATGAGCATCAAATCAGTAGCATATATTTGACAGTAGTCTGTAGAAGGATATACTAACAATTACTACCGGGAAAAAATCATGAAGCCAGATTGATCATCTTTACGTTTCATATGACCTTGAGATAACATTTCATAGGTTCTTAATTTGTTGCACAACCATCCTTGGACATCAAATTATTGATAACTTCTTTCTTCCTGAATCTAAAATTCCTACAGAGTTAGCTTAGTTACTGCTATTACTTATTAGTTACCACTGCCGGAGCCTGAATATCTCCGAGTCTGCCATTCAAAATCCTCAATTAACCGCTACCTTAGATCCTCTTCTTAAACACATTTGAAACCCCCCCCCCCCAAAAAAAGGGGCTTTTAGCAGAAATGTACACCAGAACCATCCATCTAAATCCCTAACACTGCTTTCGGACATCAAATATTGGCCTGAACCTTTTCTGGCGAATGTCCAGTTATTGTCCCCATTACCTAGCAGACTTATTTTGTTATTTATCAGTTACAACTAAACCAGAAAATTGATTTTCACTTAGTAGTTTTCCTTTTTGCTGCTGAGGGAGTTTTATACGGCCACACCTCCTAATAACCCTATAAACTATGTATAACTCGACGAGACACCTTCTAATGTTTAACCGTGTGTAATCACAAACTAAAAACCAAATGTGCATCTTTCTAGTTCACATCCTTCATAGAATTAACAACAATAGCCAAAATTTTGAACACAATTAAGCACCAAACATTCTATTTTTCATTAAATTTTAATGTGGACAAGAATAATTTTAAATTTTATCATTCTTAAATTCAGTTCCTGTGTACACAAATGATTACAAATAAAAGGGCTGCAAACATACCTGTCTCGTTACACGGGTTGGAATCCTTCTGAGTGATTGCCGGGACGAAAGCTCCAAAATGAACCTTCAGAAGGAAAACAACCAACATTGAGAGCGAACCCAGGCTCAATAACAACATTGTACATAATTCCAAATCCATATACACATAATATCGACTAAACCCATAATATTTCTGCCTAACGAATTGAAAAGTGTCAAAAAAAAAACCTAAAATCATATTGATTCAATCCAGAATGCCCTACAAACAATATCAAACTGAAATTGGAACCAATTGTAAGACCTAAATTTTAAAATGACTAACTAAAATACGTGGGTGCGAGTGTGTGTGTGCGCATATCATAAGTATACCTCCGCAGCATGGTCGACGCTTGGAGAGATTAAAATGTGATGATATTCGGAATCGGTCAATGAATAATTCGATTGGTAGTAATTGGGATGAGATTGAAGAGAAGGAAATGAAAACGCTTTGCCGGGAAATCTATTCAAGCTCCGGCGATTTAACCGGAACAAGGGTATGACATTATATGCAGATGCACCGCTGTGTAACCCGTGTTTGTTACTAATCTCTCGGCAGAAATACCAATTTGGTCCCTTACCTCTGAACATATTTTGGTTTTGTCCCTATACTATTTGTGTTCTCGTCCTTGACCCTTGACTTTTATACGATTATTAGTAATTCCTCCCAACTCCATTATAAAACAACGTTAAACTTTGGCCGTCAACATATCCAACATGAAAGGACATAACTTCTCTACTCTCTCTACAAACCCCCATGCACACTCTCCCCCCCCCCCCTTCCCTATTGGCAATTGACACTGTTTCACCCCAAAGGCGCTAAAATTTGGTGAATAAAGTAGTTTTGTGATATCCCCCATCCCACATCGAAAATATGTGGGAATTTAGTGTGATATATAGTAGGCCCATACACTACTACTAAGCATCAAATCATCCATTGGACTTTTGGAGGCCTGTGATGGGCTGTGGTTAACCCAATTGAGGAGATGCTTAGTGGGCCAGTGTGTGGTGCCTGCTTAGCGGGTCGGACTACGGGCTCGGGTCGTTACAAGTTTCCAGTTAGATTTACAATCTCACCCCTCTGTGGTCTTCAATTAGAGTTCCTCTTCGCATTCTGGATTATTTTTTGTGATAATACATCAATTGAATAATTTGATAATATTTGTGCATTTCAAAGAGTTGTACAGTATTTTTATTTTATTTTGGGGGGTGGGGCAAAAATTTAGGTTTCTATGTGAACTTGTTCATAAATTAAAATTATAATTTTTGTAAAAAATCACACGTATGAGTTCCGTTTTATTTAGTTGATTTTTGTGATGAAAATGGAGTGTGAGAGTTATCTCTCACAGACCTTTCGTTTGGTCTGAATAATAAACATTAGAGCAATTTTGATTTATTTTGTTTTTTCTAAAACTCTTACTAACTAAGAGCTAACTCTTATATTTTTCTATTATTCTTTCTTTTTCGGTTCTTATAGTTGGCTATCAGTTATTTTTTACTTTGATAGTTGGTTATCATATTTTTTTTTTGTTTTGATGGTTTGTTATTATAGTTTTTTTCATTCAGATAATTGGTTGAGCGTAGGGCTGGCTCTCTCTAGGTGCAAGAGGTTCCTCCGCATCGGGCCCCAAATTTTGGAGGGCCCCCATTATCTAGGTCCATTAGGTATATAGCTTTCAAAAAAAAAATATGTTGTGAAAAATTAATGATCAATGTAACAAATTATTTTTGAATTTTATTGCTTAATTTTGTAAAACTTTAATCTTTATATAAAAACACTTATATATACATATTATATTTTTTGTATTAATTTTTAATCATTAGGGGTCCAATATTCACATTTCGCACAGGGCCCAATAATTATTGAGACGGGCCTGATTGAGCGTGCGTGAATGCGAGCATGGGTATTTTTGTAATAGGGGCTTTAAAGAAATTGCAAAAATACCTCTTATTCTTTAAGCATTAATGTTAGATCGAGAGTTTTTAGAGGAATTGTCTCTAAAACTTACATGCTTGCTACAATACATAAAAATCTTAAGTCACTCCTCTAAATATCAATTGATTTTTTAAATGAAAATTTATTCTCTAAAATTTAGAGAGTATTTGAGGGATCTCAAGGGAATAAACTCTTCAGTTATAAGGTTGTATAGGCAATTTATCCTAATATTAATAATTTGGACAAATTGCCATCAATCAAATGACCATATTGACCCTTCAATATTACACTCAAATTACAAACATCATATTTATTCGACAAATTTCATACTTGAGCCAACACGGGAGCAATGTGACTAACAGCTGTCAACGTGAGTCTAAATTAGGGAAGAAATAATTTAGGTTATTGTGTGAATATTGTGTTATAATTATATAGTTGACATACTCTATTTAGTGTAGATCAAATCCCATGATTGACTGATCTTATTTGATCATCTTTATGTATAAATAGGTTGTATATTGTTCATCAGAAGATGATTCATATATATCAATTCATTCTCTCAACTCTCTCTCTATAATTCTTGACTTGGTATTAGAGCAAAACGATTCTTGTTTTGTTTTTGAGATCGACTTTGCCATTAAAAAACGGCGGTCTTCATCTTCTTGATTCATCTTGCAAACCTTTCTTTGAATCCGCTGCGCCATTATCATGGGTGATGCAAGTGAATCCCAGGTTCAAAAGGTTGAGGTATCTGTTCAAAGTTCGGAAGGAGGCTCATTTGGAGGTACCAAGCTTAATGGTACCAATTTTCGCACATGGAAGAAAATCATGTCCGTCTTTCTCCGTGGAATACATAAGATGGGACATGTCAATGGAACAATCAAGGCTCCAAGTGAAGAAGACGCTGATGCTTTTGCTAAATGGGAGGATGATGATGGGTATGTGATGTCGGCCTTGTTCAAAGCAATGACCGATGATGTGCTACAAATGGTAGAGGAATGTGAAACTGCTGAAGCCATATGGAAGACGTTAGGGGACCTCTACACCAATGAGTCTGACTTCATTCAAGTTCATGAGTTGATGTGCAAAGCTGCTAGTATGAAACATAATGGACAATCAGTATCTAGGGATGGCAAAAACCCGAAACCCGGCCCGAACCCGAAAAGACCCGACCCTAATAGGCTGGGTTTGGGATTCAAAATTGAAAACCCGCCCCGATTAGCTAGGGTTCGGGTTTACCCCGCCCCGCCCCGAACCCGCCCCGATTATCTAGGAAATTACAAAAATACCCTTACCTGATTAAAAGCGATGCTTAGGGATAGGGTTCCCTCACCGTTCCTTCATTTCCTCTCTCCCAATTCTTTTCCTCTTTTCTCCCACTCCCGGTTCCCACTTCCGCCGCACCCCACCGCAGTCCTCAAGCCGTCGATCCCTCCCACTTCCCAGTTCCCAGTTTGCAGCCGTGAGCCATCTCCATCGCCATCGCCATCGTCATCGCCTCTCTATCGCCATCGCAATTCGCAGGTACTTCCTCTATACGCTTTTTGAAATTATTAATTTGTCTGGGTTCCTTTTTCTGCAAATCGTTTTTCTGTTTTTTGAAATATGATTTAGATGAAATCTTGATATTTCTAAGATTCATTTTATTTCCAGCTAAGGTTCTTGTTTGTAAGCTATTCAATCATGTATATGACTTGCTCAAAAATAAAATAAAATTACATCCTTCCTTTGTATTTGAATCAGATTCTGCAATTTGAGATTTTTCTTTCTTTCTGTTCTGTTCCTGTTTTGTTTCTGTTCTGATTCTGCAATTTGAGATTTGGTTAATTACCGGGGCGGGGCGGGGCGGGCTCGGGTAATGCAAGTAACGGGGTGGGGCGGGTTCGGGCTCGGGTAGATGACTATAGGGTCGGGTTTGGGAAATGAAGTACCCGTCCCAAACCCGCCCAGTTGCCATCCCTATCAGTATCCATGTTTTTTACCAAATTGAAGAATGTCTGGACAGAGATGGATCAGAAGCGCCCATGTAAGATCAAGAATCCAGAGGATATCGCGTGGTACCAAAGAGAAAAGGAGTTGGAGCGTCTTCATGCTTTCTTGGGAGGACTCGATGCTAAGCACAATAGTGCCAAAGGGGAATTGCTCAGGATGCCTGAACCTCCTAACCTAACTACAGCTTTTGCATACATTCGCAAGGATGAATCGCAGCAAGATAGTTTCAAGCAGACCTATGTTGAAGTTTCTAGTTTGGCCATTAAGACTAAACCACCCACACCTTATCAACAACAAGGTTCAATTCCTCTTCATCAACAGCATCCTTCTCCGGTACAAAATCGTCCAAAATGCACCTATTGTGATGATTTAGGGCATGTTCGAGAAACATGTTGGAAGTTGCATCCTCATTTGAAACCACAGAAGCATAATTATCGTAATAAAGGGAAAGTAAATGCAGTTCAATTGATTCCAGAACCAGATTTCTATGGTCTAACTGGACAGGACCATCACACATCGGAAGGATCTATTTTTAGTGCATCTATAGCTGGTCGAGGTAAAATTGGTATGGCTTTAAAGGTTTCTCATTTTGTTAATTCTGATACTTGGATTATTGATTCCGGTGCATCTGATCATATGACTTATGATAAATCTCTTTTTACTGAGTTGTCTTCCCCACCAGTGTCTCATGTTACAAATGCTAATGGTGAAGCCTTTCCTGTGTTAGGTGTAGGGTCAGTTTGCATCACTCCAACTTTAACACTTCACCAAGTGTTATATGTTTCTGCCTTATCTCATCACATGTTGTCCGTTCCTCAATTGAATACTGAATCCAAATGTTATGTCACTTTTTATCCCATGTATGTACTTTTTCAGGATCTTCTAACCCGGGAAGTAATTGGAAGGGGGTACTTGAGAGGCAGATTGTTCCACCTGGATCAGATGTACGCCGGGGAGAGACCAGGAGCACCATCCCGAGCCGCTTTGACTTCAGCTTCTGAGAAATTAAGTGAAGTATGGTTGTGGCATCGTCGTCTAGGACATCCATCTTTCAGTGTCATGAAAAATGCCATGCCTACTTTGTTCATTGGTGTTGATGAGTCTACTTTACATTGTGAAACTTGTGTTTTAGCTAAGAGTCATCGAACTACTTATTCTCCAAGTATTTCTAATCAAATTCTCCGTCTTTTTGAATTAATTCATTCTGATGTTTGGGGGCCTTATAGAGTTTCAACTATTTCTGGTATGCGATACTTTGTGTTATTCATTGATGATTGTACAAGACTGTCATGGGTTGTACTTCTTAAAACCAAAGATGAAGTCTTTCCTGCTTTTCAGGCATTTCGCAATCTAATTCACACACAGTATAATAGTCCCATTAAAATCCTTCGCTCCGATAATGGAGGGGAATATGTCAATAATGCCTTAAGTGAATCTCTTCAAACACATGGCATTGTCCACCAGACGAAATGTACACAAACACCAGAACAAAATGGAGTCTCCGAAAGAAAAAATCGTCACTTACTTGAGATGGCCCGTTCCCTTCTTTTTTGTGCTCATATGCCTAAATATTTTTGGGGAGATGCTATACAAGCTTCTTCCTACCTCATTAATCGTCTTCCTTCTAGTGTCCTTAAAGGAAGAATTCCTCTTGAGGTTCTTGCCTCTCATGTATCGATACCCTCTGTTCATAACCTTCCAGCACGTGTCTTTGGTTGTGTCGTATTTGTTCATGTTCCTAAAAATCAAAGGTCCAAGTTAGATGCCAGAGCAATCAAGTGTGTGTTTGTTAGTTATGGAGGATCTCAGAAAGGGTACAAGTGCTACCACTCACCTACTCGAAAGTATTATGTTACTATGGATGTTACTTTCTTTGAAGATATGAGTTATTTCCCTCACCGCACTCGCTCTTCGGTGGGAGAATACATATTTTGAAGAGCTATCGAGTGATGGGAATTCATCAAAAGAGAATATACATGTAGACGAGGTTGAATATTTTGAAGAATTATCTCAGAGTAAGGAGAATTCATTGGGAGAGAATACACAGATAAGTGAGGTTGGAGTTCCTGTTGAAATTCAAATCCAAACACCTGTTCAATCTCCATCTACTACTGCTCATACCCCCGATCCACAACTTCCTGGTATTGAAGGCCACTCTTTTGAGGTATGTCCACCCACTAATATTGATAATCATGAGCCTACTAATGAGCAATATGTGTTACCTAATCGGTCAACTCGTGGTCAGCCAGTCAAAAGATATGAGCCTACTCTTCATGCAAAATCAAAGTATCCTGTTGCAAATTATACTTCTACTAGAGGATTGTCTAAGTCATATGAGTCATTTGTGAATCATATATCTACTGTATCCGTTCCTAACAAAGTGCAGGATGCCTTGGATGATCCTAAATGGAGGAAAGCCATGGAGGAAGAAATGGAGGCATTACAAAGAAATGAAACTTGGCAGCTTGTTTCGCAACCAGAAGGAAAAAAAGCTGTAGGATGTCGTTGGGTGTTTACTGTGAAGCACAATGCAGATGGCTCTGTAAATCGCTACAAAGCTCGCCTTGTAGCCCAGGGGTTCACTCAAACGTATGGGATAGACTACGATGAGACCTTTGCCCCTGTCGCGAAAATGAATACTATTAGAGTCCTATTGTCACTGGCTGCGACTTTTAATTGGCCACTTCAACAATTTGATGTCAAAAATGCATTTCTTCATGGGGAATTAGCTGAGGAGGTTTATATGGCTATCCCACCGGGGTATGTGGCAGCTACGTCTGGTAACTTTGTGTGCAAATTGAAGAAGTCACTGTATGGACTTAAACAGTCGCCGCGTGCATGGTTTGGAAGGTTCTCACAGTTCATGAAAATGATAGGTTATAAACAGAGTAATTCAGATCATACTTTGTTTCTTAAACACCAACAAGGGAAGGTAACTGCCTTGATTATCTATGTTGATGATATGGTAATTACTGGTGATGATACTCTTGAGATTGGTAGGTTGCAGAAACAATTAGCTTCTGAATTTGAGATGAAGGACTTGGGTGAACTAAAGTACTTCTTAGGGATTGAGGTCGCAACTGGGAGTGAAGGAACTATTTGTGCCAGAGAAAATATATCCTTGACTTGCTAGCAGAAGCTGGTATGTTAGATTGTAAACCTGTTGACACCCCCATTGAACAAAATCATTGTCTAGCAGAATATCCTAGTCAAGAACCAACTGACAGAGCTCGCTATCAGAGATTAGTTGGGCGTTTAATCTATTTGGCTCATACGAGACCAGATATTGCTTATGCCGTTAGCGTTACTAGTCAGTTCATGCATAATCCAAGTGAGAGTCACATGGATGCTGTGATTAGAATTTTGAGATATTTGAAGTCATCCCCAGAAAGAGGAGTAATGTTCTCTAAACACAAATATTGTCTTGATGTTTGTGGGTTTACCGATGCAGATCAAGTGTGAAGTATTACCGACGTAAAATCAACATCGTGCTACTTTACCTTTGTTGGAGGAAATCTTGTTACATGGAAGAGCAAAAAGCAGAAAGTTGTTGCTAGATCAAGCGCTGAGGCTGAATATAGAGGGATGGCTCATGGAGTATGTGAATTGTTGTGGTTGAAAAGTTTATTGTGTGATTTGGGCTTTGAACCCAAAAGTGCTATGCAGTTGTACTGCGACAACCGGGCAGCTATTGATATATCGCAGAACCCAGTTCAACATGATCGTACTAAACATGTGGAGGTTGATCGTCATTTCATAAAAGAAAAGCTGGATGCCAATATTATCAGCTTTCCTTTCGTCCCCACTAACAAGCAACTTGCTGACATTCTCACAAAAGGAGTTTCCGGAAAAGCATTTTACGACTCACTAAGCAAGTTAGGCATGGTGGATATCTATGCCCCAACTTGAGGGGGAGTGTCAACGTGAGTCTAAATTAGGGAATAAATAATTTAGGTTATTGTGTGAATATTGTGTTATAATTGTTGGGTCCTACATTTTCAGTCAACATGTTTACAACTTGCATATAACGACTTGGTACTAACAACTTGAGTTGTCCTATTTACATCTTGGTTATTTGCAGGTTGAGCTCTTTGTTACGTTAATCCTATTTTTTAGGGAATGTGTCAAAGGAAGCGAAGACTGATTCAACCACGTTTCCTCAGCAACAGATCGTTATCTTCTCCTCAACGAACAAATGCGGATATATCTCCACAAGATCAGCCTTAATCCCGAGTTTTGAGGCCCATCTTTTCTCTTTGTTAATTAGCTTTATTTGAGGTATAAAAGGGAAAACACACACTGTATTTTCACACACGTTCACTCTAGCCTAAGCTCCCTTTGAATACGCTCTTAGCATTGTAATCATAAAAACACTTAGTAAACTTACGGTCAAGGCAGGTACCAAATCCTCCCGGGGTTTTATGCCGGCGAACAAGTTGTTCAAGGGCTTTCCCTAGTCAACAAACATCTTGTGTCCGTCCCCATTCAACTTGATAATCATTGTACCTAGATTCTTATCACTTTAGTCATTTTTCTTCCCTTCGAAATATACTTGTTGAAATTTGACCAAAACAATTTGGCGCCGTCTGTGGGAAACTTTGATTATTCAAGTAGAAATGGCTAATCCGTCAGTCCTAGTCAAGCTGAGAGGAGTCGTCCACTTCCTTTTTCCAACGCCCAAGGCAACCCTCCTCCAAGTGCAGAAGCTGTCAATTTGGAGATAATGTCCAACATGGCGGACATGTTGAAGAAAATAGGCGATCGGTTGGATGGTCAGGAGCATACGAACGCCATGATATTCAACGCCATTGATAGCCTGCGTAAAGGGAAGCAAGTTGAAACTCAAGTATCTACTTCATTTTCACCCTTACTTCCTAGATCTTTGTTTGGTGCGTGCAGGACCAAGCCATGTTGGGGATATTCCTATGACTAATACCTTGCCGCCAGAGAGCACGATCGTGGCGTCCATTCCAATCGAACAACCAAGATTCAAATGACCAACTAGCCAACTCCGCGCCGTCATCTTGTTACACCGATACTACACCCTCAATGGAGCAAGCAGTGGAACTTCTTTAATGCTTTTGATACTTCGCATCTCGCCTTAATAACACTCCTCTTTTCGCGTAAAGTCAACTTGTTAAGGAAATACAGACTATAAAGGATTTGCTTCAAACATACCCGGAGTCAATATGCCATACCACCAAGTTTCTCCAACTTGCTACAATGAATCTCGCTTGTTCCAAGAATAGCTAGTGTGGAGATCCCAAAGAAATTTTCACCCTCACATGAAGAAGTATGATGGAAGCACCGACCCCGCAGAGCATGTGTTGCCGTATCGTGAATCAATGGATATCATAAGCATCCCCCTATGTTTAAAGAAGCGTGTTTTTGCAGGGTTTCGCTCTACTTTGTCGTGACCAAATTAAAATGGCTAATGTGGCTCCTCTAAACTCTATTTCATCTTATGCTCAACTTGTCAATATGTTCATTAACCAATTTTCGTGCAATAGAGCATTTGACAAGTTGACTAGTGATCTCTATAGAATTGTGCAACAGCCTAACGAAAATCTTAAAGAGTATTTGCACAGGTTTAACAAGGAGGCAGTGACTATACCCAACTTGGATGTGTCCACCGCTACGGAAGCATTCCGAATAGGCTTGAAGAAAAGCTCACTGTTCTATAACGAGTTGGTGATGACCCCTGCGAAATAACTTGAAGAAATCGTAACTGTGGCCTTGCCTTTCATCCGATTGGAGGAAGACAGCTGGCAACGGGGAAGTCAACCGGGAGGACTCCAACTCCTCTATTTGAGCCTTCGACGTAAGATCGGATTCCCATCACTATAAGTCCAACAGGCAAACCCCCGTTAAATCCGAATCATCTAGAATTCATGTTATAGATGATGATCAAGAGGGAGATGATAATGATTATCCAAAAATTTCGAATACCGCTTTTCTTTGGACATTGCAGAATCTTGTGCGCCATGGGAAATCTTGGAGATAAAGCGAGGTGGCCTAAGAAGAACGACCAAATAACAACTTGGAAGGACAAGTCCAAGTGGTGCGCATTTCATGAGGATTTTGGGCATACTACCGAGAATTGTTTTGCCTTGAGGAAGGAAATTGCTCATTTATTGTCCAAGGGTCTTCTTAAAGATTTATTGGGCAAGAAGAGGGTCGAAGTGAGTCTAAAGAGCCCGATTCAGGGAGCACCTGCACTCCGAGAAAGTTGCACCGCCTCCGGCCACCAAGGTAGTAAATGTCATTTCGTGGATCTCATATTTGTGGAACAACTTACTCGCAGCCTGCAAGCGTCATGCCAAAAGTTCTAAGGAGGATCACTCGAATTGCCTTCAAGATGTCGTGACTTCACGTATGGTCATGTTATTTCCTTTCAAGACGAAGATAAGGACAACACGTTAGATCCTCATCATGATGGTCTAGTTGTTCAAAGTGCATTGCCAACCGTGTGGTCAAGAGAATCCTTATTGATGGCGGGAGCTCGCCAACATAATTTTCACTCATGCTCTTGAAGATATGGGTATTCCTTTGTCCGAAGTTGTGAAGAATTCATCCGTGCCGGTAGGGTTCAATGGGGAGATAAAGCAAACAATGGGGAGATCAAGTTGCCCATCTATTTGGAGGGTATGAATGCTATGGAAAGATTCTCGCGTGATCGAATGCTCTTCCTCGTACAATGTCATTTTGGGAAGACCTTCGATACACAACATGAAGGCCGTGCCGTCAACTTATCACCAAGGCTAAGTTTCCAACACCTTGGGGTGTGGCCAAGTTGAAGGGAAACCAACAAGTCTCCAAAGAATGCTACAAGGTCAGCATGAAAGCAAGTTCAGCCCCTCGGCAAGCATAGCAATTAAAGAAGAAGGCCCAGATGTTCTTGAAGCAAATGGAGCATGAGACAAAGAGCGTTCCTCGTTGATGCATCGAATCCCGAGGCCCAAGTGCAAGTTGGGACAGACCTCCCATCCGAAGTTGAGGAGGAGCCGATTGAGTTCTTAAAAAGCCGTAAATGTTGTTTTGCATGGAAACACGAGGACATGACGGGGATAAGCAGGGACATCATTACTCACAAGTTGAACATAGATCCCACCATCCGTCCCGTTCATCGAAAAGAAGGAAGTTTGTTCAGAGAGGAACCAGATCATAAAAGATGAAGTTGAGAGGCTTTTGAAGTCCAAGATGATCGTGGAAGTTCGCACTCCAAGGTGGTTAGCTAATGTTGTGGTGGTAGAAAAAGAAATGGCAAGTGGCGAGTGTGCGTGGACTTTACTGTACTTGAACAAAGCCCGTCCGAAAGACCCATTCCCTCTTCCTCATATCGATTCTCTAGTTGATGAGACTGGCCACGACATCTTGACGTTCATGGATGCGTCTTCGTGGTATCAACAAATTCAAATGGAGCCTTCGTACCAAGAAGATACGGCGTTCATGACTCCTAAGGTATATATTGTTACATTTCTATGCCATTTGGTCTTAAAAATGCAGGGCAACTTATCAAAGGCCGGTGAACAAGATGTTCAAAGATCAACTTGGCAAGACGATGGAAGTCTACATAGATGACATGGTGGTAAAATCCAAGCATATGGAAGATCATGTTGAGCATCTCGCCGAGGCGTTCAACATCTTGAAAGCTTTCAACATGAAGCTCAATCCAAAGAAAGTGCAACTTTGGTGTTAGGGCAGTAAATTCTTGGGATATATGGTGACCAAAAGGGGATTGAAGCCATCCCGAGCAGATCAAGGCTATTCTCAACTTGAATCTCCCAAGAACATCAAAGACGTCCAAAGGTTAACAGTAGAGTAGCCGCTTTGAATAGGTTTATATCTAAATCATCCGATAAGTGCAGTTATTCTATGAAGTGCTAAGAAAGAACAAACTCTTTCAATGGACTCGACCAACATGAGGCGCCTTTTAAGCAACTTAAAGAATACTTGGTGACGTCACCCCTACTTGCCAAACCAGAGCATGGTGAGCACCTTTATTTATACTTGGCCGTATCTCGAAAATGCCGTTAGTGCAAGATTGGTGAAGGAAATCCAAGGTGAACAAGATCCCGTATACTATGTAAGTAAGTCTCTATCGACGCCGAAACAAGGTACTCTCATCTTGAAAAATTAATATTAGCCTTAACTACCGCCGCTACAAAATTGCGTCATTATTTCGAAACACATTCTATAACTATTAGAACTAATTATCCCGTAAGGAATGTGTCGAGAACTCCAGAGATGTCTGGGCAGATTGGCCAAGTGGTCGGTCAAGTTGAAAGCACTTATGATATTTCGTATGAGCCAAGAACAAGCCATCAAATCTCGTGCCCTAGCCGATTTCGTAGCCGACTTCACCCCGCTTACAACCCGAGGTGGAACCGGAAGTACAACAACTTGAAGGTAAAACTATTCCCGCATTTTGGACATTGTTTACAGTATGGAGCTTCAAATTCCAAAGGAATTGGCTTGGGAATAGTCCTAAAATCCCCTCAAGGTGATATCATACCTCAAGCCGTATCTTGTGAATTTGGTGCAACAAATAATGAAGCCGAGTATGAAGCTTTAATCATGGGTTTAACCACAGCTTTAAGTTTAAATGTTACACATATAAATGTATTTGTTGACTCTCAATTGCTGGCTAACCATTTTAGTGGCGCATGTGGCGAAGCATTCCAAGATGGCTCTGTATCTCCAACATGTTAAGGCTTTAGCTTCAAATTCCTATCATTCTCTTTGGAACAGTCCCCAGGGAAGAAAACGCAGAAGCAGACGTCTTGGCCAACTTGGGTTCAACTTGCAAATCAATGTTGCATACTAATATCCCCATTATTTATGTTAAGTACCCAGTAATAGACCAAGTTGAGGAAGCTCAAGAGGTTACTCAACCCACTGGGACACAAGATGTTAAGCCTTCTTGGACCCAAATTTCATAATTGAGTTCTTTCAACTTGGAACTATTCCACCCGATACTAAGAATGCTAGATCCTTTAAGATTCGCACTTCAACTTTCGTTTTAATAGATAATGTGCCGTTCAAGAAGTCTTTTGCAGACATTATTTGAGATGTGTCGATAACGAGCAAGTTGAACTAGTACTCAAAGAAATCCACGAAGGAATTTGTGGGAACCATTCTGGTGGGAAAGCACCGGCGTCGAAGGCCCTCAAGACAGATACTATTGGCCAACCATGCGTCAAGATGCTATGAGCTATGTACAAAAGTGTGATGCCTCGCCAAAGACACAAAGAACATCTTGCATCAACTCCGCCGAGCCTCTACATTCTATAATCTCATCTTGGCCTTTCATGCAAGTGGGGCATGGACATTGTAGGCAAGTTGCCTAAGGCTCCTGAGGCAAAGTGTTCATGTTGGCATTAACCGATTATTTCTCAAAGTGGATCGAAGCGTGCTTATGTACAGTAAGAGATAAGGAGGTAATCTCATTTCGAAGAAAAATATAATTAGCAGTTTGGTGTGCCATCGAGATTATATGTGACAACGGGTCACAATTTATAAGTAAAAAGACCAGGGATTTTTGTACTCGCCGGGGCATCAAGTTGATCATGTCTACGCCCGTCCACCCTCAAGCCAATGGTCAAGCCGAATCAAGCAACAAGTTGATCATCAACAACTTGAAGAAGCGTCTAGATCAAAAGAAGGGAAAGTGGGTGAAGAGTTACCACTTGTACTTTGGGCGATAGGACTACTACAAAAGGAGCCACAGTGTAGAACTCCATATTCATTGGTATATGGAGCGGAAGCCGTAATTCCAATTGAAGTGACAATCCCAACAAAGAAGGTATGGCTTATTAACTCAAGATGAAAATAATCTCTTGCTAACTCAAGATTTAGATACAATTGATGAGATCGTGGATTTAGCCAAGATAAGGATGGCGGCTTATCAACAACGAATTGCAAGATCTTACAACAAGAATGTCGAGTCGAGATTCCAGTTGGTGACTTAGTTTTAAGAAAAGTATTTCAAAATACAAGAGAATTGAATGCAGTAAGTTAGCCCCCAAGTGGGAAGGACCATATCTCATCGATGCCGAAGCCGGCAAAGGTGCATATTGGTTGTCAACCCCAAGTGGAGACAGAATCCCTAGAAGTTGGAACGCCATCCACT
Organism: Adenophora triphylla var. japonica; assembly: GCA_022495995.1. Classification (NCBI taxonomy): domain Eukaryota; kingdom Viridiplantae; phylum Streptophyta; class Magnoliopsida; order Asterales; family Campanulaceae; genus Adenophora; species Adenophora triphylla. Next base: position 125,326 of record JAFEMH010000525.1, read on the forward strand.
TAAAACTTTATTTCATGTAAGTCCAGTTATTTGCAACTAGACTTCTCAGGTACGATTTATTTTAAGTTGTCAAGTTCATTCGTATATTTCAAGTTGTTAATTTTTGTTGAGAATCTTTACTAACTTAAGCATCGGAGGGCGTTAGCTACGCTAACGCCCAACCCTAACATAAACTGCTTTGCGAGGTGCAACTTGAGCAAATGGAGTAGGCTCAACATGTTGACACGCCAAGATTTGGCCGATACTTGTTGGGACCTAAGCCGGAACAGGACAAACATGTTGACACGCCAGACGGCCGATACATGTTTGAGCTCGAGGAAGAAAAGTTCAACATGTTGACACGCCAAGACGGGCCGATACATGTTGAAACTTTAGCTGGAGAGGGATGGAACTTGTTGATACGCCAGGACGGCTGATACTTGTTCTATCTCTTTAAACGGTTACCTCTATCAAAGGTACAAATTACATATGGTTAAAAGGTATTCATCTTTTCTTATGAATTAAGGTTTTGACACCTTCGCCTGGGCGCACGTTTTCACACTTGTCCAAGTTGTGAACTACTGGTTGTAACATTATCATGTTACCTAAGGCTTATAGCATCAACATGTTATCTAAAAAACAAACAAGTATTTCCTAAAGGCTTAAAATACTTTCATAAAAAACCTTAAAGTGTTTTCAAAAGATTTTTGCAGCTAGGGGACAAGTTGGGTAAGCCAACCAAATCCCTTAAAACCTAAGAAAAGCGTGGAGTACTAGACCAACCTAGTACTCCCAAATAGATTGTCTCGGCTCTTATGAGCCATTACAAAATAAAAACTTGTTTTGGGGACATTCCCCCCATTTGTGGTGCATACCAACAGAAGTATGACATATAAAAACCCAAAAAAGAGATTGTTTTTTCACCCATCCAAAATGTTTCAAATTGTTTTTAAACTTCTTGCTCGCCGCGCCGTGTTGTAGCCTTCTCCCCTTGATCATTTTGAGCTACCACTATGGTACTCAGGGCTTTGTCAGTATCATAAATCAAGGCTTCAAGAGCCGCGGAGTTCACTTCTTCTGCATCCGCTGGCTCCCCCATATGGTCCTTTAAAACTCTTCTTTCCTCCTCTAAGTTCCAAGTTGCGGCTTGTCCATTCTTATATTCCTCCATCATTTGAATTCGGGCCTCTAGCAAAGTCTTGGTAGCATTAAACGTGAAGTTCCCCTCAGCAACTTCAAGCTCTTTCATGTGGGCCTTGTTCTCAGCACGGACAGCTTCCACTTCTTTCCCCAAGCGCTCAAAATCCTTCTTCAAATTTTCCACTTCACCAGCATGCTTGTTCGCTTCCTTCTTCAATTTTTCTACTTCCTTTGCACTTTTTGTGGCCTCCTTCTTCGACTCGCAGCCTTCATAACCGCACCTCGCCGCTTTGATCTTCAGTGCATCAATATGGGCCAAAATAGGGATCATAATTTCCTGCATAAAAGAAAGCATTAATATTTTATCAAACTCTTTGGTAAAAGGTTTCTTCATTTTTTACCTTCTCAACAAAACTTGGTATAGCAGCTCTAAACCTCTCTCCTAACTTCACCATATCCATGTCACCATTTGTGTCCGTGGCTCGCCTTCCACCAACTTCCTCTTCTTCGCATCCCCCTTCAACTTGGATGCACACATTGAGCTAGCCACAAATGTACACGGGGGTGGGGGTTTACCGTCTTTCCTTGCCAAGCTTTTTGCTCTAGCCGCAGCCTAGTGTCCAAAGACTAACGGCATCCTCGAGCGAGCGGCCGCAAAAAAGGATGAAGAGTTAGAGCAAAACAAAGGAATTAGGACAAGTTGGAGATAGGCAAAGACTTAAGGTGTTTGATTAACCTCGTAGACATCTCTGGATAGGCTCGCATAAGGCTTCTTCAGTGGTTTGTTTCTCGGGCTTCTTCAGATCAACTTCTCCTTCCTGGATCTCGCAACAAATTGGACCGCAGTGCTTTAAAAGTCCTCACTAACAAATCCAACTCATAAATCTTGTTCACATTCTCCTCTGTATTATTCTTATAGGCAAAGAGCACATCCAGTTTCGCAACTAAGCCAAATGAGATTCAAAGAATTAGTTAGTAGACTATTAAGGAACATCATTAGAATAAGAAAAATTGTCTCTACTACCTTGAGACCTCCATTTGAAGTTGGCACCCTCATTCGACACTGTGGTATTCTTCTTTGCAAAAAAGAACTTATTCTTCCACCCTCTATCAGCGGGATCAATGTTGTCATTCAAGAAAGACATCCTCCTGCACCTAACCCTAAACCCATATCTCCCTAAACCAAAACTCCTAATCTCGCCAGAAAGCAAATTCTTCTAAACCAATTTCCAACTCTGTTTCCGCATTCAACCTTACTAGGGTTTGAAGGCTTCTCCAACCTTGTGGCATAAGTTGGGCGTAGTTAAGTTTTGTGGAAACGAAAAACTTAGTGATTAAAGTTGGGAAAGGGAATTTCAAACCAATAGTAAAAGGGTATTCAGGAAAGCATACCCATTCGGGAGAGTAGCATTCTGAGGTTAGGTCGTGGTGTGTGAAAAACTCAGTTTCGAATGCCATGGCATGATTCTTCTTGATAATCTCTAAGTTGGTAGCAGGGATTGTACACTTTTCTTTGTCTGGGTTCTTCAACATATTTTGGGTTAGAAAACCCGCGGGTAAACCCTCACCACTCTCGATTAAAGCCACCGTCTTTTTCTTCCCCATTTTACAAGCTTAAGCAAAAAATCAAAGGTGGAATTGAAAGGAAAGCAAGAAACTCACCGTAAATCTCCACTTGATTTTCCTCTCCGACCGTCTTCCCTGGTTCTTCCTCTAGAAACCTCTGTGAAAGCTACGTTTTTGATTTGGTGAAAGGGAGAGTTGGAACAGGAGTCTATTTATTTATGGAGATTGAAGGTGGTTGGGACTCATGCCTTTTTGCCTTGGGAAACTACTTAAAAACCGTCCCATCGCGTCCCTTTTTCTCATTTAAAAAAACCGTCGTTCTTTTCTTCCATATTTGGCAAACTTTTTGAATCTTTTTGTCTCTTTATATTCTACATTTTAAAATTCAAAAAGTTTGGGGGCAATTGTTGGGCCCTACATTTTCAGTCAACATGTTTACAACTTGCATATAACGACTTGGTACTAACAACTTGAGTTGTCCTATTTGCATCTTGGTTATTTGCAGGTTGAGCTCTTTGTTACGTTAATCCTATTTTTTAGGGAATGTGTCAAAGGAAGCGAAGACTGATTCAACCACGTTTCATCAAAGAATGCATCGTTATCTTCTCCTCAACGAACAAATGCGGATATATCTCCACAAGATCAGCCTTAATCCCGAGTTTTGAGGCCCATCTTTTCTCTTTGTTAATTAGCTTTATTTGAGGTATAAAAGGGAAAACACACACTGTATTTTCACACACGTTCACTCTAGCCTAAGCTCCCTTTGAATACGCTCTTAGAATTGTAATCATAAAAACACTTAGTAAACTTACGGTCAAGGCAGGTACCAAATCCTCCCGGGGTTTTATGCCGGCGAACAAGTTGTTCAAGGGCTTTCCCTAGTCAACAAACATCTTGTGTCCGTCCCCATTCAACTTGATAATCATTGTACCTAGATTCTTATCACTTTAGTCATTTTTCTTCCCTTCGAAATATACTTGTTGAAATTTGACTACAGCATTGACTGATCTTATTTGATCATCTTTATGTATAAATAGTTGACATACTCTATTTAGTGTAGATCAAATCCCATGTTTGACCGATCTTATTTGATCATCTTTATGTATAAATAGGTTGTATATTGTTCATCAGAAGATGATTCATATATATCAATTCATTCTCTCAACTCTCTCTCTCTATAATTCTTGACTACATCATTGTGAAATTTGGGAAAACAATGGAAGTAGATTCATAACCCCATAATTAGTAAATCAAACAACTAGAGTTCATAAAATTGGAGAATAAAATTGAAACCTCATTAACCCTTAATTCAATATTTTAATGAAATCGTAGGAATCTCTAACTTTCAAAATTAGATAAATTTCACTTCAAATAAAAAACAATTCGGGAAATCAATGGGAGATAATTTGTTTCCCATTTGTTTTTCTCGAGAAATTGTTCAGAAAAGAAAACCCCAGAAAATTGCGGCTTAGACGGAAGAAATCCACGTGCGTTAGTGTGCCCGTACTTCAAACTGAGTGGCTGTCTAGAAAGAAGGGTATGCAGTAATGAAGAAAGGAGGAAAGGCTGTAATAGAAAGAAGATTCAGGTTGGCAGTGATCGAGAGGCAATGGGAGGGGAGACGAAACAGAATGTGAGGAGAGGCGGAGGAGCGACATGGTAAAGAGGAAGAGGGGAGCGAGGTTGAAGAAAGAACTTTGTTTTTTTCATCTTTTCCCGATCAATCTTGGTTCCTCTACCTTTTCACGTCAATTTGAGTTTTTAATGCATCAATTTAAGTTTATAAATGGTGTATATTTAGGTTTTATTTATAAAGCAAACAACACATACTTGCATTAATGAACATTAAGAAGATGACGCTCCACAATAGTAAAAGGCTCATCCCTAAAATTATCTGTCGCATAATTTGCGAAACGCTTTACAAGCATGAGTGAAAAATAAGAGTTAGAAGCAAACAATAATTTATAATACTTCCAATTTCATCTAGCCAGTAGCAGAAGTTGACACAATAGCAATGGAAACAGTAGACCTATCAACTTCAAACATTATAAAACCAAACTTTTTGCTAATGATATCGCATGAATCAAATCTCCATTGAACGTTCTTGCGAGCAATGACTTGAGACGCCCAAATGCTTATCCAACAATAATTTGGACATTGCCCCATTTCGGCATTCACGAAATTTCCACACAAAAATTATATAGATTTGAAAACATAACAAAGTAAAGTATTTGAGTCAGTAATAAGTGCTCAACCAAACATCTCAAACAATGCAACAAGAAAAAATATACGTGTCATTATACAAATGCTCTCAGCGTAATGAAGAGAATACAAGGTTTTTTCGACAAATGAGAGAAGGCAAGAAATCTTGATGAAGGAGAGAAATTCTACTTGTACACTATAGATAACAAGTCTAACGTCCATGCGTTAGACGCACGACAAGTTATTTTGACAAAAAAATTAAACAAACCAAAGAAAGTTACTATAACTATGAAGATTAATTTTAAAGAAGTTGAACGATTGCGTCTTTGAAGATAGTCACACCTTTAAGTGCAGTCCAATAGAAGTTGAACGATTGCGCCTTTGAAAGCCGCTTGCCAACTTATTCATAAACATCGAATGCTTGATTATTCAACTTGTAAATTTAAGAGACATAGCTAAATTGATAGCCATCTCATGCCTTGGGCAACCAAAATCTGAAAACTCAGTGGAAGAGCCTAAAATAGTTTTGGACATCAAAAGAAATTTATTAATTGAAAACGCATACACATAAAATGTTTTCTTAAATCACAAGAACACTGCATAAATGTCCTCTGCAACAACCTTTTTATTTTCCCTATCATTTGTGATTAGCAAGATCCGTGCAACACTCTAAGATGATTTTGATACCATTGAGATGTCACCCTGATTGCTGAAACATAACTTTTGAGCGTTTACATGTCATTATAGGAAAACTAAAAATCTAAACAGTTACTTCCTCCGCCCCGCTAGTAATTGCACAGTTACTGTTTGCACGGGAATTAAGGAAAAAAATAATGGAGAAAATGTTGTGAGTATGAAAAGTGAGGTTGGAGAGAGAAAGTGGGGTAGGAAATAGTGATTTGATTGGTGTTGTGAGTATAAAAGTAAAGTAGGAGAGAGAATTAGTGGGTGGAATATGAAGAAATCAACAATGGTGCGTATCTGAGAGATTTAGTTGAGAGTAAATTGAGAGAAGATAATTGGGAAATTTGTCTATATTCATCAACTGAGGCTCTGTACACTTTATATACACCAGTTTGTTACTACTCTAACAAACTATACAACAGACTAACCAATCTCACCAACTTGACTATTCACCTTTCTATATACAACCCATAACTTTATATATATACACCTTAGACCTTCAGGTCTTCTCTGATCCATTTAAGTCCTTCAGGTCTTCATTGTTATATGAAGTTTCCTTTACCTTATCACCCCCCCTCAAGATGGAAGTCTGAAACAAGGTGAAGACATTCATCTTGGATAAAAGAAATAAAATTCTTTCATGTGTCAAAGGTTTGGTAAACAGGTCTGCTGGTTGATCAAGGGTGGAGATTTTCTGAGGAACAACCAAGCCTTGAAGAACTTTCTCCCTAATGAGATGACAGTCAATCTCAATATGCTTTGACCTCTCATGGAACACTGGATTGGCTGCTAGATGAAGGGCAGATTGATTATCACAGAATAAAGGAACAAGGCTTTTCACAGGAATATCAAATGCCTTGAGTAAGGATACCAACCAAGTAATTTCACAACAGGCATTAGCAAGAGCTCTGTACTCGGCCTCTGCCGATGACCTAGGACCACAGCTTGTTTCTTGCATTTCCAAGATATCGTAGAAGAGCCAAGAAACATGCAAACCAGGAAACAGATCTTTCTAGTTGTGGGACATGCAGCCCAATCAGAGTCACTATATGCCCGAAGAGATAGAGTCAAGGGGTGTATAATAGGCCTTGACCAGGACTACCTTTGAGATACCTTACTAGTTTCATTGCGGCATTCATACGAGGATTGGTGAAGCAGCATAAGAACTGGCTTAAGATATGAACTGGATATGAAATCTCGTGTCTAGTAACGGTTAAGTAAATTAGCCTTCCAACTAGTCTTCTCAGACATACTTTAGGATCGACGAGGGGAGCGCTTTGTGCGGCCGAGTGCATGATGAGAATCCATTGGAATTTTGGAAGGTCCGGCATCTTCAAGCTTAGTGTCTCTCAAAATATCCAATGTGTACTTTCTTTGATGCAAGTACAGCCTTTTTCTGAAGTAGCAATCTCAAGCCCCAAGAAGTACTTAAGTAGCCCCAAATCCTTGATCTTAAATTTAGAATGTAAGTGGGATTTAGCTATTTGTAATAGAGTGAGAATCAACTTTGCCGGTGATTATCAAATCATCAACATATACAAGAACAACAATTAAATGAGAAGATGTCTTAAGAATGAATAAGGAATGATCTGCACGGGTTTGAATGAAGCCAAAAGCCAATAAAACCTCTGTCAATTTGTGAAACCACCGCCTTGGGGCCCGCTTTAGACCATATAAGGATTTATTGAGTTTGCGTACAATAGGTGAAGAACTAGAGGAGTGTAGTCTGTCAGGAATAAGCAGGCCTGGAGGAACAGTCATAAAGACTTCCTCAAGTAAATCTCCATGCAAGAAGGCATTGGATACATCCATCTGGAATAAAGACCATTTCTTGGAGACTGCTATAGCCAGCAGAACCCTAATTGTTGTCATTTTTGCTACGGGTGCAAAAGTATCAAAGAAATCTTGACCCTCTATTTGAGTGAACCCCTTTGCAACCAATCTTGCCTTGTGTTTATCCGAGAGAACCATCTCGCCTTGAACTTAAGTTTATAGATCCACTTGCACCCCACAGTATGTTTCCCAGGAGGAAGGGGTTGAAGGGTCCAAGTATTGTTGTTCTCTAAGGCATTTAGCTCACTCTCCACGGCTACACACCATTCAGAATGCTTCGATAGCTTGAGCATATGTGGTAGGTTCTTTAGGATATGAAGAAATGTTCAAGCAAAAGGAAGAATATGATGGAGAGACTTTGTCATAAGAGATGAAATTTGTGAGAGTGTATGGAGTGGAGTACCTGGTGATGGTTGAAGCTTGATGAGTGGTAAACTGAGGAGGAAGACAAGTATAATCCTTGAATTTTTGCTGGTACACATACGTCATTCTTACAGGTCTAGCCGAAGGAATAGGAGCTGGAGAATGAATAGAACCAGAAGACGGGGAAGAAGAAGAAGGAGGAGGAGGAGGAGGAGGAGAAGGAGGAGAAGAATGTATAGGATCTGAAGAAGTGGAAGGAGAAGGAGGAGGAAACTCAGTGTCTAACCAATCAATATTAGAGGGAGTAGAAAGAATAGGAGATGAAATGGGATTTGAAATAGATGAAGAGGCAAAAGGAAAAACATGTTCATAGAAACTAACATCTCTACTGAAAAAGATTCTGTGAGAAGATAAATCATATAACTTGTAGGCCTTTTTGTGAGAGGGATAACCTAGAAAGACACATTTAATAGCTCTATGAGAGAACTTATCTCTGTGATGTTGAAGAGTGGAAGCAAAACATAGACAACCAAAGATTTTGAGATGAGAATAAGATGGTTGTTTTCCCAAAAGACACTCATAAGGGGTCTTATTCCCAAGTACAGAACTGGGCAATCTATTAATAAGATAGGTGGCAGTCAACACACAATCACCCCTGAATTTTAATGGAATATGAGGCGAAACTTTAGAGATCTCGGCTATTTCCAAGAGATACCTATGTTTTCTCTCGGCTTTGCCATTTTGTTGAGGTGTTTCTGTACAAGTGCTAGTCTGAATGATACCAAGAGGAGCTAACAAGGCGGTGACTTTATGACTAAAGAACTCGGTACCATTGTCTGGAGTGAATGATTTTGATTTTAGATTGGAATTGATTTTGCACCATAAGAATGAAATTCCCTAGGAGAGTGGGAACTTGATCCTTGGACTTTAAAAGATAAATCCAAGTGCATCCGGAGTAATTATCAACAATGGTTAAGAATGAATTATAACCATCATGAGTCAATCGGTTATAGGGACCCCATAGGTCACAATGGATCGATCAAATGGGGATAAGCATTTAGAAGTGCTCAAAGGAAATGGAACTCTAGTTTGTCTAGCATAATGACACACATCACACAAGTATTCACCGCATTTATGATCAAGTTTACAATCAGAGATAGAAAGCAATTTCGCTTTAGGAATGGGAACATGTCCCAACCTAAGATGCCACAAAGTAGTAGAGGAAGAAAAACTATTACAAGTCAGTAGAAAGTTGTTGAGGACAATCAGAATTGATGTGAGAAGAAGAAGATGATGGAGACATGATCATCTCTATACAAGCCCCCACTCACTTTACCAATCACCTTGGGCTTCTTCACCACCTGGTCCCGCAGCAAGCATTTATCCGGAAAACAATACAGAGCGATTCTTGTCAAGAGTAAGCTTGCTAACGAGATATAAGATTGAAGGAGAATTCGAGTACAAACAAAACATTGAGTAAAGTAATGTTTTCTGTCAAGTGTCATAGTGCCTCTATGAGCGATAAGAGATTTATGACCATTTGGTAAATGCATATATGAGTTGATAGGAACAGGATTGATTAAGCCGGAAAAAGATGAAGTTATATGATCTGTGGCACCGGTGTCCAAGATCCAATCAAGATATATTGGAAAAAGAGTTCAAGCATAGAGGATTAATAACATTTGAAGTAAATGTGTGTGTACCGGATGATGCACTATCGGTAGGAAGTAACATTGTTTAGCATCTGAAGTAGTTGTTGCATCTGAAGTGGAGTGAAACCAAGAATGCAAGAGCATTGGAGTTCATATTGTTGGTAGATGCAGAATCTGCGACACCTCCAAGATAAGACGTGGATGAGGAAGATTCATTAACTGTGGCAGCTTTCGGATGAATTATAGCTAGAATTCTTTGACATCCTGGCTTTATGATGCTTAGGCATTCTAGTGAGATCGTTGGTCCCATATAAGGGATGCCAATCAGGATAGCCATGCAAGAAGAAACACCTATCCTTATTATGACTATCACCATGACAGAAATCACAAAATTGTTGACCTCTTGGTTTGCCCTTGTAACCAGAAGTGAAGTTTCTGAAATTGGTATTCCCTTTGCTTAGTAAAACTGTGGAAGAGGCTTCAGGATCTTGTACATTTAGATTAACAGTAGCAGTGCCCCTTTGTTGTTCTTCTTGCAGAAGCATACTCAGTGCTTCATTCACAGTAGGTAATGGCTTAAGCATTAGAATCTGACCTCTAGTAGAAGTGAAACTATCATTGAGTCCCATCAAGAACTGAGTGAGCTTGTGAACCAATTCAAACGTTTCTTGTTGCTTAATATGACCACAAGAACAGTTACAACTGCATTTACTTAAGTGAGTGAGAGCATAGTATTCATCCCACAGATTTCTGAATTTGGTGTAATAACCAGATACTGAGAGATGACCTTGAGTACAAGAGGTAAGATCTTTCCTAATTTGAAAGATTTTAGGGGCATTGGTTTGAGCATATCTGGTCTGCAGATCTTCCCAAACCAGTTTGGCAGTTGGCAGGTAAGCAATACTTGTGGCAATGTCAGGAGAGACCACATTTGCAATCCATGAGATAACCATGCTATTACATCTACTCCACACAGCTGCAAATTTGGATTCTGGCTTAGGTTGTGGAGATGAGCCATTAATCATACCAAGTTTTATCTTGGATTCCAAAGAGAGAATCATGGCTCTACTCCATTGACTGTAATTTGTCTCGGTTAGAACCTGAGATATCAACTTCATTCCCGGATTGTCATTGGGATGAAGATACAAAGGATGATTGGGAGACAATTGAATAACTGTCTCACAAATTTCATAGGGATCAATAGGTACTTCCTCAGAGGTGGTATCATCAATCGCCATGGAAATATGAACTCGAATAAACAGATGCACAAATTCGATCACTCAGAAGACGAACTAGATCAGAATCAAGGAGTAAACTCAAGCAAAATACAAGGATTTTAGGTCAGAAATCAAATCGAGCAGGATGAACAAGTATTGCAAAGCAAATCAAATGCGATTTTCGGACGTAAATCGAGCTCGAAAGATGAAAAATCAGAAGTAAATTGAACCTGAGTTAGGTCAAATTGATGCGGAAGCATGAACATGGATATGATGATAATCAGTCCTTCAGGATGAAGGCTCTGATACCATGAAGAAATCAACAATGGTGTGTATCTGAGAGATATAGTTGAGAGTAAATTGAGAGAAGATAATTGGGAAATTTGTCTATATTCATCAACTGAGGCTCTGTACACTTTATATACACCAGTTTGTTACTACTCTAACAAACTATACAACAGACTAACCAATCTCACCAACTTGACTATTCACCTTTCTATATACAACCCATAACTTTATATATATACACCTTAGACCTTCAGGTCTTCTCTGTTCCATTTAAGTCCTTCAGGTCTTCATTGTTATCTGAAGTGTCCTTTACCTTATCAGAATAGTAATGATTCTTTACCATTTTAGGAAGTGTGCAATTTGTAATGGGACGCCCAATGAAAAAAGTGTGCATTTTATAGCGGGACGGAGGGAGTATATGCTAACAGTTCATGTACCAAGACAGTTTTTCATTAACCTAGTATGAATGTACCAAAGCGGACGAAAACCTCCCAAAGATACTGGTATTAGTGTATTTGAAAAAAAAAAGAATGAGAATGAAAAAAAACAAAAAAAAATTAAAATTCGAATTAGAGTAATTACAAGTATATAATCCACAATGTAAGCCTAAAAATCATACTCCCTCCGTCCCAAAATGTTTGTCCCATTTGACTCTTTTATTAAACTTTGACCACAAATTTATGAGAGATTAATCATGTTCATGAAATTCTAAAAGTTGTTGTTGATAATATTATTAATGGTGAATCAATAGAAATTTTTAGAATTTCATGAACATAATTAAATTGTCATATATTTGTGGTCAAAGTTCAACAAAAAAGTCAAATGCGACAAACATTTTGGGACGGGGGGAGTATATTTTAAAGACCTACCTTACCTCTCCATAGCCGGTGTTCCGTGGAGCAATCCCTCATGATTGTCGCATTCACAAACACCAAGTCATAAGACAGTTGAAAACCAACTCAAGAATCAAACCCTTATATTGTTGTCTAACATGTGGTATTCTAGTATTATCTACTCCACTTAGAGCTGAAGATCTTGGAAAAGCTTAGTTCTGGAGTAACCTTTTGATTTCTAATGGTGTAACCAAGAAGAATGGACAAATGGACCAAGAAGTACAGGACAAAAGAAAAAACTTGTAGTAACATTTTGGCTACAAATGTTCTTTTGCTTCACCCATATCTACAAGAGTAAGAATGGACTTAATAAAGAAATATGGCATCAAAGATCACTCTGACAACATATTTTCCAATTAAGTGTCTCCAGAGCTCATAAAGTTACCATTCAAATTTATTTTGTTAATAAAAATGTTCGTTTATAAAACTCCAAATTTTTAAAAATGTGTATCTGCCCGACTCTAAGGTGTGTGCAAAATAAACCTTTTGAGTGTTGTAAAATCACTAAATTGAACAGTCATGTTGAAATTTGTGATATTTCTTAGGATGCATTTCCAAAAGTGCTCCTTAAATTTTGATGTCTGTTGCACATAAACGAGAGTAATCGTGCAATGCATTTATTGGTAACCAAAAAATGTTTTTTCACGTAATGTTACTTATTAGCACCTCATTAAGTGTCAATGAAGTATTCCCTCCGTTCCGGATCTAAGTGCACACTTTACTTTGACTTTTGCACGTAAATTAAGGAAGTGAATAATGGAGAAAGTGTTGTGAGTATAAAAGTAAAATAGGAGAGAGAATGAGTGGAGGGAATAGTAAATTATAATGGTATTGTGAGTATTAAAATAATATAGGGGAGAGAATGAGTGGAGGAAATAGTAAAGATTCATTTTCATTTTAGGAAATGTGCACGTAGGTTTGAGACTGATGAAGGCCAAAATGGGCTTAGGCCCGTGGATTTTTTTTCGGCCCGTGGTCCGTGGCCCGTTTTATCCGTGGTCCGTGGCCCGTGGGCAAGCCCGTAGACCGGCCCGTGTAACATACGGTACAGGCCGGGTTTGATAATCATGGTGACGGGCGGGCCAAGCCCGCGGGCTTCCAAAGCCCGTTTGCCCATTGTCCATTTGGCCCGTTTTTAGATTTTTTTTTTATAATTTATATTTAACACTTGGTTAACTAACACCAATGACCTCGTGGCCCAGTGGTAAGTAGCTTCCCTTTATTCCATTTCACCCGTGTTCGATTCCCCCCAACCCCATTACATCTTTTATTTAAAAAAAAAAAATGGTTCAAATCCGTTTGGCCCGTGGATCCTTGGATCCGGGCCAAACGGGCGGGCCTTACCATGGAAAAACGGCCGGGCCGGGCCGGGCTTTAGCCCGTCTCCTCTCACGGACTGGCCGGGTTATGCCCGTTTGTCCGTTTGTCCGCTCATCAACGGGCCGGGCCGGGCCGGACTACCCATTTGGCCTTCATCATTTGAGACGCCTAAAATGACAAAATGTGCACGTAGGTGTGGAACGGAGGGAGTATTTACTAGATGTTGCATTTATCTTTTTTTTTTTTTCACACCAAGTTATGAATATTTATTTCTCTTAAATATTTTTTGATAATATATTAGGTTTATTGTTATTTTTATTAATAGTTTTAGACTCAAGTTCTTTTTTTATATTTAACGCTTGATATTTTTTTATTTGGATCAGTTCTATTTTTTAATCCTATTTTTAGTTTCAAATTATTTTTAATTATATTTTTAAAATGTTATATAAAACTAAAATTTTGATTTGTGCTTTTTTATATTTTTATTGCAAATTATTGTAGCTTTTTAACGTTAGATTTACATTGTAATTTTTGTTTAATCAAATACCCGTAAAATACTTCTTCACTAATTTTTAGTTTTCATCCACTTACTTTTTAGATCACCCTTCATACACTAACTTTTTTTTCTTATACAATACTCCCTCCGTCCCAAAAAAATGTCACCATTTTAGGTTTGACACGCAAATTAAGAAAAAAAGTGGGAAGAAAAAATGTTGTAAGTGTAATTTGAAAAGAGGAGAGAGAATTAGTGGAAGAAATAGTAAATTTAAAAAGTGTTGTAAGTGTAATAGTATTTTAGGAAAGAGAATGAGTGGAGGAAATAGTGAGTGGGTGTAAGACCATCTACAACCATGGCACAAATCACACGGCATGGCCTAGGTGGCAGGGGAGACATCCCACATTCATGACTTTGTTAAAGTCATGAATGACTTTTACATGTTTTGTTTTGGCAGAAGCAGCGTGTCACGGCATGAAATTAATTTTTTTTTTATAAAAATTGCAATTAACATATAAAAAATAATAAAAATATTGAAATAATTATATATAGTAGTAATAAATGTAATATAAATGAGTAGAAAATAAAAAATATGATGAGATATAATAAAAAGTAGGAGAGAGAAACTGATGACTTTTGTCATGAATGGAGATAAAATTGTTTGGAGTTGTGTTTTTAATAAATGATAACGTGGAGCTGAGGTGGAGGAGAGAGGGATGGGAATGAAGTTTCATTGTTAAAGAGACGCTTTAAACGAAACGCCATTTTAAATAAAAAGTGACGAATTTCCGAAATAGAGGGAGTATAATAGTACTTTTCAATATTATATTACTCTACTACTACTACTAGCAATACTTTCCAATATAATCCTTTTTTACTAAGGATTTGGGTTGTTTTTTAATTAACGCAATGATATACTCCCTCCGTCCCGGAACTTACTTCACAAACACTGTTTGCACTGGTTTTAAGGAGGGAGTATTATATTGAAAGTGTTGTGAGTGTGAAAATAAAATAGGAGAGAGAATGAGTGGAGAGAATAGTAAATTATAATGGTGTTGTGAGTATTAAAATAATGTAGGAGAGAGAATGAGTGGAGGGAATAGTAAAGATTCCTTTCCATTTTAGGTAAGTTTTAAATGTGTGAAGTAAGTTTTGGGACGCCCAAAAGGAAAAGTGTGAAGATTGTTCCGGGACGGAGGGAGTATATTTGTAGATATAAGACCATGTCCAATAAGTCAACTATCAAAAAACATTCAACTACCTTAATATCACGACATCTCATCTTCTCTCTCCATCCACTTAATCATTTGAGTAGGTCTGCTGAGAAACGCGTTTCTCCATAACTATGGAGAAACGCGTTTTTAATAGCCAGAAGCTATACGTTTGATAACCAGAAGAAAATTTCTGGATATCAGTCTCAAAGGGTTCTGGATATCCAGAAGCTTTGGAACGGATATCCAGAAGCCTTTGGGCGGATATCCAGAAAAAATAGATTTGAAGCAAATCCAAGGCCAAGACCAGAAATTGCTTATTGAAGGTTTCTGGATATCCGAAACCTTCAAATGTATATCCGAAACCATCAAATGAATATCCGAAACATTTTGAAAGTTTACGGATATTCATTTTGAAGGTTTTCGGATATCCAAACCTTCAAATGTATATCCATAAATCATCAAATGAATATCCAGAAACATTTTGAAAGTTTCTGGATATCATTTTGAAGGTTTCTGGATATCACTTTCATAAGCTTCTGGATATCCTTTCAAAGGGTTCTGGATATCCAGAACCTTTGAGACTGATATCCAGAAGTAACCATGGGACAAGGTCATGGCCAATACAAAAATTTTCTGGATATCCTTTCAAAAGGTTCTGGATACCCGTAACCCGTTTCTCCATAACTTATGGAGAAAGATTTTACGTAATCATTTAGCTACTTTCTCAACTACACCCCCCACAATAAGCTAGTTTAGTTTAAAATTCAACTCCTCCCAACTCATCATTCTATACCCCACCACTTTTTATTTTATTTACAATATTTAATTTTATAATTAAAAAAATAATAAAAATAATAATAATTTATTATTAAAAAATAAATTATTAATATTTTTATTTATAAATTCGAGATTTTTTTTAATTTTTTAAATTCACACTTAATTAATTTTTTTCGAAGCAATTAAATAGATACGGGAATATTTTAATTTTAATAAAAATAAGAAAAGTGCAGTTTGGTGGGTCCCCAAGTGTTCTTCAACCAGGTTGGATGGTCTCAACCCCTCCCCTTCAATCACCCCCCTCTCAACCCCTTATTGCACACACTCATCTAGTTGACCCCCCCCCCCTCTTTCAACCTCCCTCTCAACCCTTTATTGGACATGGTCTAAGTGAATTCAAAATTACGTAGTTTTAAATTATTTTTTATTTTTAAATTTCTTTCTTTTTTAGTTGATTTATCAAATTTATTTGACCGTGCATTTAACGCACGAATGTTATACTAGTTATTAGTAATTCCTCCCAACTCCATTATAAAACAACTATAAAACAACGTTAAAATTTGACCGTAAACATATCCAACTTGAAAGGATATAACTTTCCCACTCTCTCTCTCTCTCCAAATCCCCATGCACTCTCCCCTCCCCCCCTTCTCCGTCGATGATTGACACTGTTTCACACTTTCACCCCACCGCGCTAAAATTTGGTGAATAAAGTAGTTTCTAGTTAGATTTACAATCTCACCCATGTAGTCTTCAATTAGAGTTCCTTTTCGTTTTGGATTATTTTTTGTGATAATACATCAGTTAGTTGAATAATTTGATAATATTTGTGCACTTCAAAGAGTTGTAATTATTATTTTTTTTTTGGGGGGGGGGGGCAAAAATTTAGGTTTCTATGTGAACTTGTTCATAAATTAAAATTATAAATTTTGTAAAAAAAAAAATCACACGAATGAGTTTCGGTTGATTTAGTTGATTTTTTGTGCTGAAAATGGAGTATGAAAGTTATCTCTGTGACAGACTTTCGTTTGGTCCGAGTAATAAGCATTAGAGCAATTTTGGTTTATTTTGTTTTTTTCTAAAACTCTTCATTAGTCACTTTAAGGCCCCGTTTAATTTGACTTACGAGGAAGTGTTTATAGCTTATAACTCTTCATTAGTCATTTTTGAATCGTTTGATTTCATTTTTGATAAAATAAGTCATAAGTCATGTACAAGCCAATTAAAGCACAATTTCCCTTATAAGTCATAAGCATTAAGCTAAGTGCTTAAGCCATAAACACGTATGAAGAGTAAAAATATTAATAATAATAAAATTATAACATAATAATAATAATAAAAATAAATAATAATAATATTAATAACAATAAAATAAAATAATAATAAAATAATAAAAATAAAATAATAATAATAAAAAACAAATAATAATAATAATAAAAAAATTAAAAAATAACAATAAAAATAATAAATAATAATAATAACAATAATAATAAAATAATAATAATAATAATACTAATAAAAATAATAATAATAAAAATAATAATAAATAATAATAATAAAATAATAAAATAATAAAATAATAAAATAATAAAATAATAATAATAATAAATAAAAATAAAAAATAAAAAATAAAAATAAAAATAAAAATAATAAATAATAAATAATAATAATAATAATAAAATACAAAAATACAAACATACAAAAATAATAAATAATAAATAATAAATAATAAATAATAAATAATAAATAATAATAATAATAATAATAAAATAAAATAAAATAATGATAATCATTACTCCCTCCGTCCTGCATCAAGAGTCCTACTTTTCCCTTTTGGTCCGTCAGGATCCAAGAGTCCCTTTCCTTAAATGGAAAGTTTTCCATATATTTATACCCTTATCATCTCCATATATTTACAAAAAAACCATTACTATTCCTCCCACTCATTCTCTCTCCTATTAAATATTTTTAACTTTTACATTCTCTCTCCTATTCTCTACCACACATTTAACTTTTACATTCTCTCTCCTATTCCCTACCACACATTTAACTTTTACATTCTCTCTCCTAAAATTTTCTACCCACTTTAAAAAAATTTCTTAAGAAGCGTGAAATCCCTCCCGAGGACCCTTGGTCTGGGACGGAGGGAGTATTATTTTAGTCTTTATAGTTTCATTCAGCACTTTTTCAGCTTTTTAATCAAACAGTCATACTTACTTATGACATGTCATCAGCATTTCAAAAAAACTAAATCAAACAACATCATTCATCAGCTCATCAATCATAAATCATCAGTTATAAGTTATCAATCATAAGTAATAATGCATCAGCACATATCAATAAGCTAAATCAAACGGACCCTAACTATGAAAGCTAACTCTTATATTTTTCTATTATTCTTTCTTTTTCGGTTCTTATAGTTGGCTATCAATTTATTTATTTTACTCTGATAGTTGGTTATCATTTTTTTTTATTTTTTTTGATGATTTGTTATTATAGTTTTTTTCATTCAGATATTTGGTTGAGCTCGCGTGAATGCGAGCATGGGTATTTTTACTAGGGGCTTTAGAGAAATTGGGAAAATACCTCTTATTATTTAAGCATTAATGTTAGATCCAGAGTTTTTAGTGGAATTGTCTCTAAAACTTCTAAAACTTTCGGGCTTGCAATAATGCATAAAGATCATGAGGTACTCCTTTTAAATATCAATTGATTTTGAAATGAAAATTCATAATTTATCCAACAAAAATAACAAAAATATCTATATTCTCTAAAATTTAGAGAGTATTTGAGGGATATCAAGGGAATAAACTCTTAAATTTATAAAGTTATATAGGCAATTTGTCTTAATATTACTAATTTGGACAAATTGCTATCGATCAAATAACCATATTAACAATAAATAGGACAACTAGAGTTCATAAATTTGGAGAATAAAATCGAAACCCCATTAACCCTTAATTCAATACTAGTTAGTAACCCGTCGATACTCGACGGGCATATTGAATTGGAGTTAATAATTAATAAATATAATTGAAAATACATATCTAAAGCGCATCTAAATTAATTGAAAAATATATAAAATATGTTCATATATTTAGAAATTTGGGATTATAAACATTCGGATGTGTCTTTAAGTCATTTTTCACAACAATAACCTTAATCTCATGTGTTAGAGTTAAATGTAATTTAACCCCTTAAATTTTGAAGTTAAAAGACGTAATAATTCACCATAGACGTGACATGCATATGATCATTTTCGTTGAATTTTTATTGTGTTTGTTGGATCTGAGGTGGTGAGATGGCAAAGTGGAATAATTTTTATATGGAGCACCACTTAAGGACAAATTTCGCTAGGAGGTGAAAAGTGGGATACTCGGGGGATTAAATGTATTTTGACCTAAAAAATTGACATTTGTCAAGTTCTAACCCAAAATGGAAATGCGTACATGGCAGCATATGTGGATCATTTTCGATTCGCTCACAAGCATATAACTTAAGTGGATAATTTTATTAAAGAAAGAGGGTAAAGTTGTAAAAATTGCAAATAGAAACCTTAATATTTTTCACAAACCGAAAGAATTAAACATAAACTATTACTATTTCTCCTGTCACCTATGAATTATCAAAACTACCCAAACACGGCTTCAATGCATTCCTCCACTATACCTCCTTAACTCAAAACATGACCAACACCTCTTCTCATATGCTTTCTCTAGTGCTGAAATCTATTGGCATTATCGTTAATTGTTGCTTTGCCCTGTAACTTCTTTATTTTTGAGACTATCCATTAAACCCTCTTCTAAACTACCTTAACACAAAGGGTTGTACCACCATCAACAACGAAAAACTACTTTATCTAAAAATTGTAACTCATTTGTAGCTCAAACCGTTGCAACGTCCACCACTATAATCAAAGAAAGAAAGTAAGCGAATCACATTAATTGTTGATTTATTTGACTGTTATATACTATATAATAAATTAAGATGTATGTCATAATAAATATCATCTTGCAAATAACTATTTTAGATTTACAAATATTGATTTTTTATAAAAAAATTCTTATTTTCAATATATATTTATTACTTTTAAAAATAATTAAGTTCTACACTTTCTTATTATGTCTCATTTGAATGAGTATCTAATGATTTGGGTTTACAAAATTTTCTATCTCTCAATTTCAAATGTCTATCCATACCTTTTACGACTCAAAATAATTGTTATTTCAACAAATTATATATCTTAAATATGCATGTTTTTAGGCCTTTTATTTTTATATTTGTTTTATCTTTTTATGGCTTTTAAATAACTATTGATATAAAAGATATTCATATGATCAGTACGCATATATAATTATTTTCATACTAAAAATATTAAATAAAGTATAATCCATATGCAATAAACTACCGTATAGAATAATTTTTTTAATGTTTGAATATGTAAAATAAGTTTAAATATAGGATTTATGCTTAGAACAATTATAGGTATTATGTGAAATAATGTGGTTATTCAAGTTAAATGAATGAAGGATATATATTCAAGTGTACGTAAAATTGACCATTGGTTGACAAAAGGATGGTTATTTCTATGAATTTAAACCCAAGGGGAAGAAGTGTATTAATTTGTTCAAACTCAGCAGGTGGGCATGAAATCAACCGAAAGAGCTCGGGATTCGATATTTCTTTTAATATGAAAGGTTATGTGTTTAATTTTCACTAAATGCACTTTCAAATATCATTCTTGTAATATATTAAGCCATTTGTTAATAAAAGTTCCATTAAAAAGCTGTTAGGATACAACTTTTCAATTTTCTCAATTTAGGGTCACAAGTGCAAAAGTTCATCAATATGAGATTTTTAACAAAACTTTATAGAAAACCCCGGTTAAGTCACGCGGGTGAAAAAGCATGATGGTTGTTATCTTAATTTTTAGAAAAAACTTAATACCCTCACTATTATGAAAATATTTTCTTATTTTATTTTTGATGCTTAATTTAAGTAAACGTTGACCCATAATATATGAAAATCTAATATTTCTTTTAAAAATAATTATTGATAGTATTATAAAATTTAATTAGGAATATTATTTTTCACTAAATCTTGTTCAAATTTTAGTCAAATTGACGATTAACTACCAAAAATTAATGAGATTATCTTTATGGAAAGATAAGTGTATATTTTGTTAAAGTTTGCTAATGGGAAAATTTGTATGGAATATAGGGGTTGAAAGTGTGAAATAAAAAATTGATAACCCTTAATATCATTCGATTAACTAACCTAAATAATAATTAGATAATTAATATTTTACAAAATATACAATTAAAATGATGACCAAAACTAAAATTTTATTTTTCAAGAAACATGAAAAGAACTATGGAAACAATTTCATAATCATTTACCTCACAATAATAATAATAATAATAATAATAATAATAATAATAATAATAATAATAATAATAATAATAATAATAATAATAATAATAAAAATAAAAATAATAATAATAATGCATAATAGACTAAGTATCAAGTAAGTATTGATATTGCAATCAAGACAAATTCAAATTTTGAATAGCCTTATCTTTTTCAATCATATACAATTTTTCTCAATAAATGGAAATAAATGGATCGCTAAAAATAATCTAAATATAACATTTTTGTTTCTATATTAAAAAAATAAAAATTCAAATGAAATAATTTGTTAATAAATGCGACAATTGCATTTTTTTTTCTTGGGATAAAATGAGTATTCATCAATATGATTTCAAAATATAACACTTTCTCGGACCAAAATAAAAATCAAACTCATATGATATATATATATATATATATAATAAGCAAATAAAATAAATAATAAATGTGACTCATAATAGTAATAATAATAATAATAATAATAAAAATAAAAAATAAAAGTTTTGTATTTGTGCTAACAACCCTTTATCTTATCGATGAGAAATATCAAAATTTGCACAAAAAATTACTCCAAGTAATTAACAAATGAAGCAAGTAAAAGTTTCCACACACAAAGTAACCTCATTTCAATTCACAAAAGAAAAAGAAGCTGAATGTAAGTAATTGTGATAAAGTGAATCATATTTATGATCACGCTCTTTAAAAAACAATTGAAGATTTCTTACCTTTGGATTTGTAAATTAATTGGATGGTAGATTGGTTTATATAATATTACTATATATATGTCCCAAAATAAATGTCATTTTTTTAAAAAATTGTTCTTGATAAAAATTTGATTTTTTTTTTTTACATTCATTTGGGACGGAGGGAGTAATTTACATAATTTTGAGTTAATGTCTAAAGTTAACTTTGATTTGTTTTTAAAATAAGGATATTGGTATCATATAAACGGGAATCGATAAGTTTGTTGAAATTCACTGTTATCTTTGAACCGAAATATTATTATTTAATTATCTCCAAATTTTATGTTAATAGGCAAAGTTTTTTTTTTTTTTGAAATAAAAAATTAAGAATGTCATTATCTCTTGTGCAACATGACATCTGACGATTAATTACACTAAGGTTTTTTTTTTTGACATGAAATTACACAGAGTTAAGAAATTGATTAAATGAATGTAAAGTGATTTCTTCAAATTCAAAATAGGTAATCATGTCAGACTTTCAAATAAATCCTAAGTATTCATTTTACATTTAAAATAGACAGTATTATTTTATATCTTACTTCAGAATTTTAAAGATTCTAAATTTGATTTTTTTTTAATTTGATTTTTTGTTTTTTGTAGTAGATGCCTATTTCGTGCCATGGTCTTTGATTAGATTAGGTAAATGAATCTTAAATTCCAAACCAGGTAATCTTATTATTTCATATCTTCAGAATTTTAAGAAATTTATATTTAAAAAAGTGGATTTTTTTTCTCTGTCCAAATCAAATGATAGAAATCTCTATTTAAAGAGAAAAAAAAAATGAATTTTGGTGTAATTTTTTTTTAAAATTAATTTATTATAAAATAATTGAGGTCAAATAAATCGAATTTTAAAAAAAAATCTTTAAAAGTTACTAATTGAATTTCAAATGCATGATTGTGATTGGTGGATGATGGAAAGATCAGCCAATGATATTGTGTCACTTGGAGTTTTCTTGGAGCTTGAAAAACTTTTGCTATAATATATAGTAGATTCTTTATTTTTATGATAAGTAATATTATTATTATAATTATTATTATTATTATCATTTATAATTAAAAATAATACTTCACACTTAATTAATTTTCACTAAAAAGATATTGAAAAATAAAAAAGGAAAATTAACAAATGATAATTAAGAAATTTATATTTAAAATCTGTGTTTTTTTTCTCTGTCCAAATCAAATGAAAGAAATCTTTATTAAAAGAGAAAAAAAAATTAAGAATTTTGGTGTAATTTTTTTTTTAAAAAAATTAATTTATTATAAAATAATTGAGGTTAAATAAATCGAATTTAAAAAAAATCTTTAAAAGTTACTAATTGAATTTCAAATGGATGATTGTGATTGGTGGATGATGAAAATATTGACCAATGATATTGTGTCACTTGGAGTTTTTTTGAAGCTTGAAAAACTTTTACTATTATATATAGTAGATTCTTTATTTTATGATTAGTAAAATTATTATTATTATGATTATTATTATTATTATTTATAATTAAAAATAAATACTTCACACTTAATTAATTTTCAATAAAAATATATTGAAAAATAAAAAAGAATAATTAAGAA
Source organism: Adenophora triphylla var. japonica (assembly GCA_022495995.1). Taxonomy (NCBI): domain Eukaryota; kingdom Viridiplantae; phylum Streptophyta; class Magnoliopsida; order Asterales; family Campanulaceae; genus Adenophora; species Adenophora triphylla. The sequence goes on from JAFEMH010000525.1 coordinate 148,674, forward strand.
ATTTATATTTAAAAAAGAGGGTTTTTTTTTCTCTGTCCAAATTAAATGAAAGAAGTCTCTATTTAAAGAGAAAAAAATTATGAATTTTGGTGTCAATTTTTTTTAAAAAAATTAATATAAAATAATTGAGGTCAAATAAATCGGATTTTTTTTTTTTTTAAAAGTTACTAATTGAATTTCACATGAATGATTGTGATTGGTGCATGATGGAAAGATTAGCCAATGATATTGTGCCACTTGGAGTTTTCTTGGAGCTTGAAAAACTTTTGCTATTATATATAGTAGATTATCATTTATAATTAAAAATAAATACTTCACACTTAATTAATTTTCACTAAAAAGATATTGAAAAATAAAAAAGGATAATTAACAAAGGATAATTAAGAAATTTATATTTAAAAAATTAATTTATTATAAAATAATTGAGGTCAAATAAATCGGATTAAAAAAAATCTTTAAAAATAACTAATTGAATTTCAAATAAATGATTGTGATTAGTGGATAATGAAAAAATTGACCAATGATATTGTACCACTTTGAGTTTTCTTGGAGCTTGAAAAACATTTGCTATTATATATAGTAGATTCTTTATTTTTATGATTAGTAAAATTATTATTATTATTATTATTATTATTACTAGTGAGTAACCCGTCGATTCTCGATGGGAATAAAACACTGAGATAAAAGTTAAATGTAAATACAATTCAAAAAATTAATGAGATAATTTTATGTAATATATTACAACTTGTCAGAAGCTTCTTTGTACACAACATTTGTAGTCGTGTCATCTGACTGTTCATGACTATTACATATAAGCACTTTAAGTCATTTCCTTGTAGTTACTCTAGAAAAAGCAACATATAATTGTCCATGACTAAATACTGATCTTGAAAGAAAAAGACTAACATGAGCGAGCGACTGACCCTGACTTTTATCTATCGTCATTGCAAAAGAAACGGTCAGTGGGAATTGTCTCCGTTGAAACCTAACCAGAAATTTTGTTGTATCAGAAGGTGATATAATCATCCTCGGTATCAACACCTTCTTACCACATTCTTTTCGGACAACATTACCGCCTCGACAACGTGCTTACCTATATATATATATATATATATATATATATATATATATATATATATATATATATATATATATATATATATATATATATATATTAAAATAACAGTATGTTTTATGTCAAATAATCAAATAATTAATTGTATAAATGTATAATTATATACTAACACAATTGATTTGCGTATCTAGATTTGTAACGATCAATCTTGTATCGTTACACAATTCTGAAGCTTGATCTATATTTCGTAACAACATGACGATACATCCAATCTTTAGCTTCAGTATGTGATTAGGTATTCCATAGCACTTGACGGTGTTTAGGAATTCAAACTATTTCTTTCAATGATACAATTTTCTTTCAACATAATTTTTAAATTTGTACTTAATTTTTTAGTCTAATATAATTTTCTTAAATTATGCACTTTCCTTTCAATCTGTGGATTTCGATTCATTTTAGATATTTGATTAAATTTTAATTTCAAATGTCAAACAATAATTTTACAATCCTGCCCTTAGCTTTCTCTAACTTGCTTTAGCCAATTAAAAAAATCAAACAAATATTTTTTATACAATAAACTCAGGAATACAGAAAAGATTGGCCACTAAGTTTCATTGACGGAGGGAGTATTATCTTGACGGAGTGGACCTATAATTTTAAATTTGAAATTAGAATCATTTACATATTGAATTTCAAATGGATGATTGTGATTGGTGGATGAGGGAAAGATTGACCAATGATATTGTGCCACTTGAAGATTTCTAGGAGTTTGAAAAACTTTTGCTATTATACATAGTAGATTTGAGATGTTATTTAGTATGGAAATTTTTTATAAAAAGTTATATAAAAAAAGTTAATATTTTTTAAAGAAATGAAAGTATATAATAGAAAAAAAAGGGACGGACAATAGAATTTACTTTTTTTATTTTTTTTTTAATTTTTTTTGAATAAATAAAACTATTTGGTATGATATTTTAGATTTTAAATTAGAATCATTTACATATTGAATTTCAAACGGATGATTGTGATTGGTAGATGAGGGAAAGATTGGCCAATGATATTGTGCCACTTGAAATTTTCTAGGAGCTTGAAAAACTTTTGCTATTATATATAGTAGATTTTAATGAATCGTATTAATCTATAACTTCCCAAATTAGATAAATTTCACTTCAAATAAAAAACGATTGGGGAAATCAATGGGGGATAATTTGTTTCCCTTTTGATTTTCTCGAGAAATTATTCAGAAAAGAAAATCCCAGAAAATTGTGGCTTAGATGGAAGAAATCCACGTGCGTTAGTTGATGATGGCCAAACGGATAGTTCGGCCCGGCCCGTCGCTCACGTGTCAAACGGACAAACGGATTTTATTCGGCCCGTTCGTGAGGAGAAACGGGCTTACGTCCGACCCTTCCGTTTCCAAGTATCCAAGCCCGCCCGTATAGCCCGGATTCAAGGATCCACGGGCCAAACGAATTTTACCTTTTTTTTTTTTTTTAAATCTGAAAATGCTAATTAAAATATTTGAAAATGCTTGAATTTTTTTTTGACAAATACAAAATTCTTTAGAATTAAACAAAGTATTTTATAAAAAAAAACAACTTAGTACCAATAATTTTAATTATATTTTTTAAGAGGTATAAATATAATTATAAACTTTTATTAACTTAAGTAAATAAAAGTTTATAATTATAATTTTTTTAATATAAATTTTTATTTACTTAAGTAAATAAAAGTTTATAATTATACCTATTAGAAATTAACATTATTGGGACTAATTTATTTTTTTTAATGTACATTTTTTTTAATAAGACAATATGAAATACTTAAAACAATAAAATTACCTCCACCTTCTTTCTTCATGGGATGGGTTTGAAATTTTTTTTGAGGTTGTATGAATTTTTTGTGGGAGAAAATTGAAAGTAAGAAGTGTTATTTATAGTTGATAGAAATTCATTTTGACCAAAACTATCCCTAAATATGATTGTTGGGAGGGGTAATTTTGTCCCAAAAAATATATGCCTGGTAAAGGATAATTTATACTCCCTCCGTCCCAGAACAAGTGACACAGTTACTGTTCCGCACGGGAATTAAGGAAAAAGTGAAAAGGTTGATGTGTTGTGAGTGTAGATAGTTGAGTAGGATAGAGAATGAGTGGAGAGAATAGTAAATTATAATGGTGTTATGAGTATTAAAATAATGTAGGAGAGAGAATGAGTGGAGGGAATAGTAAAGATTCTTTGCCATTTTAGGAAGTGGGACTTATTAGTGGGACGCCCAAAATGGCAAAGTGTGTCACTTGTTGTGGGACGGAGGGAGTATACATTTTGGATGAAAATGCCCCTCCAACGAATTTATTAACGAATATATATGGGGACATTTCAAAAAAAAAAAAAAAACGGGTCTGTGATGTACCCGATTTTTTTTTAAATCAACGGAGTCGCCACACCGTTTTTAGTTTAAGGGGCCAAAACTTTGAAAAAATGCCCGAAAATGAGAGAAATGAGTTCGGAGGTCACGTTACACTCCGAGAAGAACGATTAGCACGTTCACCCGGAATGCCTCGTAAAAACGAGTCTTCCAAACTTGAAACCATTTGTATGTGTGTGTGTGTGTGTGTTTTGAAAAAAGGATTTTCTGGAAATAAAAGTTTTAACTGGACTGGACTGAAATTAATCAAAACATTGTGCTTCTGTGAGTGAAAAAGGGCTTAAAACAAAAATATTTGTCCATGACATTCTTGTCCGCGCGGATCAGGCTGAGGCTCAATCCTGTCCGCGCGGATAGGACAGTAAGATTCTTTTTTGCGGCTTTCAGTCGATTCTCAGTAAATTCCGAATGTCAACTCGGAGTTACGTAATCGAACCTGAGTTTGCAAATGTAAAGTGTTATATAAAAACATTTTTGGATTTTGCATCCATGCTTGTCCCCACTTTCTTTAGGCTTTGATTAGTGATCACTAAACATGATTAGTGGTGATCTACTATATCAAGCCATCCTTAGGGTACATTAGGACTTAGAAGCACTTCATTTGCTTGGGATGGGGGTTTAACATGAAATAACTTTGATAAAACAAGAAGTAGGTCAAGATGTATCAACTTTAGAGTGGATTTCTAAGGTGGTCATTAAGATGACCATCCTTGAGATCTTTAAACTCAAGTGTATCTCATACATCTTGTGTGACCTAATTTGTGAGTCTTAAGGATGTTCATCCATGAAAATGGTTCCAAGGTGAACATCTTAGACTAAGGAAAATATTTATAAGGAAGTAAACAATTTAGACCATTTGAAATGGTCATCCATGGAGATGAACTCCAAGGTGACCACCTTTTAGGTCAAGTAGGCAAGTAAGAAGCAAGATCTAGTTAATGTAAAAGGGATAAAAGGGAATAACATAATAAAAGATGTAGATCTTCATGGAAGATCATCCATGGAGATGAACTCCATGGAGATCTTCCTAGATCCAAGGAGTAGAGGGATGGGGATCAATAATAAATAAGTAGATAATGAAGATTTAACAAGTAGATAAACAAGATCTAAAGAAATATAGCAAAATAACAAAATTTAAGGAAGATGATGCTTGAACAAAGATAGGTTTAGTGAAAAGAAGGAGGGTTTTACCAATGGTGACACCCTATCTTCTTGGATTAGAGTTTGACTTGAGGAGTATCAAGATTTGGTGTTTGAATTTGTGTTTAGGGCTTGTGTTTGGATGAGTGTTTGAAGGCTGTTTTCTGGAGATATTTCGGAAGAGTAACAGTGTGTAAGTTGTTGATGACTTTAAACTGAGAGAGAAGGGTTGAATTTATAAGCTGGATAAGGTTTCAAAGATGTCCGCACGGATGAGACTGAGTCTCATTCTTGTCCGCGCTGATTGGAATGTAGGCGTGCCTGATTCTGCAGAAAAGCAGTTTTGGCTGTTTGCAATTAATTAAAAGTTGGTCAATTTCTTGGAAATCACTCTTTCCAGCGAGATCCAACCCATTTTGTTGTTCCTTTAAGGTCCTTCCTTGTTTAAATTGCCTTAGGAAGTGACCAAAATGCCCTTAAATGTTTATTTGACGTGGAAAATGTTAAATTGGGCTGAAGGAACATTGGCGATTCAGATTGGGACACTTACAGTAGCCCCTCGGCGACGGTACTTCCGGAGGAAGTGGGGTCGTCGATAAAAGTGAGGTCCCAATCTGTTGGGGAAAAGAGGGTGACCATTTTGGTCGGACCTCTGGGGAAAGGAATGACCGTTTCGGTCTGATGGCTGAACCTATGGTAGGCTTCCTACGTATTCTTAAGAGGAATCAAGCCGGTCGTAGTTCGGGTCTTTCGACTATCTTCAGATGTCGACCCTAGAGTGACTATTTTAGGGTGTCAACCTGGTAATGATTTCGATTTGTCGAATCAGAGGATGATTGCGGTTTATTACTTTCCTCGTATTTTATGTTGAAACCGAAGTGATAGCGTTTAGGTGCCTCAAGCCTTAATGATGGCGTTTAGGTGCCTCGAACCTTAATGATGGCGTTTAGGTGCCTCGAACCTTGATGATGGAGTTTAGGTGCCTCAAACCTTGATGATGGCGTTTAGGTGCCTCGAACCTTGATGATAGCGTTTTAGGTGCCTCGAACCTTGATGATGGCATTTAGGTGCCTCGAACCTTGACAAATGGTGATCTGGAGGTATCCACTTGTTTTGAAACGATTTCCTTCGATGGTTCGTATCCTTTCGTTGGGGACAGACTCTGAGGGGACAGACGGTCTTACGTTTGCTGCCGTAGAAAGAAACGGTGTTCCGTTAGCTTTCGTCGGGGATGAACCTAAGTTGAGGTTTAGTTCAGGAGTATGAACCTAAATGGGGACTTAGTTCAGGAGTATGAACCTAAGTTGAGGTTTGGTTTAGGAGTATGAACCTAAATGGGGACTTAGTTCAGGAGTATGAACCTAAGTTGAGGTTTGGTTCAGGAGTATGAACCTAAATGGGGACTTAGTTCAGGAATATGAACCTAAGTTGAGGTTTGGTTCAGGAGTATGAACCTAAATGGGGACTTAGTTCAGGAGTATGAATCTAAGTTGAGGTTTGGTTCAGGAGTATGAACCTAAATGGGGACTTAGTTCGGGAGTATGAACCTAAGTTGAGGTTTGGTTCAGGAGTATGAACCTAAATGGGGACTTAGTTCAGGAGTATGAACCTAAGTTGAGGTTTGGTTCAAAAGTATGAACCTAAATGGGGACTTAGTTCAGGAGTATGAACCTAAGTTGAGGTTTGGTTCAGGAGTATGAACCTAAATGGGGACTTAGTTCAGGAGTATGAACCTAAGTTGAGGTTTGGTTCAGGAGTATGAACCTAAATGGGGACTTAGTTCAGGAGTATGAACCTAAGTTGAGGTTTGGTTCAGGAGTATGAACCTAAATGGGGACTTTAGCTCAGGAGTATGAACCTAAGTTGAGGTTTGGTTCAGGAGTATGAACCTAAATGGAGACTTAGTTCAGGAGTATGAACCTAAGTTGAGGTTTGGTTCAGGAGTATGAACCTAAATGGGGACTTAGTTCAGGAGTATGAACCTAAGTTGAGGTTTGGTTCAGGAGTATGAACCTAAATGGAGACTTATTTCAGGAGTATGAACCTAAGTTGAGGTTTTGCACCTGAGGGAGACTATTTAAAGGTGTTCTTGTTGGGGAAGATTCGAGCTTACGATAACCACCGGGATTTAGATATCTAAATCCAAGATGGTGGTGACTTGAGGCGTCTGAGTCAAGCTGGTGCGTACTCGAGGGTCTTGCCAATTATTTGGGCAATTCTGTTGAAGTCATTGTCATTACGCTTCGATGGAGACCATTCTTGCTGCGAAGAGGCTTCAGGTCGTAACGGAAAACTGGTCTTTCATGTTTGAATTGCTGCATTTGTTAGTAGATAGGAAGATGCATATATGACATTCATGATGACGGATGCATGCATAGAACCAAAATGATTATGAGAGTATCACTGCATATGTTCGCGAGATGATGCATTTACTTGCTTTTGGAGATGCGCTTAGCCTAAGCTTTTGGCAGGGAAATTATGATTTATGATCTTCAATCACTTAGGATTGTTCCTATTGATTCAAGTTTTGTGCATGCTACATGAGCCCTTGGGAGATTTTTGTGGGGATGCATGGTGGTGAGAGGGTTTGTATGTGTTTATGTATGGTGGGGTGAACCCTCTCCCATGAGGTGGGGAAATGTATGAGTGATGGACGATATAGTGCAGTCTAGGCAAGTCGGGGATGCTCCCGGGAGTACAAATTGCTGCAGATTGAGTTGTTGCTGGTGAGAATAAGGTGTGTCGTGCACCCGAGACGGCAAGCAACAGAGAATGTGCAGAGAATGCCCTGGTTTTGAAGAGATGACTAGGCGAAGCCCTAGATCTTGATGAGGTGGCCATGGCGAAGCCCCAGTTGATGATGCAAAGGAAACCCGGAGGGAATGTGGTAAAGAGAGCCTGAGAGAACAGCTTAACAAAAATCCCCAGCTTGGAGAGATTCAATGCATCCCTATTGCAGACAGAGTCATCTCGTGGCCACGGAGGCAACCCATCATTTCAAACTTTAGTCAATCAGTCAATGGACAAGACTCAGAAATGTTTACGTGCGGGGGCACATCTTTCGAAAAGTGGGAATGAATCCCAATTTTGTGTATACACACTCGCTTTAGGTTTGACTCTTTTGAGAGAGTATAAGCATCACAAGGTGTGGAAAAGTGTATGGAAGCCCCTGCTGACAGAAAGACAGTGTTTGGGTCTATTTCCCTATGATAGAGAGAGAGAAGACTTATCGAGACACTTGAAAACTTGTCTTATTCATGATGATCACAAGGCTGCTTAAAACCCTTTATTGATGTTCGGGTTATTCAAACACTAAATCTGATATGAACAAATATTTTGATTAATCACAAGGAGAAAACCATCTGACATCGAGAATCAAGCTCTGAAGGACGAAAAGTGTATAGGGACGATCCTTGATGAGACCGGATTTTTTTAATTTTTTTTTTGGGATTTGAATGTGATTATGACCGGACCATTTCTGGTTGCCTACGTTCCCCTCATTGTGAGGAGCTCAAGTCGCCGTAGTTCGGGCTTATCCCGGTTGAAAAGAGAACGAATGTTGAAATTCGCGAATCTGAGGACCTTTGAGGATTTTAAGGATTCGGAGGGTTGAAAAAAAAAACATGTCTTCCTGGAGTGTCGATGAAAGACACGGATGCGAAGCCCCAGTGGGACATCCACGGCAAGTGTTTGCGGAATAGAAATGAAATATGCTCACATGAGGTGTCAAATGGAAGGATTAAATTTGCACAGTCTTTAATTGATGATCTTTTGAGCCGAGATGGATTTGACTCCGATTTAAGCATGCAATGAAGCATTAATTTGATTTAGTTCTCGAAGATACTGGAACGAGATTACTATCCGGTAGGGATTGTAGCTGGGTATCCGGGCTTCGATCGGCCATCGGGTGATTTGGAAAATTGTGACCTCTTAAGATGAGAGGTCGGCTGGGCTTTTTGCTGACTAAGCCTCTAAAGATGAGAGGTTGGCTTGCAGGGATGTGTTTAGGAAATCTACGGCGATGAAGATTGATTGCCTCTAAGAATGAGAGGTCAGATTTTGACTTTGGTCAAAGGCAAGGGTAATGGTAATGGGAATATCCTCTAAAAGCGAGAGGATGGCTTGTGATTGATTAAGGAAATGGGAGTATCCTCTAAAATCGAGAGGATGGCTTGGGATTGATTAAGGTAATGGTGAGAGGATGTCCAAGCTATCGAGAACTTTTGCGAACTTTCGAGAATTCGGGCTCTTTTTTTATCATTGGAGAGCTTCTTGAGGAGTCGGGGACTTTTGCTGAATTGTGAGGATCGACAATCCCTTTTTTTTTTTTAAGCCTCCTGAGACGTTGAGGATTCTTGCTGAATTGTGAGGATTTAAAATCCTTTTCTCTTTTTTTTTTTTTAACTTGGAAGGCCTCCTGAGGAGTTGAGGATTATCTTTGTCCTTCCGTCATGGCTTGAGATATTTTGCGCATCGCCGACTCTCGAAGCTAACTTCTTGGGCTTGCTTGGACTTCTCTTAGCATGGAGCAAAAATGATGGCTAAACCGGGTTTCAAAACACGCCGATCTTGAAATGAAAGGGTATTGTTTGGTGAGGGTGAGGTAAAGGTTTTCCCTACGGGTGAGCGGCTTCAACCGCAATCCCTACCGAATGATCTAAACGAAATTAAGTCTTCATTGCTTGCTTAAGCTTTAAATGAGAAAAGATCCATGCAAATTCATCGAGCAACGAGATGATGAGGATGATGGAAGGGATGTGAGCATATGAGATGCAAGATGGGGAGTTGGTAAGCCCCAATTTGAGAAGGATATCAGTTGATTTTCTCACTCCAATTAATTTAAATATTAATTATTACAAAGAATTAGTGGTTGAGCAGCACAAGTGATCATCTAGGATAAAACCATTTCAATTAAGTGTAACGTGGGTGTGCAAGTGATGTCTCGAGTCTAGCAAGAAGAGAAAAAAGACTTATATAAAAGTTAGACATTTAATTACTATGTCCAAAATGGACTAAAACGACAAATGTCCAGGAAGGACTTAGGTGAAAGAGAAAAATACTAGAGCCTACAAAGGTTGACTAAAAGACTATTCATTGGTACTTGAATTTCGGGCCTCAAAAGGGCTCAGTCATTTGCACTGCGGCTTCGTGGAGGAAGGGACCTTAGGCTCATTAGAGTAAATGACATAGTAGTCAAATGCTCCTGAAGGTTCCCCAAGTATCCCCACACTGGTATCACCAACTTCGAATTTTTCTTTCAACTTTTGTTGGGAAGAGGCTTTCTTCTTTTTGGGAAGACGATCTTCGTTTATCCAATCTTGATAGTCCCTTTTGAGGCAGTCGAGACAGTCACAGACATCCCACCAAATGTGCTTAACAGCTGGGGGTGGATTCGGGGTCTCAGGCCGAGGTGTGCTAGAATGGTTCTGAGTTGAGCTAGATTGAGGAGATTTGCTGCTGGGCTCGCCTGAAAACAAATGGTTGAATTCCAAGGGGTAACGAGAGGCATTAGAAGACCGAGGAGCAGGCACGTATTTGTCCTTCAGGGGAGCTCCAGTCGGCTGGGGGATTGTCAATGTCCCGAAATGACGGGTGGCCTCTTCGATCCAGGTCTGTTGCTCATTCTGGCGTTCCTCGAGAGCCCTGATGGCTAAACACACTTTCTCCATTGTTTGGAAATTTCCCGGAGGCAAACTTTCATTCCCTCTGCTGATATCTGTAAGATCGGTACCATTCTGAGGGGGGACACCTGATGGCTGCTGAGGCATGTCGAATTGCTCCATCCCTGACTGCTGTTGGGATGACAACACTTTGAATTGCTGTTTGGGGGCTAGCTGGCCTGTAAGTCGACGGGCAGGAGTTTCGGCGGTGGTGACATAGGAAGTTGGTGGTGGCGTCCTGACATATCCGGGGTGATTGAGAGCGGGAGGAGGATTTTCTTCCTTCTTCACGGTAAAAGTGCCATCGAGATTGGGACTGACGGCCAAACCATGGCTCCTAAAGACCTCCAGAAGATTGTCAATTTGAGCTTCATGTCGCAGTCTCATCTGCTCTACCAACTGGATCCAATGCTGGTCTGTCTGAGGGATCTCAGGAGGATAGGTCTGTCCATCATTCTCAAATCCAGATTCGAGATTAATCATCTGGGGATTTTCACCAATTTCCACATTTTCCTTGGCATGCGAAGGCTCTCCGATTTCAATCATGTTCACTTGGTTATGGTTCCTTGGAAAAGGATTTTTGACTGTATTAGGCCCCTCGGGGACTTCTAACTTTCTTTGCTCTATCAAACCTTGGATTGCCCTCTTCAGGGGGACACAATCATCTGTCAGGTCCCCATGGTACTGATGAAAGGCACAATGCTTGGAGGTATCCAAAGGAGCATTGGGGTCTCTAGGCTGATAATTATCTAAAGGCCGGAGCAAACCTTCTTTTACCAAACCTCTGAAGATATCACTCAAAGGCATCCCAAAGTTTCCCAAGCCTTGGAGCCGGGATCTGGATGCATCAGGTTTCTTGGGAACAAAGGAAGTGGCATTTTTACAGTCCTGTCCTGCATAGGGCTGGGCAGGAGTCGTGTTGGAGGTGGAAGAAGCCCGGTATCTGTAAGTAGGTGCAACAACTTGCTGTTGATTGTAAGACCTCTCAAATTTAGCCCCGGAATTGACCATTGCCCGCAAGTCCGAGTAGGGGAAGTGGCTGAGGGAAGTTCTCAAATGCGGTTTTAGGCATGACTGGAAGATATCCAACTGCTCCTCTTCAGAAGGAGGAATAGCCATCTCACTAAGTTTCAAATTCCACCGCTTGTAAAAATCTCCGATGTTCTCGTCGGGCCGCTATATTGTTGTCTGTAGGTCAACTCTGTTTGTCTCCCATTCCAGGTTAGCCTTGTATTTTTCAGTGAAAGCACTAGTGATCTGCTCCCATGTGGCCCTGGCCTCAGGCTTTAACCGAAAGAACCATTTCAAAGCTCTGGATTTCAAAGAGAGACTGAAATAATCGGTCAGATGCTGGTTCGTGCACCCTTTAGCTTTCATCGCCAAGGTATAGGTGTCCAAATGAGTTTTCGGGCATGCAGTCTGAAAATGTCACGGCCAGAATCACAAGTGATATCCAAGGTGATAACAGCACCAACGATAGTACTTGGGATAACACACACACACTTCGAAAATAAAACAATTTTGTAAAAGAGTTTGCAGTGGAATAAAAACATCAAAATTGTTTTTCTCAAGTTATATAAATATAACTTGAGAGTGCATCTTAGGCAAGACTTTATAATCACTATAAATGAATTTACAAAGCCGAAAATGTTTCCTATAGCTATAACAATGTTGTGTTCTATGGAACAAGAGATAAAGAACGGAATCCTATCCTAGCCTTCACACAACTTGATACCAATGTAATCAAGTGCGAAATTACAAGGGAGGAAGGATTAAAAGAACCAAACAAAGAACTTTATCTCTAAGCTTTCGAAGGTGTGAATGTGTTGGTGTAAATTGACATATCTTGGCATATCTTCAAATGAAACCTTCCAAGCTTATTTATAGTCTTCAAATACTTGAAGGCTACTCAAATAACAGCCTTGGGGCTGTATATGCACGTTGAGGAAGTGTAGGGAGAGTGGTTGAAGTTGTTCCTTAATTTTAGCTCCCACATCCTCAATTGTAGCAACCAAGTTGATTAATACTCAAGCCAAGCTTCCATGCCTTGTACTCCCAAGCTTTATCAACCTTGTACTCTTCTATAACTCAGCAACAACTCATTGACCAAGTCTCCACATGTTTTAATTGTTGTTGCCAAAGTTACGGTTTTATGCATAAAATGCATAAATCATTTCCTTCTTAATTCCACACGTGTCTAGCTCTTTCTTTGATGCTATTGCACTCTGAAATATAAACATAAACCATAGACTACACATATTATATTAGCACATTAGTCCATTAAATAATACACAAGAAATATACAACTATATAAATTCCAGTTCAGGAAATCATCTGTGATATCACCTGGAAGTTGGAAAATCATCTACGACATCACCTGCAATTTACACTAATAATCTCCCCCTTAGTTGGATATTTCTTTCCAAACCTAATGTGCTGCTGTCCTGTAAGGTTAGTCTATACAGAGCATAGAAACACGGTATAATATCTCCAATAAAATTAAATCCCCCTTAATCAAGGAGCTAACCCTAAACAATGATTTATCATAATAAACTAATTTATTTCAAACTTTAACAAGTTTTCGAAATAAACTAATTTAACATAAAAAATCATAAACCATTGTAGCAAAATATCATCCAAAACTAGCAAAATATCCTAGCAGTTAAAGTTTTAAACAAACCAACTAAAGTGTTTAGCAAATATAAACAAAATAAAAGAAAATTGTTTAGAGAACCACATCACATCACCAAAATAAAAGAAATTATTTTTAGAGCACCACAAAACCAGCCACCCACAAGATAGTGGCAACATCAACCATCAGCTTTATCAACCTTCAAGTTTCAGCTTTCTTCTTCTTCAAACTCCTCTTCTTCTTCATCTTCCTCCTGATCTCCTTCCCTATCACTTCCACCATCACTTGGGCCAGTACTGGTGGTAGCACCTGCAGTAGCACCCGGCTCCGTATTTGCGGCGGCCAGATCCTCCCCCTATTTGGGAAGAAATTTCATCAATGAAAGCATCAGTAACCTGCTTAAGCTTAGCCCATCCCTCAGCAAGTTCTCCAATTGCACTTGACTGTTTGTGCAAGAAGTTAATCACTGTTGCCTTTGGGATTGATGGACCAGAGTTGCCCAGAAGATTTATTATGTTGTTCAGAATACTTGCAGCATCAGTTCCTGCAAAAGTATTAGGAGCAGCACCTGGGGAAGCACTTGGGATATCACGTGAGATAGCACTGGGAAGAACAGGGGCTGTTTCATCAGATTTGTTCCAAGGAAGATATTTTGTATACCTTTTACCCTTTTTCAGTTGTTGATCAATGGTATAATACTCAGGTTCAATGGTGAAAATATCAGAGGCTTCAATGGGCAAGGATTGAAATACTAAAACTTTGAAAATTAGAGAAGGATAGGGGAAAAAGCTAATGCTCACTTCTTTCTTTCTATCCCATGAATCTAAGTGTTTGAACACTAATCTTCCAAAGTTAATCCTTAAGTTCTTACCCAATCTGTACAACACATTCGCATGCTCCAATGTCACAATAGGTTCATTAGTTGTAGAAAGCCAATTGAAGATTCACAATTTGTGAAGCACAGAATATAGAGAAGTAAGCCTAGAAGCATGATGTTTCTCTTTTAAAGGCCAAGACTGCAGTTTGTTGTGAGTGAGCAATTTTACCATTTCATCCCTATTAACCCTAATGCTCTCATCATCTAAATTTGGGAGGCCTAAAACCTTGTTAATTAGGGCTGGAGTAATGAATAGAATTTTCCCCTAACAAATACCTTCCCAAATTTTTCAGACCCTTCATCATCCAAATGAGCATGTAGATTAGCAAAGAAATTTCTCACTACACTTTCAACAAACACAGAAGCATGATTATTTGCCTTAAGAAAATTCCTGTCCTTCAAAAACTGAACCATTCCTTCCTTTTCCAACTGACCCTCATGAATGTGCTTTTCTTTTAACAACCTTTTACTCAAATTATTCAACCAAAATTCCATATTTTCTTTCTTATAAAATTCCATAGTAAGAAAAGGTTTTGGAAAAGCCTTATCCTCTTCATTACGAATAATCTCATCACCAGAATTACCACTAGAGGAATGAGTAGGAACAGAGGAGGGGGCATGTGTTACCTCAGATGATATCTTCTTCTTGGTAGCACCTTTGGTAGCACTCACTGAAGCTTTGCCCTTGCCCTTCTTCTTCTGATAATTAGAGAGAGTTTCCTCTTCATCACCATCCACCCAAGCATCAAAAGAATCCACAGAAGGCTCCTTCTCCTTGTTGGCATCAAAATTCTCGTCACTCACATGGGGTGAGGACACATCTAGGGAGCTTTCTGAGACTTCAACCGGATCAGAGGTGGTATTTGAAGTTGCCTTGGATTTGATTGACCTAATGCGGTTGGAAGACCTCCTCTTTGCAATTTGAGGAGATAGTTTGGATGTTGGAGCTTTCCTCTTCCTCTTTTCTTTTGATTCGGCCGGAATGAGAGTTACTTTGGGAATGCCCGGATCGAATGAGGCTGTGGGGACAAAGGCTGGAACAATAGCCATTGCAGGAGGAGAAGAACTTGATGTAATCATGGGAGATGTTTCCATGGCTACACGAGAAGCAACGGAGGGGGCAATGCATGGTGAAATATCCATTTGGTCTGTGTGAGATGGTTCGGTATTGGCTTTGGATGGAGAAGCCATGGAGATTTTTGGGAATTTTTGAGAATGGAATTTGACCTAGGTTGAGGGAGGAAGAAGACGCTGGAACGAGGATTTAAGAAAGAAGATAGAGGGTAACGGTTAGAGAGAGAAACGGGAGAGGTAGAGTGAAAATAGGAGAGTGAGATTAGATAGGGAACATAAGTTTTAATTTGATTTGACATCTTAAAACCTATCTAAACTAACTCCTATTAATTCTCTCCATTAACCCTATCCACACATTTTTAAATAAACCCTAATCACACCTTTTTAAAATAAACCCCAACCAACTTAAGGGATAAAACATGGTTGAAACAAAAAATAAATTTAAAAAAAATAATTTTTTTTAAAGTAAAACGTAAAACAAAAAAAAAATGAGTAAACTAAATATTTTGCAACTAAGCCCAAAACATTATAAGCACAAATCAAAATAAATATGGGTTAGTTACTCAACAATGTTTACCAAAAATAAAGGAAACTTGTTGAAGACGTTTTCAAAATCGTAAACTCTTTAATTAAAAAGACTTTCAGATTTTGAAAAATTAATCAACAATATTTCGAAAATAAGAAATAAATAACTAATATAGCACACACTAATGTGTTAAGGCAATGATAGTAACACATAGGATAACACATATGATATAAATCCCCTTGATAAATATTTTCATTTTTAAACACTTCAAGCATAACAAGCTGAGCATTTTTCAAGCACTTCTGGCATAACAAGCTGAGCATTTTTCATGCATTTTAGGCATTATAAGCCTATATATATTTAAGTACATTGCTTGTTATAAGGATCAATACACTTCTTTAAACAAGAAAGCATCGTAGTAACGAGCTCCGTGCTTCGAGTTATATTTCAAGTGTAATGATTAAGTGAGTTTATGCCTTTCAAGTAGGGTACACTGTAGTAGCGAGCTCCATGTCCCTAATACTTAGCATAAACCACCTCATACAATCTCATTGGCAAGAGTACATCGTTGCAGCAAACACCGTGCCCCGAGCTCGAGAGAATAGTATGGAAACATTGCCTTTGCCTTTTATTTATCAAAAAGAAAAGATTAGTGACTTTGTCACTTTAAGCATATGAAGGGGAATGATATCAGACATGCTAACCTAAGTAATAACCTATCATAACAAAAAGGTCAGTATGTGACACGGTTAGAACTAAGCTAACCAGATTAAAATAGAATGAATTTTTTTTTAAATAAACAGAAAAAATACACTAATATACAAGTGTTACCCTGAGTGATAACATCACCTGGGGTAGCACAGACAAACAGACTCAGAGATTACAAAGACCAAGAGATCTTTTCAAACTAGAAAATCTCTCGTGGTCTAAGGCCTTGGTAAAGATATCAGCCAGTTGATACTTCGTATCAATATGATTAATGTTAATTAGGCCTTTATCTACCATATCTCTAAGGAAATGATGACGTATATCAATGTGCTTAGTACGGGAATGTTGAACAGGGTTTTTTGAAATGTTGATAGCACTCAGGTTATCACAGTACATAGTCAAAGAATTACTCTCTAGACCATAGTCATCTAGCATATGTTTTAGCCAAATAAGTTGTGAGCAACAACTACCAGCTACAACATACTCAGACTCAGCTGTGGAAAGAGAGACACAATTTTGTTTACGATTATATCATGAAACTAAATTGTTACCCAAGTAAAAACACCCCCCCACTAGTACTCTCCCTATCATCCATATCCCCCGCCCAATCCGAGTCGCTAAAGCCTACCAAATTGGTATTAGTATCCTTACTAAACCAAATCCCTAATTCACTTGTTCCTGAAACATATTTAATTATCTTTTTGACAGAATTAAGGTGTGAGACTTTAGGATTGGCTTGATAACGTGCACACACACACACACGCTGAACATGATATCAGGACGACTAGAAGTGAGATAGAGAAGGCTACCTATCATAGAACGATATAGAGTAGGATCAACATCCTCACCTACTTGGTCTCTACCAAGTTTAAGAGAAGAACACATAGGGATTTTTGAACTTTTTGCTCCTTCCAACCCAAACCGTTTCACTAGGCTCTTTGCATACTTGCTTTGTGAAATGAATATTCCTTCATTTGATTGTTTCACCTGCAAGCCTAGAAAGAATGTTAACTCACCAATCATGCTCATTTCAAATGTTGATGTCATAGCCTCTACAAAATCTTTTAAACACGTTTGAGAAGTAGAGCCATAGACTATGTCATCAACATAGATTTGAACAATGACTGTTTCTTTGTCATGCCTTAGGATAAATAAGGTCCTATCTGCTTCACCTCTTGTAAAATCATATTCAAGTAAGAAAGAGGTTAAGCGACCATACCATGCACGTGGAGCTTGTTTCAAGCCATATAAGGCTTTATCAAGTCTATACACATGGTTTGGTAGATGAGGATCTTCAAATCCTTTTGGTTGTTCAACAAAAACTTATTCTTTTAAATAACCATTTAAAAAGGCAGCTTTAACATCCATTTGAAACAAGGTAATTTTTAGAAAACAAGCTATAGCCAAGAGGAGTCTTATGGATTCTATTCTAGCAACAGGAGCAAAGGTCTCATCAAAGTCAACACCTTCAATTTGGGTGTAACCTTGAGCAACGAGACGAGCTTTGTTCCTAACAATATTTCCTTGCTCATCTGATTTATTTTTGAAAATCTATTTTGTACCAATTATATTTGTATTAATGGGACGTGGTACTAAACACCAAACTTCATTACGAGCAAATTGTTCAAGTTCCTCTTGCATGGCTTGTATCCAAAAATTATCTTTTAAAATTTCAGAAATATTTTTGGGTTCTAAAGAAGAAACAAAACAGGAATATTTTACCTTGTGGCATATGGTGTACATGCACACATACCTTGCCATTTCACGGTTACTAAAATGTCCTTTGTTCCTTGTTTGTATCCCTTTATTTGCTTCTCCAATGATTTGAGATGAAGGATGATCTCTTCTGATCCTAGCTGGTGGATCCCTTCTCAAATCTTCATGTACATGAGCATCATCATCTGGCTGTTCATCTTTTTCAGTTGCTGGACTGGTCTTAGGTGATACCGGAGATGCTATCCCTTCAGTGGCAACACTTGGGCCAGCACCTGGGATATCACTTACTTGATTTTGATCCTCAAGTTCTTCCAGCAATATCAATGGAGATTCCTGTACTCCATCACCTGTAACACTTGTTATATCATCAAAAACAACGTTAATTGATTCCTGAATGGTGTTTAACCTAAGGTTATAAACCCTATATGCTCGACTGTCCTGAGCATACCCAAGAAATATAGCCTTATCACTTTTAGAGTCAAATTTAGCTAAGTAATCTCGATCATTTAGAACATAACACACACACCCAAATATATGAAAATAGTGAACCTTTGGTATCCTACCATTCAAAATTTCATAAGGTGTCATTCTAGTATCAGGTCTTAGAAAAACTCTATTGGCCGTGTGACAAGCTGTGTTTAAGGCCTCAGCCCAAAATCTTTTTAAAATTCTTTTTGAAAACAACATCACACGTGCCATCTCAAGTAAGGTCCTATTTTTCTTTTCAGCTATCCCATTTTGTTGAGGTGTTTTGGAAGCAGAAAACTCATGTTTAATTCCTTTTAATTCACAAAAAGTAAAGAACAATGAATTATCAAACTCCGTTCCATGATCAGACCTTATTCGCATGATAAGAGCACAAAACATGTTTTTGATTTTAGCATGTAAGATCTTAAACTTTTCAAAAGTTTCTGATTTTTCTTTCAAAAAATATACCCAAGTAAATCTAGAAAAATCATCAACTATTACAAAAGTATATCTCTTACCTCCTAAACTGTCTACCTCCACTGGACCCATTAAATCCATATGCATTAATTGAAAACAGTGCGTTGTCCCAGAATACTCCTCATTATGTTGGGTAGCACTATGGGTAGCACGTGTTTGTTTACCCTTGAGACAATCTTCACATATGATTTTCGTACTTATGTCCAGACTAGGTATACCTCTTATAGCTTCAGCATTAATGAGTTTCACAATGTTTCTAAAATGGACATGACCCAACTTTTAATGCCACAAGGTAGCATCATCAACCCTCATAGAATGACACACTTGTTTATTTTCAACAAGATAACAATTATTACTTGATCTAGTACCAGTCATAACACAGTTATTGGTACAATCAAAAACTTCACAAGTGTTTTTATTGAATTTCACTTCAAGGTTGTCATCACAAAGTTGGCTAATACTAATTAAATTAGTTACAAGTCCATCAACATGCAAAATATTTTTCAAAGCAGGAAATCCAGGTACATTTAATATGCCTTTTCTTACTATATTACTCTTGCCACCACCACCATATGTTACACTACTACCTTGAATAGGTTCATATTTTTTTAAAAACATTTTTGTTCTTGTCATGTGACGTGAACAACCACTATCAAAATACCATGAACTTTCAACATTAGTTTTTAAGGCAGTGCACACAACATCACATATTAGGTTAGACTTAGGTTTCCATACTTTCCTACCTTGATAATTTTTCTTCTGACTGCCAGTGATATCTGACGTGCTAGGTAGCACTTCAGGTATCACACAGGAACTGAACTGTTTCTTTAAAAGTGTTTTACAAACATTTTTCAAATGTTCAGAAGAGTAACAGTAGTTACATATTTTTACCTTGTCAGAAGACTTATCAGAAGATATTAGTTCAACGTTGTCTCTTTCTTTAACAAAAACTACCTTATCTTCCTTATTAGCCAAAGTAGATGTAATAGCATTTAAAGACTCTTGAAAACCCATACATGCCTTGAGTGGTTTGCTCAACCCAAGAATTGCATCTAACTTGGAAGAACTCGTGTTGAGTTTCTTAAATGTTGCCTCGACAAGAGTAAGCTTGGCCTTGACTTTGTCCAGCTCCACATCCTTCTTTGTGAGTTGAACTTCCAATCTAGTCAAGCCATCAGTCAGGTCTTGAACCTCTTTGGACAGAGAAATCACCTTCTTGTTCTCCTTCTTCCATTCGTTCACCAATTCTTTGCAAAGGTTCTTAAGACCACAAATGAGTTTATCCTTGCTGAACTCCTTACTTTGTTCACCCTCTTGTGAACTACCTGCATCCATGTTAACAGAACCCACAAAACAAACAACATTTATCAAATTAAAATCTGTATACCTGTTGGATGATATCTCAGGTGCTATCCCACTTTGGATATCACATGGGGTATTATTGACAGAATCTGAGTCACAACTTGTGACCACCATTGTTGTTTGATCTGAATCTTCAGATTGATTGGTCTCCTCATCCTCATTGTCACTGAGTGAAACTCATAGGTTCTTTCCCATCTTCCTTAGAGTGTTAGCACACTCGTTTGAGTAATGACCCCATCCAGAGCAAACATGACATTGGATTGATTCAAGGTATTTTGAATCAGATCTGGATTGATCTGATGATGCTCTCCTTATGAGACCACCTTTCTGAGTAGATGGAAATGTCCTCTTTGGCATTGAATTGTACACCTTGGTTTGTTGCTCTTTAGCCTTCACCTGCACATTTTCTTTGTTAAATTTTCTCACCATTGAGTTATATTTCCTAGCAAGTAAGGCAACACTGGCATCTTCACCTAATTCCTCAAAAATTTTGTCATCCTCATTAGTTGAACCACTAGAGGATTGAACTTTTAAAGCAACACTCTTGCCTTTAGAAGCTTCACTTTGCTCAGCAAGGTTTGACTCAAAATTTTTTAAAATGCTTATTAAGGAATTGATGTTCATAGTAGAAAGGTTGTGAGCCTCTTCTATAGATGAAACCTTTATATTAAAATGCTCAGTGAGAGTTCTAATAGCCTTTGAAACCAATTGTTTGTTTGTAAAAGGTTCACCTAAAAGTTGACACTCATTAGCAATGTCAAACAATTTTTCTAAATAAGAGGAAATGGTATCATTTTCACCCATTCTCAACCTTTCAATTTTATCAGTAAGACCTCTAAGTTTGTTTTCACGCACACTAGAATCACCTTCACAAAACCTTTGAAAAATATCCCAAGCTTCTTGAGCTGTGAAACTATTTTGAATAAGTTTAAAAATATGCATGTCAACCCACTCAAAGATAGCATTAAGAGCTTTCTCATTATAGTTAGCTAGGGTGATCTCTTCATTAGTCCACTCGCCTTCAGGTTTAACCTGAATATCACCATCCTCATCAGGAGGTAACAGTGGAAGAGAGTACCCATTAACTATAGATCGTCACGCTCGAAGATCAATTGATTTGATATGCGAGCAAAGACGAATTTTCCAATATGCATAATTTGAACCATCTAAAACAGGAAGACGTTTTTGGTTTGGATTTGCAGGATCAAAAGCCATGACACCCAGACCAAGCACTTAGTATCATCAAGTGGCCTGCTCTGATACCAATTGAAAATGTCACGTCCAGAATCACAAGTGATATCCAAGGTGATAACAGCACCAACGATAGCACTTGGGATAGCACACACACACTTTGAAAATAAAACAATTTTGTAAAAGAGTTTGCAGTGGAATAAAAACACCAAAATTGTTTTTCTCAAGTTATATAAATATAACTTGAGAGTGCCTCTTAGGCAAGACTTTATAATCACTATAAATGAATTTACAAAGCCGAAAATGTTCCCTATAGCTATAACAATATTGTGCTCTATGGAACAAGAGATAAAGAGCGGAATCCTATCCTAGCCTTCACACAACTTGATACCAATGTAATCAAGTGTGAAATTACAAGGGAGGAAGGATTAAAAGAACCAAACAAAAAACTCTATCTCTAAGCTTTCGAAGGTGTGAATGTGTTGGTGTAAATTGGCATATCTTAGTATATCTTCAAATGAAACCTTCCAAGATTATTTATATTCTTCAAATACTTGAAGGCTATTCAAATAACAGCCTTGGGGCTGTATATGCACGTTGAGGAAGTGTAGGGAGAGTGGTTGAAGTTGTTCCTTAATTTTAGCTCCCACATCCTCAATTGTAGCAACCGAGTTGATTAATCCTCAAGCCAAGCTTCCACGCCTTGTACTCCCAAGCTTTATCAACCTTGTACTCTTCTATAACTCAGCAACAACTCCTTCACGAAGTCTTCACATGTTTTAATTGTTGTTGCCAAAGTTACGGTTTTATGCATAAAATGCATAAATCATTTCCTTCTTAATTCCACACGTGTCTAGCTCTTTCTTTGATGCTATTGCACTCTGAAATATAAACATAAACCATAGACTACATAGATTATATTAGCACATTAGTCCATTAAATAATAAACAAGAAATATACAACTATATAAATTTCAGTTCAGGAAATCATCTGCGATATCACCTGGAAGTTGGGAAATCATCTACGATATCACCTGCAGTTTACACTAACACAGTCCCATCAAACAGGTCCAAATTAGGCATAACAAACTTGTGGGGTAGGGGAACAATGGAGTCCGGGTCCATAGGCCGGAAGGCGGATTTCTTAGCAGTTAATTCAGCAATCTGTGCTTTCATTTACTTGTGTTGTTCCATGAACCAGGCCAGGTGAGGGTCCTGTGGTGGAGCCATGGCGTTCAGACCGGTGACTGAGCTGGAGAGAGGAGTTACCACTGGCGACAGACTGGTGGAGGGAATGGCCGGTCCGGGGACGTAGGTGAAAACCTGTCCTTGGGCCAAATTACTCTGGGGAGTGTGAGTAGGAGCCTGGGCAAAGGGATGGAATCCCGCGGCTTGTTGTTGGCTTCCAATCGGTAAAGAGGGTGGAGGCAGGCCTGATGTAGCCGGGTAGCTTGGGTTTCCGGGGTGAGACTCATAAATAGGCCTAAATGCGGGTTGCTGCCCCTGGTTATTGAACCGCATGCCTGGCTGTGGCGAGGGTGTATAACCAGGAGGGCACTGCGGTCTTGGTGATTCTGATGAGACTGGGATAGGGGCTTGCTGGCCCATTGGACCCTAAGTGAGAAATGGGTTTGTGGGAGCTGGCGAGGTGTTAAGAGCAGCTGAACCATCATCATTTTGAGGAGGGGCTCCTGACTGTTGCCCTAGACCAAACTGTGGTGGCATTCCAAACTGTTGCTGTGGCATTCTGAACTGTTGCTGCGAAGGTCCGGGCTAATCGGTTCCAAACTGAGGCGGGATCCCAACTTGCTGTGGCATTCCAAGGTACCCTCAACCATGAGAAGACATTCTGTACTGATTTTGTCCCCACTGAGGAACAGCGAACTGGCTTGTCCCGTCAGGCTGCATGGATCCGATAGTCTGTAGTTGGGGAGCTGGCTGACCCAAAGATCGAGGAGCATGGGCCCTGGTGTAGACACCCCATTCTGAACCAATAATTCATGATTACACTACTCTTCGTCTCTCTTTTGTGTTTTGATGAAAGCACATTAGTTTCGTCATGTTTCGTTAAGTTTCTAACTAACCTCGTTAGTTTTGGACCTAACTGACTAACGGAATAAACTGAAGAGGACAAAATAGTCATCAGACTAGATATCTCGCACGAGATATCATATCTCGCGCGAGATATCCCCTCGACAGGATGTGCAGAATCACAATTCTTCTCCGTCCCAAACTCCTTTCTTGATAAACCTCATCTAATCCGGTTCTCCAATCAGAATTGAGTTCTGGAAGCTTCCTAGGAGTGTTTTACCTCTCCACCTCTACCTCTTAAACCCCTATAAATACTTGGTGACTTCCACTGTTTCAAAGGTCCAGAATTCCACACAACACACACAATTTGTTGGTTTCTCTCCACGAAAGATTCCTTCAAATCACTCACAAAACCTCCCTAAAATCACCTAAAGTTTGTTTATCAACCCTGTTGATCAACAAACATCCAAACCCGAATCAAGGATTGAGGCGAAGCTCTGTCCGCATCAAGATTTGACTCTCATATTGAGTCGAAACTCTGCCCAAATCACTTCTCGATCGAGAAAACATCTTAGAACCACGTTCTAAATCAAATCCTCCCTAAACTAGGTAAACTCCTATACTTTTACTCTTTTCTTCTTAATCTCTCTCTATTGGCTTTTAGAGTGGTGTAATCCCATCAAAAGGATTAGCCTAGAGTCCCTTCAATCGATGAAGGCGATCTCGAAGCGTACAATCCGACATTCCTAATCAAGAAATTGATTAGGATTTTCTTGTTCTTTATTTAATTAGTAATTAAAAAGATTGATAATACTCAATTGGCAAGACCGATCTCCGGATTGGGTGGAATGGATGCTCCTCGACCTACCCATTCGATAACTTAACCCCCGAACCCTCAAATCTCTTTTTTAGGTTTTTCTTATTGTTTTCCTAAATAAATAATAAGTGGCGACTCTGTTATTCGAAAAATTCACGCATCGCTACAGTTTGACGACTCTGCTGGGGACAATTAATTAAGAGGGTTAGACTTGCGTTACAATTGAGTATTATCAATCTTTTTTATTTTTCTGTAAAAATTCTGATTTTTCTGGATTTTTTGGAATTTTTCGGCATTGTTTTCATCAAAAAAAAAAATTGCTGTGCGACAGCTTATCCAGCGCGGAATAACTTATCCCGCGCGAGATTTTCATTCGCAAGAAAAGCCTGTTCCTTTGGCGGCGGCAGTGATTAAAAAAAAAAAAAAGAAGGGAAAACTAGGTCAGTATCATTAAAAACAAAAAAAAGGACCCTAGTTGACTTTTAAAAAAGGGTTTGACCGCAGAAGATAACCTTAGTCATTAGTCATTGACTCTCTTGTTTTGAAAAAATTCAAAAATAATTCAAAAAAAAAGGCCAAAACAGTTTCGAAATTTTCAAAATAAAATCCAGAAATTTCAAAATAAATTAGTATTATTATTTTGCTTGTGCTAACTTTGCAGGGTAGAATAATTTTAATTACTCGAACTATATACCTGCGTGTGATTGGTTTTTTAATTTAAAGTCCGGTCCATGGAGGATTCGGGAGTTGTAATTTAAATTAATTTATCTCTCGCTCTCTATCTCTTTAAGTGGAACTACGACGGCCTGAGTCTTCCTAATTTGGGAGAAACGTAGGCAACCACTTGGTGCGGCCATTATCTGTTTTCTTTTGTTTTCAAAAAAAAACTTTCTATTTTACTCTATCACCTAGATTGACTCTCACACACGCGCACTCATATATAACTGTCATTGCACTACATACCCTCTATAAACCCGGGACCCACACTAAGGACGGATGACGGTAACCACCTAGTCGCCGGTCTCTCCGAAGTTGGATCATCCCACTCCGCGTATTCAATCCACCTAGATTGTCATATCGCGGGGAGCCTAGCCTTCCAGCCCTGCATCGCCACATATCATGTAGATTGACTTTTTAAGACACTCCTTGACCGGTCGGTTTGATCTTGGAGTCCTTGTAATCCCTTGTCAAGATCGTTTTGTGCAATAATCCACGAAAAAGAAATCAATAAATTGTCGCTTCGGAATTGTCCCTTCGGAAACGTCCCTACGGTTGTCCCTTTGGATTTGCCCCTAAAAAGAGAAAATTTTCTCATCAAAATTATTGCACAATACTTGATGTTACTTTGGATTACTCCGACCCCTAGGTCCCTAGGTTTGGTTCTTGAACTTTAGAAACCCCCAAAACGGATTTTCCGTCCGACCAAAATTAGGATTAAAATCAGAAAATTGTGACTTTCCGTGGTGAAGTCTCGCGCGAGACTACTTGTCTCGTACGAGATAAGTGTTCGGTCTTTTCGTATTTTGGCCAAAACCTTCAAACCTTCAAGCCTTCATTCACCCTATTCAGCCGACTTGTTGGGACTCGATCATGGTTTAACACGGTTGCTACACGTCTAGGTTCTTCGCCATGATGTCTGCTTCTCCTTCTACCACCGAGGCCGATATCAACGACGCTAAGGCCCAACTCATCGAAGCCATGACTAGATTGGATGAACAAAGTAAGCAAATTGATGAGCAAAATGTCCAAATGGCCGCCCTCATGAAAGAACTCCACGAGTTGAAAGTCAAGAAAAGCAGAAAACAAAAGCAGAAA
The DNA here is from genome assembly GCA_022495995.1 of Adenophora triphylla var. japonica. Taxonomy (NCBI): domain Eukaryota; kingdom Viridiplantae; phylum Streptophyta; class Magnoliopsida; order Asterales; family Campanulaceae; genus Adenophora; species Adenophora triphylla. The sequence continues at coordinate 174,669 of JAFEMH010000525.1, forward strand.
GTGAAATCCTCATCCGATGAAGAGGAATCCTACACCAAAGTGAATAAGAAAACCAAGAATTCAAGCAAGAAAAAGGAAAAATCCGATTCCTCCTCTTCCTCATCCTCCTCTGATGATGAGGAACATACCTCCAAGGGTGCTAAAACCAAGAAAGAAGGCAGTGGTGAAACTACTAAACTTGGTGACCATGTTACTAAGAACTACCTCGAGAAGAAACTTGCAACTCTTGACACTTCAAAAGGGTCATTCATTCCATTTGATCCCGATGCTCTTCAACAATCAATCGCCAAGTTTCCTCGCAAGTACAAGACACCCGACATTGCTAAGTTCAATGGTACTACCTGTCCTCGAGCTCATGTTGAGACCTACACTTGGGCCATGCTTCCAATGGGCGTTGACAACACAATCTTGGCCCAATGCTTTCCTCAAACCTTAGAAGGTGCTGCAAGGGATTGGTACATGTCTCTTCCTACGACTACAAGGCTTGATTGGTCATCCGCATGTTTGGTCTTCCAAAGGCAGTTTGAAGACAACTCCACTTACCGCCCTACTAGGAGGGATCTTGAACAAACCAAGCAACATGCAAATGAGTCCTTTGCTGAATTTGCTAGAAGATGGAGACTCAAACTTACTGAAATTGTCGAAAGGCCTACTCTCAAAGAGCAAATCCACATCTTCCTTCAATGCCTTCGTGATGAATTTCAAGAGAAGCTCGCCGGTAACTACTTTCCTAGTTTCAATGAACTCCTCGAGTCCGGAATTAGGGTTGACGACTTCCTAAAAAGCAAAAAGAAGGAAAGTACTTTCCGCTACAACAAGCCCACCACAAGTAAGGATGCTTCTGTCAACGCTATTGCACTCAGCCGCCCCAACACCGGAAAGTATTCTGCTGTCCCTCCTCCCGAAAAGAAAAAGAGGCACTACGACAAAATTGAAGGAATCACTCAAGAAGAACTCTTCGATGTGCTTGTCCAGAATGAAAAAATCAAACCAAGGGAAGGTGGTCCTCCATTGGATATGGGTCCGAATCATGCTCATCACTTATTCTGCAAGTACCACAACTTCACCGGCCATGACACCAACTCCTGCCACCACTTGAAGGACATCATACAAGACCTCTTTGATAATGGAGATCTAGAACGTCCCAACGTCATCACCAATCCTCTCCCTCGCAATCCATGAAGAAGATGAAGCTCCAAGAAGAAATCTACACTTACCACTTTGGGGCTACCACTATCCTCTCCCTTTCTCCTTTGATAGAAGTAGATTAGGTTTTAAATTTTCAAGTATGAACTCGAAGAGTCGTTCTGTCTTTCTAGTACTTCTCACCTCCTCTAGTTTGTGTCATCTAAACTATCGAGTCTGTTTTAATTTCTTCAATTAATCAAAGTCATTTCCTTTCTAAACACTTTCCCTAAGGTTGTTCTACCTCATGAATATCATTTAACTCATGCAAAATAATGAACCTTCCATTCCTTAATCATCGCAAAAATAGAAACTTCTAAGTGACTTTAAGAAGCAAGTTATCATTAGGAGGCTTAAGGGTTAAACATTACCCCTACTGAAAGTTAAAGGTCAACAAACGAAGAAAGCCAAAGGCACTGCTATCAACATTCATCCCAAGAAGAGTGGGGCTACTCAACTCAAGGCTTTGAGAGTACAAAAATAATAAAAAAGCTCGCTAGGACGAAACTCCTCAATTCGTCCTAGGCAAAAATAGAGCATCAAAAAAAAAAAAGAAAAAAAAAAAGAGAAACTCTCAAGCTTTCATCACCCCCACAACAAAGGTGAAAATTCAAATGCATGAAGGACTCTCCAACAAAGAAGAGGAGTCAAGAGATACCAACAAAAGAAATGAAGATTACTCAACATCCTCTTACATCAAGTGAAGAAGACTTTCAGTATCAAGAAAAATGTTTACCCTTAAGTCATACTAACGATTGGCTTTCTTCTCAAACTTATTTAGGAACTTCTAGATGACACGGCCCATTAAAAGGTAGAATAACTTTTCTAGATCCTTGAAGCCAAGTAACGTTTCTTGTCGAGTCTAGGGGCTTCCTCTTAGCCACTCTCATACACACTCTTGAATTCCAAGCATCAAAACTGGGGCTTCCTAACCTCTCCTTCCCCAGTCAATCTCTACTTCAAACTATTCAAAATAATCAAATCTGCATTAGGGGCTTTCCTCTTTGCTTCTCACTCTCATCATTATAAAATTCACCTCTCCAAAGAGTCAATGCTTGGATCACCTTCCAAAGAATAGAGTCCGTCTCTCCTCAACTAAACTTGAGATCTCATTTCTCTCTCCTCAATAAGATTTTCTCTCTCTGAGTTCTCTTCGAGTTACATACTATTCAAAAAAAAAATGAAAAAAAAGACGCAAAAGAGATGCCCGCTAGATTGAAAACCCGAAAGGGCGGTCTAGGCAAAAACCAGGGTGCGCACTAAGAAAAAATAAATAAATCAAAGGACAAAGGGAGAGTATTCTTCAGCCTTCTTCATCGGACATCATTCTATCTTCTTCAAATTAAACCAACAAGGAGAGTCTTCTTCGATCACCTTCAAATCAAGAGAGCAGACTCACAAGCCTGTTCACAAAGTCATCTACCACTTGCAAGCAACCTGGGGCTTGAGACACCAAAGGGCCTTGGACATAAAGCCATTACGACAGTCGACAGATGTGTAGTCGTTTGCCTCCTAGAGACACGACTCAAGGAGAAGTAAGAATGAAGATTCTCAACAGACCTAGATGGGTTCATATAAGGATACTCATCGAACGAAATTCTACAACAGTACAACCTCGCTGACTAGCAACAGATTCTGCAAAACCTGATTGGGTCCCAACTTGTCAAACACAAGTTCACTCATATAGTTCACCCATCTCAAATACAAATCCATACAAATGTCCCTACATATCCATACACCATATACTCATACATAAACTCACCACCAAAATGTCCGACCGGCCATTTACACGAACAGACGTGAGCACCACCACGTAAGTCCAGTTAAACAACTAAAATCTGGAAAATCTATTTGGAATCATTATGTGCTGACAGGTACAGAAAGGTAAGAATCATTCGGGTCCATCCGAGACCATCGTACATATATCCTTGCATTACAGGGGCCGACAGAACCTTCATCTCAACCGACAACTTCAAGTCCGTGACCTCGGCAACACCAAAGAAAGTCTCATGATGGCAGCAACCTCAAGTCCGTGACCTCGGCGACATCAACAAAGTCTGTGATGACAGCAACCTCAAGTCCGTGACCTCGGCAACAATATCAAAGTCTGTGATGACAGCAACCTCAAGTCCGTGACCTCGGCAACATCAACAAATTCTGTGATGACAGCGAAACTTCAAGTCCGTGACCTCGGCGACATCAGCAAAGTCTGTGACGGCAGCAAACTTCAAGTCCGTGACCTCGGTGACATCAGCAAAGTCTGTGACGGCAGCAAACTTCAAGTCCGTGACCTCGGCAACAACAACGGGAACGTCAGTAACCTCGGGCGGCATACTTCAACAACTTCATCAACAAATGGGTATCTTCAGAATTGGGTCAAGTCCTTGATTCCTCAGTATGATTTTACCTTTTCAAAAAAAAATCCCTCTTCGATTTTGAAAAATGCTTTTCAAAATACCTAAAATAGCCTTTTTAGTGTTTTGGAGTCGAACTACGTTTGGTCTGATTCTCTCTTAGAGATACGTAGGCAGCCGTGCGGCACGACCATCCCAATGTTCAGAATGATGTCTTTTCAATCGACGACACTTCTTCTTTCATAAGACCTGTCGCCGAGGGACTCTGTAGACACCCCATTCTGAACCAATAATTCATGATTACACTACTCTTCGTCTCTCTTTTGTGTTTTGATGAAAGCACATTAGTTTCGTCATGTTTCGTTAAGTTTCTAACTAACCTCGTTAGTTTTGGACCTAACCTGACTAACGGAATAAATCGAAGAGGACAAAATAGTCATCGAGACTAGATATCTCGCACGAGATATCATATCTCGCGCGAGATATCCCTCGACAGATGTGCGTAATCACAATTCTTCTCCGTCCCAAACTCCTTTCTTGATAAACCTCATCTAATCCGGTTCTCCAATCAGAATTGAGTTCTGGAAGCTTCCTAGGAGTGTTTTACCTCTCCACCTCTACCTCTTAAACTCCTATAAATACTTGGTAACTTCCACTGTTTCAAAGGTCCAGAATTCCACACAACACACACAATTTGTTGGTTTCTCTCCACGAAAGATTCCTTCAAATCACTCACAAAACCTCCCTAAAATCACCTAAAGTTTGTTTATCAACCCTGCTGATCAACAAACATCCAAACCCGAATCAAGGATTGAGGCGAAGCTCTGTCCGCATCAAGATTTGACTCTCATATTGAGTCGAAACTCTGCCCAAATCACTTCTCGATCGAGAAAACATCTTAGAACCACGTTCTAAATCAAATCCTCCCTAAACTAGGTAAACTCCTATACTTTTACTCTTTTCTTCTTAATCTCTCTCTATTGGCTTTTAGAGTAGTGTAATCCCATCAAAAGGATTAGCCTAGAGTCCCTTCAATCGATGAAGGCGATCTCGAAGCGTACAATCCGACATTCCTAATCAAGAAATTGATTAGGGTTTTCTTGTTCTTTATTTAATTAGCAATTAAAAAGATTGATAATACTCAATTGGCAAGACCGATCTCCGGATTGGGTGGAATGGATGCTCCTCGACCTACCCATTCGATAACTTAACCCCCGAACCCTCAAATCTCTTTTTAAGGTTTTTCTTATTGTTTTCCTAAATAAATAATAAGTGGCGACTCTGTTATTCGAAAAATTCACGCATCGCTACACCTGGTAGTAGTACCATAGGAGGTTGGTGGTGGCATTCTGGAGTAGTCAGGGCGACCAAGATTGGGATTGGGGTCCTCCTCTTCTTCTACGGTGAAGGTGCCATCGGGATTGAGACTGGCGGCCAAACCATGGCTCCTAATAGCCTCCAAAAGGCTATTCATCTGTGCTTCCTGTCGCAATCTCATCTGTTCGGCTAACTGATTCCACTGCTGTTCTGTTTGGGGAGTCCCGGGAGGCGGAGTGGTGTTGTCCCCATCGTTACCAGCTGATGCAGACATTCTGAAACTCGGAGTCGGAACAAATGGTGAAGCTGACGATGCGCTTGATTCTTCCCAACTAATCAGACGGTGACCCGGCGCCCGAAACCAAGCTTTGTGAGGAGCTGCGGGGGGAAAGACACGAGGGTTCAGATATTTGGGAATGAAGGAGGGTAAGTGTTTGGGCTTAGGGCTCATGCAACATGCAGTTATTTGTTCTTGTTTACTTAAAACGTGTTTTATTAAAACCTAAGCGGTTGGAAAAGATTGCTCTTCTTTTTCCTTTTTAACTACTCTAAGTCCTGGATCAGTGGGTCCCATCACTACGCTACAGACCCTCAACCTGTAACCTCGAACAAGGGTTCTGTAGGGAAAACAGGTCCCACCGACCGAAAACAAAAATGATCCTAAAGTCTGGCGGGTAATCGAGTCTTAACGCGTATTCAGTGTAAATTACGGGCAAAGCTGACGTCAAAGGTCAAGATCATGTCCGGGGGCTCGACGAAAAGTCGGCATGGCTTTGACTGATAAATTTCCATAAATGATCTTGACCCGTCGTCAGTTAGGCCGTAATTAGACAATCCTTGATGACTCAGTGTTATGTCGGGAGTCGGTGCATAAGTTATGCAAGTCAAAGCCAAAGTCAAGGCGCCAGTCAAGATTTGGTCAAAGTTCATGACGGAAAACCGGCATGACCTCGACTGATTAGGGTCTCCGAAGGAACATTGACTTGGCGTGCCGACTAAGGTTTGACTGGCATGGTGTATACACAGACAGGGCGTGACACGAACCAAATCAAAAACCAATCGAGTCTCGGACAAAGTGGGTCACGGACAAGTGCATGGTCGACACAAGGCTCCAAGGGATGTTTGGGTAGTCCCGTGCTCACACCGAGAAGCGTAATAAGGCCAAACGGGATGCTACTGAGATTTTCCCGGGTTAAGGACGTAGTGTGCAGTGTAAGGTCAAGTGCGCGTAGTGTGCGGCAGTCTATCTTCTTTTTTTGAGTAAAATAGAAATTTTTGCATGTGTTTTAAGAGCATGATGCATGCAAAAATTTTGAAAACGGTTTTTTTTTTTTTTTCTTTGAAAATATTTTCGAATTTTTTTTTTTTGAAAGCAAATAAACACATAAGCACATAAGCACAAAATTCAAACAGTTAAGGAAACGGATCCGACAGTCCAAATATTGATTTTTCCGGGACGGTCAAATCAACGCAAAAAAAGGGGGAAACACACACACATATTTACAAATGGTTTCAAGTGTCGGGACGGAAGTTTGACCCACAAAAGCTTTTCTTTTTTTTTTGTAAAATGATACCGGTACGTGGCTTTGTTAGACCATAATTTATCCCAAGCCTCGGGTCCGACAGTCCATATTTACTGGTTTCCACCTATATACCAAATACCATTTTTTTATTATATATATTTTTTTTAAAAAAGATAAAGCTTATTTTTAAATCCCCAGCGGAGTCGCCACTGTGATGTACCAGATTTTTTTTAAAAATCAACGGAGTCGCCACGCCGTTTTTAGTTTAAGGGGCCAAAACTTTGAAAAAATGCCCGAAAATGAGAGAAATGAGTTCGGAGGTCACGTTACACTTCGGAAAGAACGATTAGCACGTTCACCCGGAATGCCTCGTAAAAACGAGTCTTCCAAACTTGAAACCATTTGTATGTGTGTGTGTGTGTGTGTGTATTTTGAAAAAGGGATTTTTTCTGGAAATAAAAGTTTTGACTGGACTGGACTGAAATTAATCAAAATATTGTGCTTTTGTGAGTGAAAAAGGGCTGAAACAAAAATATTTGTCCATGACATTCTTGTCCGCGCGGATCAGGCCGAGGCTCAATCCTGTCCGCGCGGATAGGACAGTAAGATTCTTTTTTTGCAGCTTTCTAGTCTGATTCTGTAAATTTCAGAATGTCAACTGGAGTTACAGAATCAGAACTGGAGTTTGCAACAGAAAGTGTTATATAAAAACATTTTTGGATTTTGCATCCATGCTTGTCCCCACTTTCCTTAGGCTTTGATTAGATATCACTAAACATGATTAGTGGTGATCTACTATATCAAGCCATCCTTAGGGTACATTAGGACTTAGAAGCACTTCATTTGCTTGGGATGGGGGTTTAACATGAAATAACTTTGATAAAACAAGTAGTAGGTCAAGATGTATCAACTTTAGAGTGGATTTCTAAGGTGGTCATTAAGATGACCATCCCTGAGATCTTTAAACTCAAGTGTATCTCATACATCTTGTGTGACCTAATTTGTGAGTCTTAAGGATGTTCATCAATGGAAATGGTTCCAAGGTGAACATCTTAGACTAAGGAAAACATTTATAAGGAAGTAAACAATTTAGACCATTTGAAATGGTCATCCATGGAGATGGACTCCAAGGTGACCACCTTTTAGGTCAAGTAGGCAAGTAAGAAGCAAGAGCTAGTTAATGTAAAAGGGACAAAAGGGAATAACATAATAAAAGATGTAGATCTTCATGGAAGATCATCCATGGAGATGAACTCCATGGAGATCTTCCTAGATCCAAGGACTAGAGGGAGGGGATCAACAATAAATAAGTAGATAATGAAGATTTAACAAGTAGATAAACAAGATCTAAAGAAATATAGCAAGATAACAAAATTTAAGGAAGATGATGCTTGAACAAAGATAGGTTTAGTGAAAACAAGGAGGGTTTTACCAATGGTGACACCCTATCTTCTTGAATTAGAGTTTGACTTGAGAAGTATCAAGATTTGGTGTTTGGATTTGTGTTTAGGGCTTGTGTTTGGATGAGTGTTTGAAGGCTGTTTTCTGGAGATATTTCGGAAGAGTAACAGTGTGTAAGTTGTTGATGACTTTAAACTGAGAGAGAAGGGTTGAATTTATAAGCTAGATTAGGTTTCAAAGATGTCCGCGTGGATGAGACTGAGTCTCATTCTTGTCCGCGCGGATTGGAATGTAGGCGTGCCTGATTCTGCAGAAAAGCAGTTTTGGCTGTTTGCAATTAATTAAAAGTTGGTCAATTTCTTGGAAATCACTCTTTCCAGCGAGATCCAACCCATTGTTGTTCCTTTAAGGTCCTTCCTTGTTTAAATTGCCTTAGGAAGTGACCAAAATGCCCTTAAATGTTTTTTTGACGTGGAAAACGTTAAATTGGGCTGAAGGAACATTGGCGGTTCAGATTGGGACACTTATAGGGGCAAACGGATTTTGGGTCAAACGGGCTTAGAAGCCCGCGGGCTAAGCCCGGCCCGTCGATAATATTTTCATAAAATCCTATACCGTGGAATTGACGGGCCGAACCACGGGCGACGGGCCTAACGGGCCACGAGCCAAAAAAAAGACCACGGACTAAGGCCCATTTTGGCCATCATCAGCGTTAGTGAGCCCGTACTTCAAACTGAGTGGCTGTCTAGAAAGAAGGGTATTCAGTAATGAAGAAAGGAGGAAAGGCGGTAATAGAAAGAAGATTCAGGTTGGCAGTGATCGAGAGGCAATGGGAGGGGAGACGAAAACAAAAGGTGAGTAGAGGTGGAGGAGCGACATGGTAAAGAGGAATAGGGGAGCGAGGTTGAAGAAAGAACTTTGTTTTTTTCCTCTTTTCCCGATCAATCTTGGTTCCTCTCTCTTTTTACGTCAATTTGAGTTTTTAATGCATCAATTTAAGTTTATAAATGGTGTATATTTGGGTTTTATTTATAAAGCAAACAACACAAATTGCGTAATGAAGATTAAGAAGATGGCGTTCCACAATAGTAAGAGGCTCATCCCTAATATTATCCGCCGCATAATTTGCGCTTTACAAGCATGAGTGAAAAATAAGAGTTGGAAGCAAACAATAATTTTTAATACTTCCAATTTCATCTAGCCAGTAGCAGATGTTGAGAAGTTGACAGTAGACCTATCAACTTCAAACATTATAAAGCCAAACTTTTTGCTAATGATATCGCATGAATCAAATCTCCATTGAACGTTCTTGCGAGCAATGACTTAAGACGCCCAAATACTTCTTCAACAATAACTTGGACATTGCCCCATTTCGACATTCACGAAATTTCCACACAAAAAATATATAGATTTGAAAACATAACAAAGTAAAGCATTATAGTCAGTAATAAGTGCTCAACCAAAAGTCTCAAACAATGCAACAAGAAAAAATATATGTGTCATAATACAAATGCTCTCAGCGTAATGAAGAGAATACAAGGTTTTTCGACAAATGAGAGAAGGCAAGAAATCTTGATGAAGGAGAGAAATTCTACTTGTACACTATAGATAACAAGTCTAACGTCCATGCGTTAGACGCACGACAAGTTATTTTGACAAAAAAATTAAACAAACCAAAGAAAGTTACTGTAACTATGAAGATTAATTTAAAAAAAATGGAAAAATTATTTGTACATAATATTATGTCATGGCATCCTGCTATTTCATCCCTGTAAAATGAAGAGTCACGCCTTTAAGTGCAGTCCAATAGAAGTTGAACGATTGCGTCTTTGAAAGCCGCTTGCCAACTAATTCATAAACATCGACTGCTTGATTATTCAACTTGTAAATTTAAGAGACATAGCTAAATTGATAGCCATCTCATGCCTTGGGCAACCAATATCTGAAAACTCAGTCCACACCTGGGCCCTATAAAGTGTGATATCCCCCATCCCACATCGAAAATATGTGGAAATTTAGTGTGATATATAGAAGGCCCATACACTACTATTAAGCATCAAATCATCCATTGAACTTTTGGAGGCCTGTGATGGGCTGTGGTTGACCCAATTGAGGAGGTGCTTAGTGGGTCAGTGTGTGGTGCCCACGTAGCGGTCGGGCTCGGGTCGTTACAGAAGGGTATCAGAGCAGAACCCCGGCCTTAAGGCTTGCGAGCTAGCCCGGGGGTACGATCTGGGTATTGATTGACCTTGCCAGGGACGGCAAGGGTTTGAGTGGGGGAGATTGTGATATCCCTATCCCACATCGGAAATATGTGGGAATTTAGTGTGATATATAGAAGGCCCATACACTACTATTAAGCATCAAATCATCCATTGGACTTTTGGAGGCCTGTGATGGGCTGTGGTTGACCTAATTGAGGAGGTGCTTAGTGGGTCAGTGTGTGGTGCCCACGTAGCGGTCGGGCTCGGGTCGTTACATAAAGTGTCCAAAATCTAAACATTAAAATAAAAAGGCACCATTTACAACAAACCAAAGCTGATTAAAAATTCTATCACTGATTGACTTCAGGGTGTGTTTGGATACATCAATTCCATAACTTGGAATTGGAATTGGAATTGGAGCATGGAATTCCAATTCTCCTGTTTGAATATTAAAATGAGGGATAGAATTGGAATTGAATTATAATTCTAATACCCCCAATTCCATAAAATCAATTCCACGGTTAAATAAAAAAATTATAAAACCAATTCCATCGCGCCAATTCGAAATTACGGGGAGATTTTTTTAGGTCGTCGTCTCCATCCTCCCTCCCCAAGCCCCGATCCCCTCCAAGCCGCATCGAAGAGGCGGAGCAGGATGCTCCATAGTTGGATCTCTCCTCTCCATTGTTGGATCTCTCATTTTCTCTGATTTCAATCTCGCAACCGGTAAGTTCATTGATCCCATCTCTTTATTTCTCACTCCCTCTTTCTATAGCCATCGTTTTGCATTTCTTAATTTCTGTAGATCTGTTATTCATTTCAGTTCAAGGGGTTGATGTATTTGTTATTTTGATGATTTACATTTTCAATTTTGGATTTCAATAGATCTGTATTTCATTTTCAATCGAAGTTTTCTTTCTTTCGTGTCGAGAGAAAAAATGATGGAACAGCTCATCGTTATATGGATTACGGATTCTCCTGAATGAGAACGATTATGTATATATGGCATAATCTTCCGGTCTGTCTAGTCATTGCTTCATTGTAATGAACTGAAATGGAACCCTACCCATGCTTCTAAATTATGGGTTCTTAAAATAAATGTTATTAAGCATTCTAAATTATGGGTTCTTAAAATTTCAGAGAATGGCTGGTAGCTCGGTGGATGTTAATGCCTTAGTTACGAAGGAAAAAGGTGAAAAACAAAAACAACGAAAAGTGATTGTGGAATATTATGTAGCTACTTCAGTTGCAATTTCTATTTGGTGGCATGAGTTGCAAATGGGAAGGCTCTTTCTAAAGATTTGAGTAGTGCTAGGGAGTTCTTTTTGAGGAGACTTTACTACGGGACGGATGCAGTTTGTAAAGCACAACTACGGCTTAATAAAGATACTTTCAATCTTTTATGTAAAAAATTGAGTGAACAGGGAGAGCTTTGTCCAACAAAACACGTTACTATTGAAGAAACAGTGGCAATGTTTTTATATATCCTTGGGCATAGACTAAAGATTCGAGTGGTAGGCTTCAATTTCATGCGCTCCATAGAGACAGTTAGTCGTCATTTCAAAGCAGTTTTAAAGGCTGTAATCAAATTGTAAAAAGAGTACTTGGTCCAGCCCAATCAAGAACTTGAAGGTTTTGAAGATGAGAAATGGGTATGGTTTGAAAATTGCCTTGGAGCTTTAGATGGGACTTATGTGCCTTTAACCGTTTCAGTTGAAGAGCAAGGAAGATATATGAATAGCAAAAATTTCATGGCAAATAATGTGTTAGGAGTTTGTTCTCGTGATATGAAATTTACTTATTTTTTACCAGGTTGGGAAGGTTCAGCTGCTGATGGTAAGATTCTTCGAGATGCATTGATAAGGCAGTATCCTTTAATCGTCTCTAATGGTGTGTAGTGATTCTTTATGCAAGAGAAGTATAATAATTTATTTTTTCTTTTGTATTCTTATGAAAAATTGTATGCATCTGGCTGAGACCATATCGAGTGATAAATTTAGCTTTAAAATTTTGTTCTTGTTAGCAATGTTTATTTAACTGAGGTCCTGCCTGCATTTTCCGCTGTAGTACTGAATGTTGTAATACTGTTTTTGATGATTTACATTTTCATGTTCTTAGATTTCCTCTGTTAATTTTCTGCTTTTGTTTCCTCTGTTAATTTTCTATTTTTTGTTTTAATTCTGTTTTTGTTTCCTCTGTTAATTTTCTGCTATAGTACTGATGGATTTGTTATTTTGATGATTTATATTTTCATGCTCTTAGATTTCCTCTGTTAATTATTTGCTTTTGTTTCCTCTGTTAATTTTCTATTTTTTGTTTTAATTCTATTTTTGTTTCCTCTGTTAATTTTCTGCTATAGTACTGATGGATTTGTTATTTTGATGATTTATATTTTCATGCCCTTAGATTTCCCCTCCCAATCATGTCCTCCTCTAATTCAAAAGACAAGGAGGCGAAAAAACGTTACTTTACATGGACCCCAATGATGGATACGATTCTGTCGGAAGCTTTTATCAATCGGTTAAACGAAGGCAATAGGCTAGATGGAAAATGTGCATGGAAATCGATAGCTTGGACAACAGCTATAAATGCTCTGAACAAAGAACTTGGTATTAATGTGACCAAGCAGAACATTCAATCACTCCTAAAGACCTGGGAGAAGCACTATGATATAGTGAGTAAGATGCTTGGTCAATCTGGCTTTTCTTGGGATTTCTCGAAAGGAAGAGTAGATGTGACTGAAAGTGTGTGGAACGAGTATGTGAAGGTATGGCTTTCTAATAATCATTAAACTTTCCACATTCATTTTCATATTATTTTTAAGATGCTGAGAAGTTCATGAATTTGCAAAGTCATTCAGTGATTCCTGATGCTGCAGGAATTGTGCTTATCAGTAATCCTCCACGTGGCAGGACCAATCACCTGGCTTCTTGACCTGAAATCAGAACCCACGACTAGCCGGATGTGTCTCCGGCGAAGACGCTCGGGCGTGAGAGTAAGATAACGGTGTATATAGCTCAAAATGTATTGAATAATGAATTCAAATAACAAAATGGCAGTTACCTTTTACCGTTGGTAGTGATGATGTATTTATAGAGGATGACCGTTGTATTTTTGGTGGTGCTACATGAGCTCCGAGATTTTAGGGACAGTTACAAGTAATGTGAACGTGTCCTATTACGGCCCCTGATTCGTAGGGAATCGGTTATGGAAAGGTTTGACTTCACGTACATTCGCCTGCTAGGTCGACGCTTGTGGATTAGGTCGAGGTCGCCATTTAAGGAATGGTCGACCTGACTGATGGGTAGAGCATGGTTCGTACCCGAATTGTAGTATGGATCATGAGGTCGGACTAAGTTAGGTCGGGACCTGGTAGGTCGGACATGGACTTAGTCGACGGATACTAGAGATGGGCTTTGGGCCTTGCTCTGGTTGGGCTAGCTTCATTGAGAATGTGGGTGTCAAGGTTGTCCGTGATTGGGCTTTATTTGTTTGGCCCAAGTCGACACTTTTGGTATGTTCAGTGGCCCCCAACTTTCGAGTTGACTTCGTCGACTTGGAAGTTAAGAAGATCTTTGATGGGAATTACTTTACTCGCAGGTCGCTGCTAGTTTTTGAAGTAGGTCGACAATGATGACGTGGCACCATCCTGGACGTTGGCGATGAACGGTCAGATCGGAACGAGCGCCGTTTTCCTGTCATTATTGCTATTCTGACGCTTGGGAGTCCTTCTCGAAAACCGCTTCGGATTTTAATTTTGGAAAATCAATTTTGAATTTCTTTTTCCTTTCCAAATTTAGGAAAATATAAATACTCAGAATTCCCCTCAGATTCGAATTCCTATCGCCTTCAAACTCTGAGAATCTCCGGCGAAAATAGCGAAGAAGCAGTTGAGTTAAATTGGGCCACCGTCTTCTGCAACAGCTTCCTATTCCGACATTTACGAAGGTATTTCTCTCCTATTCTTCCTTTAGGGCTTTAATTTCTGTTCTGTCTTTACTTTCGCCATGGCTAGGACCTTTAGTAGCGAACCAGGGGCATGGTATGGTTACTGCACTGTTAATCGTAGGGTGTATAAGAACGTGAACGGTGAGTGGAGAGAGATGTCTTTGAGTGAATGTACTTCTGTCTTGACCAGGTGGGAATTGAATTTTAGTGAGATAGGTTTACCCATTGTAGGGGATGTTGAAAACCTAGTAGTCGATGATTCAAATGTCGTCACTTTTCATCTGTTCCATGAACTACTCGACCATATCACCTTGTTTTATGTTAGGGATGTCCACAAACCCTCCTTCCTTAGGAACAGAATAGGTTTTCCAGGGGAGTCTAGGTCGCCCTTAGGTAGGTCGACTGAATGTGATCGTAGGACTGACTCCCCTGTTTTTCCTTCTTCTTGTACAGATATGACCACTCGAGAAGGGAATGCTGCCTCGACTTCTTCAGGTCCCAGAATTGTGGACGCGTTTGACGATTCAGTTGTTCCTGGGAAGAATGAGAGAGGTTATGTTCCTTCTGGTCCGTTGCGTGGAAAGAAAAATTTGCCCTCTAGGTATAGCATGATTCGGGAATTTTGCGAAGTCAGTAAAGAGGACTACCAAGTGACCATCTATACCCAGAAGGAATTCATGAATCAATTTAGGTCGACCTTCACCTGAGATGCCACCAGGGTAGCTTTCTTTTATGGTCAGTTTGTGGCTGGCCTTAGGTTGCCACTTGACCCCTTTATCAACGAGTTCTTGGAATGTGCCAATGCCCTACCCCTTCAGCTCGGAGCCAATACTTGTAGGGTCCTTGTGTGCTTCGCTATGGTGTGTAGATTCCTCGGGTATGAACCTTGTATGAGGGTATTCAAGGAATTTTTCTGTATTAAGTATAGTGGGGAGGACCTGAGCGTCAGCACTCCTTCTAAACCCAAGTCTCCCAAACATTTTACTAACCTTCCCAGCAAGCATAGCGGATGGAATTCCCATGTAGTGGTGGTAGAGAGCATATTAGGATGGGAGTTCCCGTTGCCCAACGATGAAACAGAGACCATGGATGAGAGGGATTATTGGGAGCCATCTTGGCATCTTAACTTGTACAAGGTCTTATGTCGATTGGTTGCCAGGAGGCCCATCAGCTGGGAGAGTCTGCTCACTACTTTCATCCAGGCTGGAATGATGTCTGGAGATGGAGTGGTGGAGCCCCTTACTCCTGTGTTGAGAGGCCAAGTATATCCTGACTGGGTTACTCATTCTCTAGGTAGATTTGGAGATAAATGTCAACGTTGTAGGAAGACATCAAACTATTGCAAGGACAATGGGGAGCATGTTGGTGGTAAGATATCTCTGCTCAGCTTTTCTTTCTTTGCCTTTTATAGGTATACTTGTATGTATGAATAATTTGTCTTGGATGAGCTGGTCATAGGCTGGACTCGTAGTTCGTACATAGCTTGCTCGTACGTAGAGATCTGCCTGTAGAATAATTAGCTCGTCCATGATTAGCTCGTCCATGATTAGCTCGTCCATGATTAGCTCGTAGCTTATTAACTCGCGTATAATATGGTCAAATCGCTCATAATAAGCTCGTACATAGAACTTTTGCTCGTATATAGAACTTTTGCTCGTATATAGAACTTCTGCTCGTATGTCGATCTGACACTTTTCCATTTTGATTTTGTTGCAGTTCTAACACCCGACCAAGAAGCTAATATGGGTCGCATCGTTGGCGTCTCTGATAAGAAGAAAGCTAAAAAAGCTCATGGAGCTGCTAACGCTCGAGCTCATAGGCAGAGAGAGGCTGCAGTAAGGACCAGCTTGCTGTCAAAGGATAACATTGGGATGGTGCCAATGGAGGGGGTTGAAGAAGATGACCTTCTGCAAAGTGGTACCCAGTCTATGGATGCTACTGATGGAGGTGACGAGTCCACCAGGTCGGCCAGAGCAAGCCTTAGCTCCGACCCAATCCAAGAGGTTGATGCGGCGACCTCAGGAGCTGATATGGTCGGGGTAAGTCCTCCAAACGTTGTGCTTGTTGAAGATGACATCATGGAGGTAGATGCTGATGACGAACCTCTGAATACGAGGAAGAGGCTGCGCTCTGAAAAAGGGAAATCAGTGTCTTCAAGCCAGATGCCTCCACCAACCTCTCCTCCTCCCACCAAAGAATCCCTGGAGGACCAGATGAGGAGGTTGAGTGATGTCCCTCCACTCATAGGAGTCAATAGTTTAAGCCGTCGCTACCCAGACATGAGCATGGGCCAGGTCATTGTTAGGAGGGCAATAGATGTCGACCTCCTGGCTCATTTTGCTGATAAGGGGATTACCCCTGAAGAATTCTCTTCTCGTTCTGGAATGATTCAATGCGAGGTAATTTTTCACTTTCTCTTTCATTCTAGTCGTTTGTTCTTTTACTCGATCATCTTGAATTACGAGCTAGCACTTCTTTGGTTTCTTTGAAATGTAGAATCTCACCATGGTCGAGCAAGTCAAAAGTTCTTGGAGAGCCTCTATTGAGAGGGAGAGACAAGCTCTTCAAGATTATGCCAAAAAGGCGCAGGAGCTGGCTGATATGAAGGAAAAATACAACGATCTCGATAATTCCTTCGAAGCAGCGGATATGGTGAAGAAGAAGGCTCTTGCGGATCTTGAAGCTGCCAAGGCCAAGATTGGAGAAGTAACTTCAGAAAGAGATGCTGAGCGTCTTGCTCATGAGAAGACAAAGGTCGAGCTTGCCACTATCACCAAGCTTCTCGCAGAAAAAGATTCTTTTTTGATAGAGCTTAACGAGGAGCACAACTCAGCTCGAGCTAAATGGAAGGAAGCTCTGGAGAAGGCTGGCCCAGAAGCAGTGGAGAAGTTCAAGGAGGGAGATGAGTTCTATAATGCCATTGTCAACAAGGCCCAGGACTTCCTGGAGGTGGGTAAACGTCACATGGCGCGTCGGGCTATGGTGGATCTAACTGCTGAAGTCACCCTCGAGCAGTTAGCTCGTTGGTTCTCTGAAGCCCAATACGACATGCCAGCTCGTGGTGGACACTCCCTTGTTCCTTATCTTGAGAACGACTTGGCCTTCATAGCCCAGGAAGACCGAGAGGATGGCTGTGAGAAGTGGGAAGCTCCCCCAATTGCCGAGAGAAATTTTGATGTTGTTTTGCAGGAGCTTGAAGATGCTGCCATTATGGAGGAAGAGCCTGATCAGCAATTATACTCAGAGTCGGGTAAACCCCTGAGCCCGCAGCAACAAGAAGGCGACGTGAATGGGGAAACTACCAATGATAACCAGAACTCTTAGGTCGCTTTTTAAGTGGATGATGTAAAGAACATGTCACAAACAATTTTTTGCTTTTTATGTCTGTAATTATTCATATGCCTTGGCCCTGGTTTTAGGGAGGCATGAGACATCATAACTTTATTTGCCTAAGTCTTGGCCCGATTTGGGAGACTTACTTATATTTAATCGTAGCTGACTTCTCTTTCTTGCATGTTGTATGCTTTTGAAGTAAGTGTCGAGTTAGATATAGTAGGGCAACGAGCCATCCTGAGGATAAGGTCGACTTGTCCTGTAAAGGTTCAGTCGACCTCAGACTGGTGGCCTTTGGTAACAAGGTTGACTAAGAGTCGATCCTGTTAATCTCATCGAAGCTGACCAAGGGTCGAGCTTATTTGAACAAAGTCGACCCTAGGTCGGACTTGTTTTAAGGAGTGAAGCTGATTGAGAATCGAGCTAAACTAGAACAGACTGACTAAGAGTCGAGTTTGTTAGAACGAAGTCGACTAAGAGTCGGACTTGTTAAATAAACAAAGCTGATTAAGAATCGAGCTGATTAGAACAGACTGACTAAGAGTCGAGTTTGTTAGAACGAAGTCGACTAAGAGTCGGACTTGTTAAATAAACAAAGCTGATTAAGAATCGAGCTAATTAGAACGAAGCTGACTAGAAGTCGAGCTTGTTGGGATTGGTGTAACACTATGCTTGATCGAATAAACTGCGCTTTTATTGAAGTGGGGAACATGCTTACATCAATTTGAAACTGGAACTAGAACAGGTTTAAACTTGTAAGTTGAAAACTAAAAGTAATACTTGATGAGGTGAGTGGCGTGCCAAGGATGTTTCAACTCTTCTCCCCCAGGATGAGCTATCATGTAGGTTCCTTCCTTGACGACTCGAGTGACTATGTAAGGACCTTCCCAGTTGGGAGACAGCTTATTTTGCTGAGTTCTCCTTCCCGTTGCTTCAATCTTTCTCAACACATGGTCTCCTACTTGGAATGATCTTGCCTTGACCTTCTTGTCGTGGTAACTCTTGGTTCTTTGCTTGTAGTTGGCCATTCGCATGTAAGCAGTATCTCGCTTCTCTTCGACTAAATCAAGGTCGATCAATCTATTGATGTTGTTCTGCTCCTGGTCGAAGAATGTTACTCTAGCAGTAGGAAATCTGAGCTCAGCAGGTGCCATGGCCTCTGATCCATATGTGAGAGCGAATGGGGTTTCCCCCGTAGGCCCCCGAGTGGTTGTGCGAACTGCCCAAAGAGCAAGGGGGAGTTCGTCCAACCAGTTGTTGCTTCAGCTTGCCCATTTCCTTGAGGATAGGCGACAGAAGATTGCCAATGCTTGATCCCTACCCGGTTCATTTCTGCTTCAAAAGCTCTTGAGAATTGCAACCCGTTGTCTGATACTATGGCTCGAGGAAAACCAAAACGACACCAAATGAAATCGTGAATGAAGTTGATAGCATTCTCCTCTGTGATGCGAGCTAATGGTTTGGCCTCAACCCATTTAGTGAAGTAATCTATGGCAACTATCACATACTTGCAATTTCCCCGGGCGGGAGGGAAGGGTCCAATCAAGTCGACACCCCACATATCAAATGGCCAAGCTGCAATTACTGGAGTCTGCTCGGTTGTCGGCATATGAGGTAAGTTGGCAAACCTTTGGCATTGATCACATTGCTGAACAAAGTTGTGAGTGTCAGCTCTCATATGTGGCCAATAGTATCCCAAGGTAATTAACTTGTCAGCAAGGGTCCTGGCCCCCGGGTGTCCGCCACAAATCCCACTGTGTACTTCATGTATCAATAGGGCAACCTCTTGAGGGTGGATGCACTTTAGCAACGGTCGAGTGTAGGACCTTCTGAACAGCTCGCCTCCTTGAATGACATACCTCGGAGCTTTCTTTTTGATAGCTCGAGCCTTCTTCTCGTCATCAGGCAGCTCGCCACTTTCTATGTACGCTTTCATTTCTTCGATCCAACATTTCTCATAAATCCAATTTCTCGAGGGATCATCCACACATTGAATTTTTACCCTCTCATAAGCTGGATTTTCGAGGAAAGAGATGGGCTCATCATGTGGCTCATCTGAAGTGGCCAATTTCGAGAGGAGATCTGCTAGCTCGTTGTCTTCCCGACCAATCCTCTGAATTTCCCAAAATTCCAAATCCTTTATCAGCTCCTTCACCAGGTTGCAGTATTTGATCAAAATGGAACTGAGCACCTCGTACTCGCCTCTGACCTAGTTGACTATTAGTTGTGAATCACAATAAGCCATGATCTTAGTCGCTCCAAAACACTTGGCGTATTCTATAGCTGCTATCAAGGCTTCGTATTCAGCCTGGTTGTTGGAAGCATCGAACTTAAACCTTAGTGACTCCTCGTATACTGTCCTGCATTCTGGTTCGATCGACTATCCCAGCTCCACTAACACTCTTGGTCGCCGACCCATCCGAATAGACCTTCCAACAATCGTCGGGTAGGCTGGTGGCAACACAGGACTACTGGCTCTTTCCCTTAGTTTTCTCTTTTTGAGCTCGGCATTCGCATTTGTTTTCCTTGGTGAACGTAAGCTCGACCAAGAAATCTGCTAGAGCTTGAGCCTTCAGCGCCTTTCGAGGTCGATACTCAATGTCAAATTCAGTAAGGGCAATTGACCAATTGAGCAGTCGACCTGAACTCTCCGGCTTGTGAAGAATTTTCCTTAGGGGGGCATTTGTAAGAACCACAATTGGGTGAGCCAATAAATAAGCTCGCAGCTTCCTTGAAGCCACGACTAGGGCATAAGCGACCTTCTCAGCATTGTAGTATCTACTCTCCACATCTGATAAGGCTTTGCTGATGTAGTATACTGGCTTTTGAAGCCCTTCCTCTTCTCTAATCAAGACCGCTGCAACTGACTTGTCTCCCACAGATAGATACACAAACAGGGTCTCACCAGTGGTCGGGCTACTAAGGAGCGGTGGAGTGGCGAGGTAATCCTTCAGCTGGTGGAACGATGAATGACATTCGGTCGTCCATTCAAAACTTTTTGTCCCCCTCAACGCCTTGAAGAAGGGAAGAGACCTCTCTGCTGACTTAGATATGAAGCGGCCAAGAGCTGCTACTCTCCCATTAAGTCGCTGCATTTCTTTGATACTGGTGGGAGCTTTCATGTCGACTAAAGCCTTAATTTTTTCTAGATTAGCCTCTATACCCCGTTGAGATACCATAAACCCCAGGAACTTACCAGCTGCTACTCCAAAGACACACTTACTGGGATTGAGCTTCATGTCGTTTGCTCTCAAGTTGGCGAATGTTTCTTTTAAGTCGACCACGTGACGTCCGGTCTTAGTTTTTATGACCATATCATCAACGTAGGCCTCCATGTTTCGGCCAATTTGAGAGGCAAAGACCTTGTTCACCATGCGCTGATAGGTTGCCCCTGCATTCTTCAATCCAAAAGGTATCATGTTGTAGCAGTAGATGCCTCCAGCCGCTTGAAATGCCGTCTTGACTATGTCGTCCTCATGCATCTTAATCTGGTGGTATCCTGAGTAAGCGTCGAGGAAACTGAGGGTGGAGTGACCAGCAATGGAATCAACTAGCTTGTCGATTCTAGGGAGAGGATAGCTGTCCTTCGGGCATGCAAGGTTCAGAGTGGTGAAGTCGACACACATCCACCATTTGCCGTTTGATTTCTTCACCATGACCACGTTGGCCAACCAGGTTGTATGAACGGCCTCCTTGATTATCCCTGCACTTAAAAGTTTTTGTACCTCAGCTTTTATGGCCTCTTCTTTGTCACGAGCAAAACTTCTTAATTTTTGGGGTCTGGGCTTTATGGTCGGGTTAACTTCAAGTCTGTGAACGGCGACCTCTTCCTTGATTCCCCTCATGTCTTCTACCCTCCATGCGAAGACGTCTTTACTTTCCTTGAGTAGCTCAATGATTTCCAGCCTTTCTTCAGCTGACAGTTGTTTCCCAATCTGAATTTTTTGGTCGGGGTAGGAAGAGTTGGTGATGATTGACTCCAGCTCATCCACAGCTTCTAACTCTGGTCCATCTCTGAACTGTAGAGTTTCCACTATGATTTCCCTGACCTTTTGTCTTTCCTCTGCTCCCAAATGTGGAGCTTCTTTGACTATCATATCGTCAAGTTTATCTGCAACCTCGCCGGTGGTGGTGATGGCCCCCCGAGTTATTGTCGATCCGGGAGGCATTGGTTACCAATGAAGACTTGATCGACCATAACTACATCTCGGATCGACCAATGTGGTTTCGGAGTGATGTGTCGACTCATGCATGACCTCGTCATTTGAAAAAGTGCGATAGGTCGACTCTTCCACAATAGTGATCGTTGACAATCGGGTAGTTTTGGTGACCGATTGGGACGCTTCAAGTAACCATCGCCAGCCTCAATCTCTAGCTCCCTTTTCTTTCTTTCCCTAAGAACATGATCCAGGTAGGCTCGAGCTGTGCCTTGTACGTAGCCCAACCCAGCAGATGTGGGGAACTTGACTCGCTGATGAGGAATCGATGCCACCATTCCAAGAGCGACCTGACCAGGAATACCAAGTATAGCGGCATAGTCACTGTTTACATCAATCACAATAAATTGTACCTTTGATACGACCCTGAGGGTGCCGCCTAGGTCGACGTCGAGCTCTATCTGGCCTTTAGCATCAACTCGATGGTTGGTGAAGCCTTCCAACCTGCCATCATATCTTTCCAACTGCTCGTCATTAAGACCCATCTCTTTGAAAGTTTTGTAGAACAAAATATCTTTGCAGGCCCCCGTGTCGACTAAGAGTCTGCTCGTCGTACATCCGTCTATGAGACCTGGGATGACGAGAACTTGCTCCCTAGCCGCTATATTAGTTGCCAATTCATGGGGGTAGAAGCTGATGGCCTCATCTCTGACATTTCTTCTGGGAGGCACATGTGGGGATTTACTTAGTTGAAAGATCTTGTGCTTGATAGCAGTGTTACTTGCTTGCTCTGTAATGACCCCCAAATTCAATCTAGGTTGCCTCGGTCCTTGTTGTCCACCTGCAGGCTGCTCGCCTCCACCAGCTTGAGGCCTCTTCACATATGCGTCGAGTCTTCCCTGCTCGACCATTCTTTGGATAATACGCTTCAAGCCTAAACAATCCTCCGTGAGATGACCCGTGTCCTTGTGGTAATCACAGTATTTGCTGTTGTCCCTTCTGAACTTGTTGCCTGGGTTCATTGGGGCAGGTGGAGCCAACTCGACGACATTCATGATTTCTGTTCGACTCACCGTAAGGGGAGTGAAAACCTCAGGTACCTTCTCTGTGGCCCTAGTCCTGTTTTTTCCATTCTTATTATTTCCTCCATTCTTGTTGGAGTCTTTCTTGTCATCGGCGACCTCCACTTTGGGGCTTTTCCCATTTTTCTTTTCTTTCCTTTCCTCAGCAAGAGCGACATTATACACTTTCTCAAACAACTCCTGTCGAGTTGTTACTGTACGAACTGTGAGTTCATAATCCATGTCTGCCGAGGAAATACCGTTTCGGAAGCAATTGATGACTTCCCTATCAGTGAGGTCCTCCTCTATCTTATCAACCATTTCCTTGAACTTGGTGAAGTAGCTCATCGAGCTTTCATTTTTGGCCTGTACCAAGTTATTCAGATCAGTGACAGTCACTTTCCGAGCTCCAGCAGTCGAGAAGCGATCTAGGAACTTTGTCCTGAAGCATGTCCAAGTGGTGATGCTACCAGCTGCCAAACCATTGAACCAAGTTAAGGCTGCCCCAGTGAGTGTGCTTAGGAGAGCTTTGCACATATTGTCATCCTCATTGGCGACAAAACACATCGTGACTTCCATATGTGCTATATGACTCTTTGCATTGGTCGATCCCAGGGGCGGATCCAGGGGGGGCAGGTGGGGGCACTCGCCCCCCCCAGCGGCGGAAATGCAGTGGAAATTTTTTTTTTTTGCCCCCACCATATTTTTGTTATATATGTATATATATAATTAACTTCAAGATTAATACCAGTGAGTGGTGTGGTTCAGCGGTAGAAGGGGTGAAGTTAAAGCCTTTGGTGTTTCTTTCAAATCCATGTTCGAACCCTGCTACCTACATTTTCAATTAATTTTGTCTTCCATCTTTGCTATTCTTTCTTTTAACAGTTTTGTTTTTCTCTTTCTCCTAATTTCCTCACATTTTTTCAATCTTAATTAATTCGTTAGGCTTTTCCCATTTTTTTTGTTTTTGGTCTTTCTTCCTATTATCCCAAGTTTAATTAGCAAATTTGAATTTCTTTTTTGTACGAGTAATATATTTTAATAAATTGTTTGCGTTAAATACTTCAACATTATTTCAATTGTTTTTTGAATTATTTACTTTTATCATTTTTGTTAACTAAAATACATTGTATTTCATGGATCCGACCCATTTTTTACTTGTCCGAACCCCCGTGTAATCTTGCCCCCCCCTCGGCCAATTCCTGGCTCCGCCCCTGGTCGATCCCGAATACTTCTCCAGAAGAGGCAACCTGAAAGTAGGAGGAGGTCGACTATCTCTGATTTCCTTGGATAGAGGT
Organism: Adenophora triphylla var. japonica; assembly: GCA_022495995.1. NCBI lineage: Eukaryota > Viridiplantae > Streptophyta > Magnoliopsida > Asterales > Campanulaceae > Adenophora > Adenophora triphylla. The sequence continues at coordinate 198,450 of JAFEMH010000525.1, forward strand.
CGAAGAGCAAAGTCAATTCGTTCGACCTTTCCAATCTCCTTTTTCTTCTCCTCCTCCCATTGTTCGAATTTCTTTTTCATCAACAACCACTCTCTAGCGTCGGGTCTTTCATCTCCTGCAGGGGGAACAACATTCGACCTCTGACCTTCGCTTCTGGGGGGAGTTACCTGCCTACTCCTCCTGTCTCTGTGAGAATGAGCCCGCTCTGATCGAACTGGAGATCTTTGCCTGTCATTCCTTTGTGGCGACCTGCGCCTATCATCTCTGGTAGGCGACCTGCGCCTATTACCCCCGAGTGGCGACTTGTGCCTCTCGTCTCTGATAGGCGACCTGCGCCCATTCCTGTCCCTATGGGATCCTGATCTTTGTGTCCGTGCAAGAGAACCGCGTCGGCTTCTATTAGCCTCTAAATGCGTCCTCAAATCCGATTGAGCTTCCTGCTCCCTATTCCTGGTGAGGCTAGCCCTTAAGTCATTGCTCGGAACATGGACAGGCGATTGAGGTCGGGCTACCATTCTTTGATCAGCATTTTGACCCACACCCTCATTGGGCCTAACACTCCTGGCCTGTTGCCTGTTTGAGGTTTGAGAGGGAGCCACCTTCTCCCGATCTTACATCCGCCTTCTCGGCCTCCTCTATTGCCCAATAGCTCGGCCAAAATCCGGGCTCGCTCAATAACATTTCCTTCCTGCTCAATGGGTTGGATGAGGGACCTGCCCTATTTCCAACATTCCCCTGAGCAGTTGGACGCTTAGGAGGAGGTGGAGCTCCTTGTCCCTCCATGTGTCTTTTCCCCCTTCTCGTATCTGGCAATCCCCTGCCATCAACAACACTGGTAGAGCGTGTTGCTCTACCATGAGGGCGATTTGGCGGGGGTGGAGGCAGGTTTGCATTTTCAGCATAAGTGTTGAGATTTCCAGCGTTCATATTGTTGTTATTGTTCACTTCTTTGAACTCTTCGTAAACGTCTCGACATGCCCGTCCGGAGTCACCATTGTTGTAGGTGGATGAGATCTTCGAGGTCAAGCTAAAGCACGCTTCCCGCAATGGAACCAAACCGATGTCAAGCAGGAATTGTGCTTATCATGCGAATCCTCCACGTGGCAGACCAATCACCCGGCTTCTTGACCTGAAATCGAACCCACGACTAGCCGGGATGTGTCTCCGCGAAGACGCTCTGCGTGAGAGTAAGATAACGGTGTATATAGCTCAAAATGTATTGAATAATGAATTCAAATAACAAAATGGCAGTTACCTTTTACCGTTGGTAGTGATGATGTATTTATAGAGGATGACCGTTGTATTTTTGGTGGTGCTACATGAGCTCCGAGATTTTAGGGACGCATACAAGTAATGTGAACGTGTCATATTACGGCCCCTGATTCGTAGGGAATCGGTTATGGAAAGGTTTGACTTCACGTACATTCGCCTGCTAGGTCGACGCTTGTGGATTAGGTCGAGGTCGCCATTTAAGGAATGGTCGACCTGACTGATGGGTAGAGCATGGTTCGTACCCGAATTGTAGTATGGATCATGAGGTCGGACTAAGTTAGGTCGGGACCTGGTAGGTCGGACATGGACTTAGTCGACGGATACTAGAGATGGGCTTTGGGCCTTGCTCTGGTTGGGCTAGCTTCATTGAGAATGTGGGTGTCAAGGTTGTCCGTGATTGGGCTTTATTTGTTTGGCCCAAGTCGACACTTTTGGTATGTTCAATTCCATATATAATGAAGGCAAATGCACTTATTTTGGTGAGAAACCAAAGCCTGCTTTTTATTCCTTATTTATACAACTTGATGCACTTTTTATATTTTATTTCCTTTTCAGTGGTTTGTGTGGAACAAATCAGCATGATCAGTATTCTCGTAGTCCATATCTCTTGCAACTGTCTTTCACAATAGTGCTTTTGCTGAATTTGATACAGGAGCCAGGGCGACCGCGCTCGTGGGGTTGGCGGCCGCGCTGGATGACATGGTGACGAGCTTTGAAGATTCTGGACAAGTGCGCGACCGCGCTAAGGGAGAGGGCGACCGCGCTGACGACGATGAAGGCCAGGCATAATTTTCTGGAGTGTTGCGCGACCGCGCTGGGCCAAAGGGCGGCCGCGCTCAAGACGGGGAGATGAAGACTGATTGTGTTTTAATTACGAAAAATTACTTAGTTTTGGTATTTTATTATTTTTGGGAACTCTTTTATTTGTTGCCTAGGTAGGAGTATAAGTACTTAGTCTTCTTATTTTGGTAAACAACTTATTATTCTTGATTTTCAATTCAAAGAGATTTCTCTTTAATTTCCTGGTGGATTCCAGATCTATGTTTAAGGATTCATTGCTTGTGAATTCTTGTGATTAGTGAGATAATCACGAAACCTATTGCTTCCGTGCTGCGTCAGTTGGTATCAGAGCAGGCCATATCCTGTCTTTTACATCATACTGAAGAATCATGGGAGATCAGGCTACCAAGGCTGATATCGAGGGGATTACTAACGCCATCGCTGCGTTGACTACACAGATCGCCGCGTTGGTTGCTGCTCAACAGGGTCAGAATGGTAATCGAGACCGTAGGGATGAAAGAGACAGGGAGGAACACGTTCACCGTCCGCAGAGGATGGAGAACCGGGAAGAAGATGGATCCAGTTCGGAGGAAGAAATCGTTGAGGATGACGGAGAACAAGGTAACAATCAAAATCGCCATGATTATAGAATCAAGGCTGAAATCCCTCATTTTTATGGAACCATGGGCATAGAGGATTTTCTAGATTGGCAGACTAGTGTTGATCGTTTCTTTGAGGTCATGGAGGTACCTGCTAATAAACAGGTGAAGATGGTAGCGATTCGCTTGAAGAGTACTGCTGCAGTATGGTGGGATAAACTGGTAGTGCAGAGGCGATGGCAAGGAAAGGAACCAGTTAGGACTTGGAGACGGATGAAGCAGTTGATATCAGGGAGGTTTTTGCCCACAGATTATGAGCAGATTTTGTACAAGTTGTATCTCAATTGTGTACAAGGCAAAAGGACGGTTGATGAGTACACTACTGAGTTTCAGCGGTACACGGCAAGGGTGGAGATTGACGAGTCTGAGGAACAAAAGGTTGCACGCTATATCAATGGCCTGAAGGCCTCAATACAGGACAAGATGGGTTTGCATAGGGATGGCAAAAACCCGAAACCCGACCCGAACCCGAAAAGACCCGACCCTAATAGGCCGGGTTTGGGACTCAATATTAAAAACCCGGCGGGTTTTTATAGGGTTCGGGTTTACCCCCGACCCGCCCCTAACCCGCCCCGATTATATAGTAAATTACAAAAATACCCCTGGGCCCTGTGACTAAGGCGACGCTAAGGTTCCTCCCCGTTCATTTACGAATTACGCCTCTCCCAATTCTATTCCCTCTCTCCCACTCCCAGTTCCCCTTCCGGCCTTCCCACGGCGCCGCACCCCACCGCACTCCGCAAGCCCACAGTTCGCCTTCTCCATCGCCATCGCCACGCGACGCCATCGCCTGATTTGCCTCTCTACTAGCGCGAAAACAAAACCTAACCCGCCAATTGAAAACCTAACCTATACTTCATCGCAGTCGGGTGAATCTGGGTTAGTATCTCCTCTCTCTCTCTCTAATCTATCTCTCTCACAATACCAATTCATCCCATTTCGATTTAGATTTCAATTTTCATATAGTGGATTTCTTGTTGGCTTATTTCCAGATCTAAAGTTAGATAATTCATAATTTTTTCATCAAATTATCGCAACTAATATGGTTTCATTCTGGGTTTAGTTATTTAGTTTTGGAATTATTATTGTTTTTGTTTTTTTCAATGGCGTATAATAATAAACGCATATTTTGGGTCGAAATTGCCAAGGGATTGTTAGAGATGTTGGTTTATATTGTAATATGACTGTAATGTGTTGGTGTTTCCTTGGTGTTTACTTATATTGGTTTATATTGTAGTATAACTCTCATTTTCATTTTGTTTCTGTTTCTATTTCTGTTCTTTATTTTTCTGTTTGGTTTAATTTTTTGGGTTGAAAACTTTCAATCGGGGCGGGGCGGGGCGGGCTCGGGTAGTGCAAGTAACGGGGCGGGGCGGGTTCGGGAAAGGGTAGATGACTATAGGGGCGGGTTTGGGAAATGCAAAACCCATCCCGAACCCGCCCCGTTGCCATCCCTAGGTTTGCATCAAGTACGGAACTTGACAGATGCTTCCACTCTGGCCTTGAGAGCGGAGCTAATGGAAAAGTCGAGTGCAAGGGTCTTTAATGCTCCTTTTCGTAAATGGAGTCCGCAAGGCGGTGCTGATGAAGGGAGTAACAAGGAGAAGGGCGGCTAGCCAGTTCACTCGGGAACAAGGTTCGGCGGGAAACAAATACGGACGTGGAACCGTGTGGCAAAGAAGCAACTCGACAGTAAACAAGGCACCAGTACAGAAAACAACAAATCCGTATGCCAAACCAAGGGGAGATAAGTGTTTTCGCTGTCAGGGATATGGGGCATAGGTCCAACGTTTGCCCGCAGGGCAACCGCTCGCATTCTAGGGAGGAAGACGAAGAAAGCAAGTAGAGGAGGAGAATGATGAGTATGAAGGGGCCGAGTTCGTGCGGGAGGAATCCGAGGAGCATGTGGGTTGTGTTCTTCATCGTATATTGTTATCTTCCAAGGACGAGGACGGAAGAATCTTTTTCGTGCATATCAAGCTGCTAACAAGGTATGCAATTTAATCTGCTGACAATGGTTTGCGAAAATTTAGTTTCGCGAAATTAGTTGATTTCCTTGGGTTGAAAACTGAATCCGCATGAGAAACCCTATGGCTTGGGTTGGGTGAATACGGGTTCCGAACTTAGAGTGTCACGTACTTGTAGGGTTCCCCTTTCTATTGGGAAACACCTATAAGGAGGAAGTCGTTTGTGACGTGGCCGAATACGGATGTGTGTCATGTGTTACTTGGGTCGCCCATGGCAACATGATCATGATATTACTTATAGGGGCAGGGATAATGTGGTGATGTTCAACTGGAACAAACACAAGATTGCTATAGCTCTGCTTTCACGGTTTAAAAAGCGAGGTTGAGAAGGATAAGCCGGTGTTGATGCTTATTCAGAATGAGAAGGATCTTACTGCAGCTATTGAGGAGTCGGAGTATTTTTGCCCTATAATCATTAAGGGGTTGTTGAGTTCTGTCAGTGTAGGGATTGGAGCTGTCCTCTCACAAGAAAAACGACCGGTGGCTTTCTTTAGTGAGAAGTTGAGTGAGGCGCGTCAAAAGTGGAGTACTTATGATCAGGAATTCTATGTCAAGTTTTTCGGGCTCGCGACAAATGGGAGCATTATCTTGTGCGGCGGGAATTTATTCTATTCTCGATCACCTTGCCCTAAAGTTCTTGCACAATCGTAAGATGATAAACAAGATGCATGCTCGATGGGTCGGGCTTATCTCGCGTAGTTCCCTTTTATCATTCAAGCATAAGTCCGGTTCGTAACAAAGTGGCGTACGCTCACGAGTAGGAGGGCTTCCTTATTGCATACCTTGTCTCAAGAAGTCGTCGGGTTTGAGTTGCCAAGGAGCTGTATGGAGAGGATACCGATTTCAAGGAAGTATGGTTTAAGTGTGTGGGCAAGCATCCGAGTGCAGATTTTCATGTCCGTGAAGGTTTTCTGTTCAAAGGGGATCGGTTGTGCATTCCTGTTTCGTCATTGCGTGAGAAGTTGATCAGGGATTTGCATGGGGGAGGCCTTAGTGGGCACTTGGGGCGAGACAAGACCATCGCTAGCTTGGAGGAGCGTTATTTTTGGCCTCAATTGCGGAAGGATGCGGGTGCTATCGTCAGGCGTTGTTATGTTTGTCAGGTATCTAAAGGTCAATCTCAAAATACTGGTCTTTATTTGCCTTTGCCTATTCCTGATGACATATGGCTCGATTTATCTATGGATTTTGTGTTGGGTTTGCCTCGTACTCAATGAGGTGTGGATTCTGTTTTCGTAGTAGTGGATAGATTTTCCAAAATGGCTCATTTTATTGCTTGCAAGAAGACCTCGGATGCCTCTAATATTGCAAAGCTGTTCTTTAGAGAGGTTGTACGTCTTCATGGTGTTCCTAAGTCCATTACCTCAGATAGAGACACTAAGTTTTTGAGTCACTTCTGGGTTACGTTATGGCGTATGTTTGGTACTGCATTGAATCGGAGTTCGACAGCTCACCCGCAAAACGTACGGACGTACGTGGTTACTAACGTAACATTGGGAAATATGATCGAAGTGTTTGTGGGGACAAGCCGAACCAGCTGGGATTTCGCATTACCACAGGTGGAATTTGCTTACAACAAAGGCGGTCCACTCGCCATGGGGAAATCACCATTTTCTCGTGGTTTATTCTTCGACTCCAAGGCATGTGGTGGATTTGGTACCGTTACCAAGGGTCGTGGTATGAGCCAAGCAATGGAAAATATGGCTAATGAAGTTTGTCTTTGTCGAAGAGGAGGTTCGGGCCAAGTTGGAGGCAACGGGATTGAAGAATAAAGCTGCTGCAGACAAGAAGAAACGGGTCAAAGGTTTCAAAGTTGGGGATGATGTTATGGTATTTCTTAGACGAGAGCGTTTTTCTGTTGGTACGTATAAGAAATTGCAACCTCGCAAGTATGGGCCTTTCAAGGTGACTAGGAAGATCAATGACAATGCATATGTGGTGGCTCTTCCTGATAACTTGAATATCTCGAATACTTTCAACGTAGCTGACATGTATGAGTATCACGCGAATGGAGTTCTTTATCCTGAAGAGAACTCGGAGTCGAGTTCTTTGGAGGTGGAGGAGACTGATACAGGAGCCAGGGCGACCGCGCTCGTGGGGTTGGCGGTCGCGCTGGATGACATGGTGACGAGCTTTGAAGATTCTGGACAAGTGCGCGATCGCGCTAAGGGAGAGGGCGACCGCGCTGACGACGATGAAGGCCAGGCATAATTTTCTGGAGTGTTGCGCGACCGCGCTGGGCCAAAGGGCGGCCGCGCTCAAGACGGGGAGATGAAGACTGATTGTGTTTTAATTACGAAAAATTACTTAGTTTTGGTATTTTATTATTTTTGGGAACTCTTTTATTTGCTGCCTAGGTAGGAGTATAAGTACTTAGTCTTCTTATTTTGGTAAACAACTTATTATTCTTGATTTTCAATTCAAAGAGATTTCTCTTTAATTTCCTGGTGGATTCCAGATCTGTGTTTAAGGATTCATTGCTTGTGAATTTTTGTGATTAGTGAGCTAATCACGAAACCTATTGCTTCCGTGCTGCGTCAGAATTTGTGATTCAGTTTATGATTTATGAAGATGTTAAAATTAGACTTGTCTTATTGTGTCTTTAAGTTTCCCACTTTCTCATCATTTGGCTATTTAGGATGTGCCTGAGATAACTGGGTGTATTGAAAATATGAAGAGGGTGAGGATGGGTGTATGGAACCCTTTCATGATTGCAGTTAGGCATTTGGCCCAACAGATGAAATGTTGGAGATTAATTTTTAATAATGATTTTCATTTTTTTTTCCTTGCAGTGCCTTCGTAGAAATGTAACAGCGGACTATTCAGAGCTTTATTGTACTATTAATGTTGGCAGTTGTGGACTCCTTGTTTTCATTTAAAATGACATGATCTTGAGCTTTAGACATACAGTTCACTCTTCTCTTCACCTTATTAGTAATGTACTACTATTTGATATCTTGTCCTGCTTTCGGCTCTGCAGATTTTAACTAGATTTAATTGTGATTTTATTATCAGCCGAATATTTAATAACTGTTCTTATCGTAGCTTCTTCCGTTTACTCCTCTTCTTCTATTTCCCCTACATGTTAGGAACCCATAGCAATTTTTAGATGTTCAAGCAGTTTGCCTTCCTGTTGTAACTTTTTTTTTTGAATCAAAGTGGTAATGAGAAATGCTGTCAGGTGGTAAACTGTTGCCGAAGTAAAAACTGGTAGAATTCAGCTTTTTGGTGGTTTTGCCATTTTGTATGACTTGTGACCCCGCCGAATAGCGGCTCAGTAAAGGTTGTGATGTTCATCTTATGATTGTTGTGTTGATGATTTTGTTGCCTTAATTGGCATATCTAACAAAGAACAGTTGGTGTTAAATTTTTAGCCATATATGTTAACATGGGTGCATATGGTGAAGTGTACTCCTAATATGACTGCCCAATTTTGAAAGAAATGTCCCAATATTTTTTAGCACGCTTAAAAGAGTTTTTAGCACTATAATGTATTTTTCGTGGATACCTTCTCATTTATTGTGTTTGTTCTTGTTTAGGTTCATCCTGATGCTGTTCCTTATAGGCCAAGAATTGTTATTGACAACTGGGAAGACATTTGTCAATTGTTTGCTCAAGACCGTGCTAACGGTGAGGGTGCTCAAACAGCAGCAGAAGTAGAATTAGAAATGGAAGGGAACCAAGAGTCTTTTGACTTAGAGGAGACCATTGGGACCATCGAGAGAAACGTGAGAAGCTTAGAAGATGATGCTATGCATTCACTCGGAGGGGAAAGTAGACAAGGAAAATCCAATGCCTCATCATCATCTATTTCTCGCCCCAAAAAGTAGAAGCATAGTGGTTCCCAAGCATTATACGATGTACTCTCTCGTATGGCGGAATCTCTTGACCGCTTCATGAACTCTGACGCTCCTAAAGCTACTACACAAATGGTGTTGGACGAGCTGTCTAAAGCAAGGTTTTAAAAAGCGCTAGGCTGATGCTAGGCGGCGGAGCCGGGCCTAGCGCCTAGGCGGGGACTAGTCGGGATTAGTCGGGACCTAGGCGGGGCTTAGAACTAGGCGTTGGAGAGGAGCCTAGCGCCTAGGCGGGGCCTAGGCGCCCTTAGGCGGGGTCTTTTAGAACACTGGTCTAAAGTGGAAGATTTGAATCAGACCATGCTTTTGAAAGCAGTTGATCTATTCATGAATGATCAAAAGAAATTTGAGACATTGGCCGGCCTTCCAAATGAGTTGAAGGCACATTATGTTTTGATGCAACTTGATCTTGTGTAATGGTGTTTGTTAGTTTATTAGAATTATGTTGTTCTATATATACTCCCTCCGTCCCGCTAATATCCGCACTAATAATGTTTGCGCGAGAATTAAGGAATATGATATTTTAATAAAATGTTGTGAGTGTAAAAGTAAAATAGGAGAGAGAATGAGTGGAGTGAATAGTAAATTATAATGGTGTTGTGAGTATTAAAATAATGTAGGAGAGAGAATGAGTGGAGTAGGGTGAATATTTTATTAATATAAAGTTTCCTTTTTGGGAGTGTGCGGTTTGTAATGGGACGCCCAAAAAGGAAAGTGTGCGATTTGTAGCGGGACGGAGGGAGTATATCTATATATATATACATATATATATACATATATACATACATATATACATATATACATACATATATACATATATATATATATATATATATATATATATATATATATATATATACATATATACATACATATATATATACATATATACATACATATATATATACATATATACATACATATATATATATATATATACATATATACATATATATATACATATATATATATATATATATATATATATATATATATATAGTTTTTATTACATTTGAAAAAATGGGTAAAAATGAGCTTTTGTTTTTTTAAAACAGGTATTACGTTTACTTATGAAAAATGTTACTTTATATGTATACAGTCATTACATTAAGAGATGATAACTATTACTTTTTCTAAACCACTGAAAAGCCGAAAAAATAATATAAAAGGCATGAGTTGCCACCCATGGGTCAACCCGTCTCATGCATGAGACGGATCCCCTTGTTCTCACGAAAGATCACCTTTTTGAGATTATACAAGGAGATTAAATTCTGAGCGGACGATCCGATTTTATACAAGAATCAACTTTTCCATCTTTTATCTTCAAAGTTTACTTTATCCCCCTTCTAACATTGAATTGTTTTTAGGGTTAATTGCAAATTAGGGCCTGGAGTCTCACATGAGGTCCCCAAGAGGGGCCTGACTTTTTTTTTTTTAGCGATTTAGGGCCTGACTTCACATTTTTTGATCAAATCAGGGCTTTTTGACGAATTTCATCCAAATAATCCGTTAAGTTAAAGAAAAGTTAACGAAGGGACTAGTTTGTAATGATTATTAGTTTTAAGGGGTCAAATGCAAAGTTTAAATATAAAGTGTTCAAAATTTATTTCTTTTTCCAAAATAATTAATATTATCTTAATTTTATAATAATTAATATCCGAAATAAATATATGTTCGTAATATTAAATAATTAATAGTTTTGAAAAAAATATTTTTTTTACTTTTTATGTCACAAAACAAAATTTATTTATTTTTTATTATTATGTTAAAAAAATAGTTAATGTTCGTAATATATTAAAATTTTATTAAATAATTAATAGTATTGAAAAAAATATTTTTTTACTTTTTATGTCACAAAACAAAACAAAATTTATTTATTTATTATTATTATGTTAAAAAATAGTTAATGTTCGTAATATATTAAAATTATATTAAATAATTTATAGTTTTGAAAAAAAATATTTTTTTACTTTTTATGTCACAAAAAAAAATTAATTTATTTTTTATTATTATTTAAAAAAAATAGTTAATGTTCGTAATATATTAACATTATATTAAATAATTAAAATTTTCAGTTTTTTAATACATTATATGTTACGAAAATTAATTATTTTGTGACATAAAAAGTAAAAAAAATATTTTTATTTTTTTAATAAAAAAATAAAAAAACATATATTTATTCCGGATATTAATTATTTTAGAATTAAGATAATATTAATTATTTTGGAAAAAGAAATATATTTTGAACACTTTATATTTAAACTTTGCATTTGACCCCTTAAAACTAATAATCATTACAAATTAGTCCCTTCGTTAACTTTTCTTTAACTTAACGGATTATTTGGATGAAATTCGTCAAAAACCCTGATTTGATAAAAAAAATATGAAGTCGGGCCCTAAATCGCTAGAAAAAAAAGTCAGGCCCCTCTTGGGGACCTCATGTGAAACTTCAGGCCCTAATTTGTAATTAACCCTTGTTTTTATTTATATCCCTTACACTTCTACTTTTAGCTTTTTAAAACAAACTTTTTGCTTGGTTATTTATATTATTTTTATATTTTATTAATAATAAATTATTTAATATTTACATAATGCCAAAAACTTGTAAAAAACGCGTTTTTTTGTTAACTTAACAAAAAACGTGTTTTACTTCCTCAATAACAACACACAGTTACACACAGATAATAACCTTTCTCTCTCTCCTCTCTCTCTCTATACGCAAAGGGAAAATCATCGCTCTCGCCATCCGCATCCAACGCCAACAGCCACTTCATATCAATACAATGGGGTTCTTAAGGAATCGTATCGATACAAACACACATAAGCACACTCGATTTCAACAGATTTCACAAATACAGGTAAACATTGAAAGAGAGAGTGAAATACCTAGATAGGTAGAGATCGTCGGAGAAGACAATGACGTAGTTTCGAATTCCGATTGCTACTCTGTGGGGCTAGTTCGTTGCGACTCAATTGTGACTGACTTGGACGTCGATGGACATTTGCTTGTACGGTACATATTCAAACAGAATGGTGAAAATCACGCTCCTGCTTAGTTCAGAGATGAGAGAACAGATGGATTGAAATTACTAAAATGGGTAGCTTTCCATATAAAATGTACCAGATTATATGTTGTTGAATACCAGTTTATGTGTTTTTGAGTGTCAGTTTGAGAATTTGACGCATTGGTGGACTGGATAATTAGATGCCAGTGTATGTGTTTTGGAGTGCCAGTCCATGTATTTTGGAGTGCCAGTTAGTGTATAATAGAGTGCCAGTAAGTGTGTGGCGAGTGTCAATGTATTTTTGAATGCCGATTCTTGTAATTTTGAATGCCGGTTCATGTTTTTGAATGCCGTTCATGTTTTTGAATATCGGCAAAAATAATTATCGGTGTTTTGAGTGCCGGTATATGCATTTTTGAATGCCGGTAAATGTGTTTTCAAATGCCACCATGTATTTTTGAATGCCGGTGCTTGTATTTTTAGAGCCGGCAAAAATATTAGTGTAACAAAGTGCTGCCAAGTGTTAGTGAACAGAGTGCCGGTGTGAAGAGTGCCGGTTCATGTATTTAAAAGTGCCCGTGTAAAAAGTGTCGGTTCGGTTTAACAAAAGTGCCGCGCCGGCTTACACCGGCGCTTTATTAAACCGGTACCGCACTTTTTTCGCCGGGCACTTTGTTACATACGCACTAAGACTTTGTCACACCTAGCTTGTTAAAGCAGCACGACATAAACGGGGGAACCATTAATTACGAAAATGCCACCGTTTATTTTGAACATGGTTGCCAGTAATTACAAAATTGCCACCGTTTATTTTGAAAACACGTTTTTTCTTATCTTAAGAAAAAACTAGTTTTTTATAAGACCAACTCTTACATAATTTTGGTAACGAGACTTATTAGTAATCGTAAAAAAAAATGATAAAAACTAAAAATTGTGGCATCTCAAAATAGAACTCATTTTATCATTTTAGTATCAATTATTATATTTTATTTTTTGTTTCAAAAATAAAAGTTCAATTTTAAGCTCACTTACTATCCTTCCGTCCCAACTCAAATTGAAAAATTTATCTCATTTTCAAAATTATATTTTTAATACTTTTACTAAATAATGAATCTCACTTATTATACTCACAATAACTAACAAGTTATTATTTTCTACCCCAATTTTTCTCTTCTATCACTTTATTCATACTTATAATACTTTATTATCATATAAGGTCTTTGTCAATCCGACCCGAAGTTGACCATTTTAGTCAAGTTAGTACCAAGTAAAGTGGACAGAGGGAGTATTGTGTATCTTAGTTTTCATAAAATAATATATATGAAATGGAGTTTTTATCAAAACTACCTAAAAAAGATGTTATTTACAAAAAAGAAATATAAGTTGTGATATTACAAAAAACTACTTTTCTTTTCTTTCTTTTTATATTTTTTTTAATTTTTTTTTGTCTTTTCAGTTAAAATAACTGATAAATTCATTTATAAGTTATTTGACAGATAAAAGCAAAAATAAATAAATAAATAAATAAATAATAAAAAAATAATTTTTTGTAATATTTAAAGAGTTTTTTTTTTTTGTAATATCCAACTTGTGTGATTTTTTTTTTTGGTTATATCCATCTTTCAAAAGTAATTTTTGGTAAATGCCCCTAAATAAATATGCATTATAATAAAATATTAAGATAAATAAAATATATTATATAATATCATAAAAGTCAAAAGAATAATTAAGTATCATATTTATATTGTTAAAATATAACAGTTAAGTTAAATTTTAATAAATATGTGGTGTTATGCAAGTGTTAATACTCATATTTTGTGTACTTAATTGTAACTTGCATAAATTTGAAGGGGGCTTTATTGAAACATTGTAGTTGAAAAGGACCTTGCACATAGAGCTGTCAATTCGAGAATACGGGACGGGACGGGACGGGACAAAATTATGTTGTCCTACGACGGAAACGGGACGAGACGGGACGGGACCGAAACGGGACGGGACTAAAATACTCCGTCCCATCCCGTCCCATTTGCGGGACGTGGGATCCCGAGGGACAATGCGGGACGCGTTAACTAGGAGGGATAAGCGTTGACTACGTGGGTATTCACCACTGTATTGCCCAGTGATAGTAAAATTCCTCCTTGTAGCATAGCACATTTCAACGATCTTCCGAATCAAGTTAACAAAAACATTTTTCTTTGATTTCACATAATAGGTAAGACCAAATTTCTGAAAAAGCCAATTATTGGCCACCAAGAATTCATGCTTGTTATCACTAGAACTAGTACCAATTGTTAATTGTTGACAAAGAAATATTAACAACCTTCAAGAGAGAAGAGAGGAGGAACATTGGTAATACAACAATTGATGTCGTAGCACATCCTATCTCTTTCCAAAATTGTATTATTAGAACTAGAGCTGTCAATTCGGAAATTCGGAATGAGACAAAATTATGTTATCCACGATGAAAACGGGACAAAACGGAACGGGACCAAAACAAGACGGGACTAAAATACTTCGTCCCATCCCGTTCCAAATCTATTATGAGATGGAACGTCCCGACGGAATCGTCCCAAACTTGACTTGACTGCTCTACTTGCACATTTCTTCGTATGTCAATATTATTATTCACATAAATGGCCGATCCGCTCCAAATAAATTCCCTTTTACAAAATATCAAATCAAGGAAGGGAAAGATTGAGAAACCGAAGGCTTGAAATTGAAGGAACGGAGAAGGAAGGAGACGGTTTACTACTCATTACGATCCACGTCGAACAATCTTTCACGCTAATTTGCCCTAACCATCCTTCATCTCATGCAAACAATTCGGTAATCCCTAATTTCTCTCTCCTGCATTTTAGATTTGTAAGCTTTTATGTGAAAGCTTTTAATATTAGTCATTCGATTCAGTTTCTTTTGTTTCGAATCGATACTTGTTTTTTCCTGTGCTCTTTGACCTTTGATTTTGTTCTTGTTTTGTCTTGATTTTGAAAAGTGGGGTTTTCTGTGCTTATTTACTTGGGTTATTTATATTTTGAAGGGATTCTTAGTTGTTAATCGATTTTGAGCTTTTACTGTGATTTGTTTGAAATTAGGGTTATGATTATGTATTACAATTGGTTCGAACTCCACCAAATGCAGTTTATAGCACTTTGAAGTGCCGCTCTGTATCGTAATAGATTAAGTCATTCATTAATAAAAAACACCAAGTTTAAAAAAAAATTAAAAAAAATTCATGTATTACAATTCTAGAACCAAGAAAATTGTAAAGCAGACTAGAGGAAGTTTATCTTATACTCCGTATATGGTGTATCTATTATATTAAGCTCCCTCTGTCTCCCAAAATAAGTCGCATTTTGACAAATCAATGAGATTAATGGACCTTGGTTGAAATGCTTGTACTGTGACAAAAGCAATCCCAATTGAAGAAAAAGGAATTGAATTAAACAAGCAATTGAACACTCTCGGAAGGGAAGCCATTGCCGAAGCTTCAAAAGAGTTGAAAAGTGTTTCTCGTTATTTCTTCGGTCTCTACACTGTTGAATACATACAGAACATGAAAAGCACTCATGAAAAACAGAATTTAACAAGCCACAACATAACCTAACAAACTGCTAACCTGACAATTTCTAACTGCTTTTCTAAGCAACTAGTCTTGAGCTATTACGGAGTATGACGTGACTTGAGCCATTTACATAAGACACTCTTAAGTTATGCCACTGCTGCTTGATTGAGCTTTTTTGTATCGTGACATAGTTTATCCACTTTGTGCTTGATTACATGTACCTTGTTAAACTTACATGATAATATTTGTCAATTTTAGAAATGGAATTAATTTTTGGACACACCAAAAAGGAAAAGTAGGACAGTTGTTTTGGGACAAAAGCATACATTAACAATCCACTATTCTTTTCTTGACTGTTCCATATTTAAATATTAATTTGTTCTGAAAATAATGTTTCATGATCAAAATAGGTTAGTTTTATTGCAAATTGCAGATTTTTTTTTACAACTTTAGGACAATTCATAAGAAATACAAAGTTGTAAAAATACAAAGCCAATAAGTTAAAACTTTCAAACGGTAACTCTTTACATGGAACGGGGGAGTAAGTAGTAATTACTAGTTTGATAGGAATGAGTTAATTGTACTTTTTCATGAATATAACCTAGAGATCATTCCAAGATTGTTAATTAATCGATACTGGTGCGTAACACAAGATTAAACATGGCATCTATGTCAATCAAAATTGTCATGGGATCTTTCTTGCATCGCAAATACTGCTTTCAGTTTGATTCCAGAGTAATTGTCAGTGATAATATCATGGAATCTCCTCTTTGAACAATAGCTGGTTATGGAATTTCTTTCTAGCTTATTTTGAAAAGGAGGAATAGGCCATTAGTATCCCACACTTTGAGATCAAGCGAGTTCTTTATGCAATCTCGCTTGAAAATATATGGAAAACAAGGCTCGGGCCGTTAGTTAGTAACCCTGCGTTAGGTGTGGAGAGAGATTGTTATCGATCTTATTCCTCTTTTGCAGCCATTTTTGAAACTCCAGAGCAATGGTTTCTTTCAAATTCCCCTACTAGGCAAGTTTTATGGGATCATTTTATCCCTTTCTCTCTCTTTCTATCTCATGAAGATACTTTGGATGATGTCTAGCCCACAAGGTTGGATTGTGACTTTAAAAGCTTATCTCAGAGAGTGTGTGTCTGTTTGTTTGTTTGCTTGTTTTATTTCCATTTCTTATTTATTATCTTTTATAGGGAGGTATGAGAGGGTTATTTGTGATCTTGAATGTAAGGAACGTGTGTGTATGCGAGCTCATGTGTGTTGACTCGATACTCTTCTGGGTTGCTCCCACAAACAATGATGAAAGAGTTGATGTAATCCTTTCTTAGCTCACCATATCATATCTGCTGCTGCTTGTACCTGAACAACCAAACCAGGCCTTTTCAGTTGAATGGATTCTTTGTAATTATGTTAATTGGCTGATTCATGAAGTGTTTTGAGCTGGCTATTACTAAATATATACTCCTTCCGTCCCACTACAACCTTTCCAATTTCTGTTTGCACGAAAATTAAGAAAAAGTGTAGTGAAGTAGGTGTTGTGAGCATGAAAAGTAAAGTAGGAGAGAGAGTAGGTATAAAATAATAATTGAATTGTTGTTGTGAGCATGATATGTGGGTCTCATTAATATAAAATTAATAAAATATTTCTATTTTAGAAAGTGTGTAGTTTGTAATGAGACGCCCAATGAGGAAAGTGTGTAGTCTGTAGTGGGATGGAGGGAGTATCTATAGTATAAATCACAACCCCTCCGTGAACAGTACAATGAACAGTACCACATGCCAACTTTCCCATTTTGCCCTCACTAAGTTGTCCCTTTTCCATTTTGCCCTAATTTTTTTTTTTAAATTAAAAAAAAAAAAAAAAAAAACGTGTCCTCGGACACGGGCTTTTACTAGTGTCTTAGAAGTGACAATGACTTTGGCTTCTTCCATTTGCAGGAAATGTCTTTCGTAAAGCTTCTTTGGGGTGGCATGGAGACTCAGGCAATTGTATCAGTGCTGCATAGCTTTCCATCTTCTTCAGGTCTAAATTAATGCCCAGACTCTCATGTGACCATATTTATGCATTAAATTTGCTCATTCCAAATCACACCGCTGTTTTCTATAGAAAGAACTATCTAATAAATTTTAGAAAAATGGCAGAGATCTTTGGCTACACAGCTTACCGACAGTTATCACAAATGTTCTTTGCGATTTTCTTCTTTCATGTCTCCGAATACTTTCTGGCAATCGCCTCTCATGGAAAATCAAATGTCACTCTTAGATCTCTTCTGATCAGCAAAAACTATCTCGTGGCAATGATCTTCTCGTTGCTAGAGTACTTGGTTGAAATCTACTTTTTCCCTGGATTGAAAGAGAACTGGTGGGTAAGCAACTTAGGACTTACAATGATTGTAATTGGAGAAATTATACGGAAACTTGCAATCATTACGGCTGGTCGATCTTTTACTCATCTCATTAAGATATATCACGAGGACCACCACAAATTGATTACACATGGAGTCTATAAGTTTGTTCGTCATCCAGGGTATTCTGGTTTCCTCATTTGGTCAGTTGGTACCCAAATAATGTTGTGTAACCCAATATCTGCATTTGCTTTTGCTATCGTAGTTTGGCGATTCTTTTCGCAGCGTATACCTTATGAGGAGTTCTTTTTGAGACAGTTTTTTGGTTCGAATTATGATGATTATGCTCAACACGTTTCTTCGGGGATTCCCTTTGTGAAGTGATTGTCTGGTTGTGGTGGACCATTTCTGGTCAGTTTAGAGATTTTCTAATTGTTTCTGTGGGGCTTTATGTATTGACATCCTTTTAAGATGGAAGCTTGTAATATGTTCCTCTATGCATGAGCATGGAGTGAGGAAAGAAGGAAGGCTGTTGTTGATTTTGTACAACATTTAAGGAGAAAAAGGCTAAAGCATAACAAGTTTGACAGGGAACTATCTTTCAGATTGAAGCAGATCCCCTTCTATTTATCTTGTCAGTTTGTTGTAATCTTATTCACAAGACTTTTTGTCGATGATACGCTTAACAGCTGATAATGCTTGTATTGTCAACAAGCCCGAGTTCTAGATTTTCACCACACGCCCCACCTTATGTTTTGAACGTCCTCTGTGTGTATGTTTGCTTGTTTTATTTTTTTTTCAAGTGAGTCAACTTCCTTGAGGTATTATGACCATTGCATTCACAAGTTACAGGGATGTGATAGTGAAATTTTCATTTTACCTTGGCTCTTTGACTGCAGTTGCCCTTGGGAGGGGCAGCTTCTTCTTCTGCTGTTTGACTCATCTTTTAAAACTGCTCATTTAATTAGTACTCCTTGCTTAAAATAGGAAAATATTATAAGTACTTTTTCGTGATAACAAAGATCCCTAATTAACTAAATTAAGGACCAACACATTTTGTCATGTCTAAATAAACATATTTTTAACAGGTTTATTGTTGGATTTGTGGCCTTTGAATTGGAGATGTCTAGTTTGAAGCATGGGACAATGACAAGATCAAATATAAAGCTAAGGCTCAGTTTTTTTCGCGTAAAATGAATTTTGGAAAATGATTTCCTGTAAAATGTTTTTCGGAAAATGAATTTTTTTTTTCGAAAAATGAGATAAACATGTTTTCGGTGGTTTGATAAGGAAAATGTTTTCCGAAAAATGTTTTCATGTGTTTAGTGAAAATATTTTTTGATAAAAACACAATTTGACAATTTGAGATAAGTTGAAAGAGATAGGATATGGTGGGGTAGGGTAGGGTGATGGAGGTGGGGTGGTAGGGAGGTGGGGATTAGTAGGGGTGAGGTGGGTGGGTGTGGGGTAGGGTAGGGTAGGGTAGGGTAGGGGTAGGATAGGGGGTGGGGGAAATATAAAGGGTAAGATGATGATAGGCTAGGGTGGTGATAGGGTAGGGGTGGGTAGGGTGGGTAGCCGAGAGTGGGGGGGGGTAGGGTGTGTGGCTGAGAGTAGGGGAGAGAGGTTGGGTGGGGGAGTTGTTAAAAAATAAATTAATTTAATTATGAGTAAAAAAAGTTTGATCGTGGGAGGGGATTTGGTGGTTGGTGGGGATGGTGGGGGTTGTTAAAAAATAATTTTAATATAAATAAAATTCGACGGTGGTGGTGGTGGGAGTGGGGAGTTGTTAAAAATAAATTTAAAATGATTAAATTTTGTTTTACCCGATCGGGGGGGGGGGGAGGGGGGGCAGGGGGTGGTGGTGAGTGGAGTGGGGGGGGGAGTTGTTAAAAATAAATTTAAAATGAATAATTTTTTTTTTACCCGACGAGGTTGGTGGTGGTGGTGGTGGTGGTGGTGGTGGTGGTGGTGGTGGTGGTGAGGGGGAGGGAGAATTGTAAAATCTTATTTTAATATAAATAATTTTTTTAAAGAGGGGGCGGTTGATGTGGGGTGGGTAACGTGGGGTGTGTGTGTGAGAGGGTGTTGCCATTTTTTGAAAAATGTTTTACTAAAAAATTTGTAAATCATTTTACTTAGAAAAGTGGGAAAAATATTTTTCGAAAAACGTTTTCTCCATTTTTCGAAAAACATTTTTCCCCCAACAAACAGAACCTAAATACTCCTTCCGTTTCGAAAAACATTTTCTCCATTTTTCAAATACTCCTTCCGTTTCAAAATGATTTTTCTATTTTTTTGTTGTTGTTAGTACGAAGGCAATTTGAGCAATAATTTTAGGTTAATTTAATTATGCTAATGAATATTTGAAAAACTTATTAATAATTTTTATAACGATGTACCAACAGTAAGTTTTAAATTTT
This sequence comes from Adenophora triphylla var. japonica, assembly GCA_022495995.1. Taxonomy (NCBI): domain Eukaryota; kingdom Viridiplantae; phylum Streptophyta; class Magnoliopsida; order Asterales; family Campanulaceae; genus Adenophora; species Adenophora triphylla. The sequence goes on from JAFEMH010000525.1 coordinate 218,388, forward strand.
TATTATAATAATTAAATTAATTTAAATTATTACTCAAACTACCTTCGTACTTACAAAAAAAAAAAGGGAGAAAGGATTTTTTTTCTCAAATAATTCATTTTTAAAATTATAATTCCCAAAATGACAACCTTTCGAAAATATTGACCGAAATGACTTATTTTTTGAAACTCGCCACTTCAAGCAACGATTTTATAATTGTTTCGCTTAAACTCGCTGCTTCGAATAGCGAGTGTGGTTTTCGCTTAAACTCATTTAAGGATTATTTTTTCCTACGCTTATATGTTTTTTCTTTTTCGACATATTTCCCCTCTACTTGCATAACACACTCACCATGTGTATCGTGATCCCGTGTGTTACGAGGTGACTGAGCAAATGATAAATGAGTACGATCTCCATGTGTAACCTCACCTTGTACCTCCATCGTTGTCTAAGTCTCGGGATGTGATTGAGTCTCGAGATGTGTAAGTATTTGTGACTCTGACGGAGTCTCATGATGTGCATTTGTTTGCAATGGAGTCTCGGGAGGTGCATTTGTCTGAGTCTCTACCTGAGCTTCCTGGTCCTACTCCAGCTGTCGCTTATGGTCCTCCTCTTGCTCATCCACTAAATGTTGACCATGTTGCATATGAGGCACTCTCTGCACGCAACGACGTTGAGGCCGAGGCTGTCTGTGTGGAACCGCCTGGACGCGATCAACTGGTGCTGGGGGTGCTCGAGCATCAAGTCGTTGTTGCTGTCGTATATGCATAAGAGAAGATATAATGAGATTCCTCATTTGAAGCCTAGAGTTATCCACCTCCAACTCTTGGGCGATGCTTCCCTCGTTAATTTCATGCAGTCGTTGTAAGTTTTGCACCTATTAACATCAACAGGGTAAGAATGTTACTAACTTATTATTACAATCAATAAACCCTAATATTAAAAAGTTTTAAACATTATATTCACTTACCAAACCCTCGAAGACACTGTCATGTGATATGTACCCTATATCCTCTACATGGATCGGGTTCACAATTAATGAATGTGTGATCTTCTTGAACCAGGTCATGTATGGATGGGCATAATTCATCACCTCTTCACTCAACACACCATTCACCATTCACCACGCTCTGAGCTCGTGCATTCCATAATGATATATACTCACCATGTTTTGAATCCCAAGCCACATGTCCTCTACCTCGGGGATCAATACTATGCAAATCTTCCTTTGTGTCACATGGATCAGGGACCGGTTGTAGCATGCAAAATTGTTTCATAACTTGATCAGGTAGGTGCCATTCTACCATGTCAAAGCAGATAAGAGGCGCCCTCGTCCTCTATACGGCATGTCCCTGCCTGCAATAATCTGAAACATCGCGATCTCTAAATGGCTGCCAAATAATTTGATCCTCGATGAGAGACGCTAGTTAATCCTGATAGGCACGTAAGTTATGTGCGTTAACATGCAAATACGATAGGGACCCAATCCACCAGAAAAAATTAAAAAAAATACAATTTAAACAAATCAGAAAAATACAGTATAATTTAAACAAACCAGATAAATGCAATAGAATTTAAATAAATCAGAGTGGTTGTAGTTTACCTACACCCCAATGGACTGACGGGTAAGTTCGGTTGCACATCTTGATCTCCCCTAACCACTATTGGCTGTGTGGGCAATAACCTCTCTCATGCCCAAAGTTGTTTGTATTAAAAACAAATCAGATAAATACAATATAATTTAAAAACTTACATAAAATCAAACATATATCGAAAAATATAATTATCATACCTGCACAATAGAAATAAATCTACTATAATTACTGGTGCCGGGCTAAGTCGCAGTACACATTTCCCGATAAAGAAAGGCCAAAGCAGCACTACCCTAACTATATTCATGTATCATCTCGATATCTCTAAGAAGTGGGAGATACATCAACTTCACCTTATTACTAGTGCGATCAGGCATCACAATCGACCCGAAGGCTGCCAATATGTACGCACGTCGCACGTGTATACCTATTGACCAAATCCTGTGTCACTTTATCGGGAAGCTTACCAAATTGGGGAAATTGACTTAGAAGCCACTTAAGCTTCAACAACCCTGCTTCTATCTCACTCTCGGGTGGTTTAACACCTAATAACTCCTCACATAAGTCGCACCAACCCTGAAGTAACCTTGTGGTGTCATAACCAGTAACAGGAAGTCCATCAATCGGTAACCCTGACAACATACCCAAATCCTCTAAACTAACAGTCATTTCACCAACATGAAAGTGAAAACTGTGGGTTTCCTGACGCCATCGTTCAACCAACAATGTAAGCAAACCCCAATCATGCGTGATTTTCCCCAACTTGTAAATCCCATAAAATCATGCTACTACTAGTCTCTCTTGGATCCTCGCATCTAACACTTCCCGCATAGTCGAACCACGACGAAAAGATAACTTCTCAACATGTCTTTCGGCCCAGATGTATTCAGTTCGATGATTATCTTGTAATCTCAAAACATCTCGTTGCAAATGACCCGGATCGACAAACGGATCAAGAAGCCCTCCATGTTGATGTTCTACATTCATCTATAACACAAAACACAAAATTGATCAAATTTAAAACTCAATTTAACAAAAATACTAACTGAACTAACGAAAAACCTAACTGAACTAACAGAAAACCTAACTTAACTAACGAAAAACCTAACTAAACTAACAAAAATACTAATTTAACTAACAATACCATAGAAGTCAGGAATAACTAATTAAGTAAAAATAATAACTCATAAATCAATCAATTCGAAAATCCTAGGTTGAATCAATTTCAAAAACCCCCCAAATTAATCAATTTCAAAAACCCTAGGTTGAATTATTTGCTAAACTGGTTCGAAATATAGGAGGGAGTATGAAATCAAGGACTTATACTAGCGAATTTGAAGTCGGTACTGCAAATCATGAGTTATGCTCTCTCTCTATTCTTTGTAGCCCCTTTCTCCCTCTTTGTGTGTCGTTTATTTGGGTGTATTGTATGATTTGTGTGTGTGTTATACGGAAAAAACAAGCTTCTCTGAATTCGCTATTGAGATTAGCGAGTCTTTAAGTGAGCTCGCTATTTCAAGTAGCGAGTTTACCTCTCTATTTAAACTAATTACAACATTAATTAACAAATCATTTATTCCAAGCAAACTCGCTATTTACAAAAGCGAATTCAAATTTTAATAAAATTTCCACGAAATTCTCGAAACTATTTACGTAAAGTACAAAAAAAAAAGAAAATAGGAAAATTAAACTCGGTATTAGAAGTAGCAAGTTTAAGCGAAAAATTTATAAAGTCGTTACATGAAGTGGCTAGTGTTTTGAAAAAAAAAAGTTGAACAACAATGAAATTCTCAAATTACACTTGGAATCAGTAGCTACTAAATTCAAGTGTATTTTAAACATTGCACTTATATTCATAAAAAATACATATGGATTCAGTAACTAAGTAGCTAATGAATCCATGTGCAATTATCAAAATACACATGGATTCAGTAGCTAAGTAGCCACTGAATTCAAGTGTAATGTTCAAAATACACATGAATTCAGTAGCTAACTAGTTACTGAATGCAATATTCAAAATACATATCGATTCAGTAGCTAATTAGCTACTGAATCCATGTGCAATGTTTAAAAATACACATGGATTCAGTAGCTAACTAGCTACTGAATCCAAATACAATGTTAAAAAATACACATGGATTCAGTAGCTAACTAGCTACTGAATCCATGTGCAATGTTCAAAATACACATGGATTCAGTAGCTAAGTAGCTATTGAATCCGTGCAATGATCAAAATACACATGGATTCAGTAGCTAAGTAGCTACTGAATCGAAATGTAATTTTCAAAATATACATGGATTCAGTAGCTAGCTACTGAATTCAAGTACAATGTTCAAAAATACACAAGAATTCAGAGCTAACTAGCTACTGAATCCATGAGCAATGTTCAAAATACACAAGGATTCAGTAGCTAACTAGCTACTGAATCCATGAGCAATGATCAAAATACACATGGATTCAGTAGCTAACTAGTTACTGAATGCAATGTTCAAAATACATATGTATTCAGTAGCTAAGTAGCTACTGAATCCAAGTGCAATTTTCAAAAATACACATGAATTCAGTAGCTAACTAGCTAATGAATCCATGTGTAATATTAAAAATACACATGGATTCAGTAGCTAACTAGCTAATGAATCCATGTGTAATGTTCAAAATACACATAGATTCAGTAGCTAATTAGCTACTGAATCCATGTGTATTTTTTAATACACATGGATTCAGTAGTTAAGCAGCTACTGAATCAAAGTGTATTTTAAGAATTTCATTGTTATTCGTCATTTTTTTTTTCAAAACCCTATCTTCAATGATGCAGCTTGATTCGTCTCGTCGAGACGAGAAAAACAATATTCTCGAAAAAAAATTCGACTTATAGATATTGAGATTTTTAATTTTGAATTATGAGAAAATTTTAGATGATGACGTGGCAGGTTTTGAATTTGCAAGGTCAAATGACATTCTACAATTTTGTCCTTGTCTATCCTATTAATTACAATGCCACCGCCTCTATCCAAGTAATTTCTAATTTGAACCTTTGATTTGTCTCTTATTCAATGGTTGTAGTTGGTTCTCATTTTATTTGATTGTCATTGGAGTAAGACCCTACACACACACACACACACATACACACACACACACACACACACACACACACACATACACACACACACACACACACATATATATATATATATATATATATATATATATATATATATATATATATATATATATATATATATATATATATATATATATATATATATATATATATATATATATATATATATATGATGCAAGAAATGATCCGGATCAGCCTTAGTCCAGCAATAGGTTGTATTCCAGCTACTATGACCTGAAACTACGAACATACGACTTGCCGGGATGGTCTCCGGCTAAGACCCTCCGGCGTGATGATGAGATGTCGAGTTATATAATGATATAAACTCTATAGAAATGACATAATCTCAAAATATCCCAGATGACATTACCTTTTAATGTTGGATGTTGTCTGGTCTATATAGTAGTGGCATGCATGGGATGTATATGGATCCCATAAATCATGGAGATGATGCTGGCGTAACGGTCTCCGAGATTGTAGGGGACGCTTACGATTTACGACTTGGATGGACGCATGTGTATTTTGATCGAGGTCACCTGAGTATTAGAGGTCGACCTGAATTTGTGACTTGGCTAGGCAGAGATTGCATAAGTAGGAGATAGTATGTCACACAAAGCTAGTTCGGGACCAAGGAAGGTCGGATAATGAGCTTGGTCGACTGATCTATACTGGTGGGCTGGTAGAATAGTAGATGCTTGGGAGGCCCATTTCATTTGATGTTCCTCTCAAATACTCCAGACATTGGGTTTTATACATTGGGCCTGCCCCATCACTTTTATTCCGTTCAACATATATATATATATATATATATATATATATATATATATATATATATATATATATATATATATATATATATATATATATATATATATATATGTATGTTGATGATTAAATGAGAACCTAAATAAAATAGAAATTTAGGAACCAATTGTAATCGTTAGATAAAATGCAAATCAAAAGGTTCAAATTAAATTCCAATTGTTCGTTGAAAGATTCTCCACTTTTATCGTTACCGTGAATGAACTTTGACCAAAATAAACTTTGAGCAATAAATATAAATTAATTTAATTATATTAATGTAAATCTAAAACTTGTAATGCAGGAGTTTACGTGCATCAAGAAAGTTCAACGATTGAATGGAAGGGTTGCTGCTTTGGGCCGCTTTATAGCCAAGTCGGCTGAGAGGTCTCTTTCCATCTTCAAAGCTTTGAGGGGGAAGAAAACCTTTGAGTGGACGATCGAATGCTCCTTGGCGTTCCAGCAACTCAAAGAGTACCTCGCCATTCCTCCTTTGCTTAGTAGCCCGGTTCAAGGGGAAAGCTTATATGTCTATCTGTCAGCTGGGGATCGAGCAGTGGCTGCGGTTTTGGTTAAAGAGGAGAATGGCATCCAAAGGATAGTTTATTACGTCAGCAAGGACTTATCCGACGTAGAAGGAAGGTACTTTAATGCGGAAAAGGTGGCTTATGCCTTGGTAATAGCAGCAACCACCGAGCAAACCCCTGTAGTTGTAGCTTGGCCGTTTAACATGTGGAGAGTAGATTTGATCGGACCCTTCCCACTCGCCCGTGGAAATTGCATGTACTTGATAGTTGTTGGGTTTTGGGGTTACAAACGCAGCGGAAAATATTTATACAACAACAAAACCCTAGCCCTTAAATCCGTCTAGCATGAAGAGATTAGAAACATGAAATATAATTTACATACCTTAATGCGATTTGTTTGTCCGAAAACGGATCTTCAAAGCGAATCTCAAAACAAATCTCAAAAACCGTTGATGAAGTTTTTGATTTTCTCCTTGTTCTAACCTTGTGATGAATCAATGATTGAAGTCTTCAAGCTTTTGGTGATAAAGTAATCACCCTCTATCGATAATCCACACGCGAACGGACCAAGAACACTTCTTGTTGGATTGCTAGATGATCCCCGATTGTTGAATCAATATTCAACAATCAATGGCTGTTTGGTATAATGAATCTATGGAATTTAATCTTTGATTCGTAATCAAAATCAACCAATCAGTGTTTCAAAAACTCTAGTTTTCGTCTCCTATGTCTGGGATAAAAGGATTCTATTTATACTTGTTATAAATCCCTAACCTTTAGGGAAAATAGTCATTTTTCCAAGCCAAAACGGGCTTCCAGCGCCGCCAGGATGAGTCATCCCCAGGGGCAAGAGTCGTGAGCACGACTCGTCCCACATGGCACGACTCGTCCCCTATTGCAAGCACTCTGATACAGTCGTCCCTTCACAAGGGAATAGTTGGGCCAACTGGGGACGAGTCGTCCCCTGACCGCAGATTTCACCCTTTTAGCCATTTTCAATCCGTTCTTTTGTGTGTGACCCTTTAGAAATTATATTTTATGTTGGTAGTGAGTTGAAACATCAACCTCACGAGACATAAGTGACTTCTAGCAAATCATTATGTCCACCCAATTAAATATAACATCAAAGCTTGATTCCTTGATATATCAAATGTCACAATCCCGTTGTCCACGATGTCCAATTGATCATGAGTCATGGTCTACGTCAACTCATATTGTTCAATGCATTCTCGATTTCGAATATGTTGATAATCCAAGTGCATTTGATCTCTATCAAATCTCTTGAGTGTGGCCACATATTTCATCAACACTATTCATCGGGGGGCCCAAGCAAACATCTCTCTCAAACAGAGAGGAACAAATCCCGTCTTGACTTATCATTCTTCCCTACAAGAATCCAATTGTGCTAACATAGCCATTATTTCTATTCGATTAAAGATAGTGTTAGACTATATCAAACACAATGTTCATCGTGTGGAAGACGATGATAATCTCAGGTACGAAGAATACCAATGACATGACTATCATGAGATTTAATAATGACAACAGACCATGTCATAAATCTCATAAGTAGGTCAAGTCCAATACTTGTTCTCTAGCAAGTGGATTGAGGCAAAGCCTTTGGCTAAAATAACAGAGGAAAACGCCATCAACTTCATCCACCATTACATTTGGTGTCGTTTTGGGGGTAACCTCTGCTTGCGCGTTACCCTGGGGATAGGCAACCGATGATTTCCAATGTTTGACCCCCAACCTCTTCATTTCTATCTCGAAAGTCGTTGAGAACTGTAGTCTGTTGCCAGATAAGATTGAATGTGGCACCCCAAACGACACCAAATGTAATCGTGGATGAAGTTGATGGCATTTTTTCTCACTTATTTTAGCCAAAGGCTTTGCCTCAATCCACTTAGTGAAGTAATCAATAGCCACAATCAAGTACATGCAATTTTCACGGGCGATTGGGAAGGGTCCGATCAAATCTACTCCCCACATGTTAAACGGCCAAGCTACAACTACATGGGTTTTCTTGGTGGTGTAGACACCCCATTCTGAACCCATCGGATCACATTTATACTGCTTTAAGTCTCGCTTTGAGTCAAGAGGTGGGAATCCACTATTTCATCATGTTTCGTTAAGTTTTGACTAACCACCGTTAGTTTGGGACTAAAATGCATACGAGATAACGAGGGAAGGGCAGAATTGTCCACAGACTGCATTATCACACGCGAAATAGCGTGTCTCGCCCGAGATAAAGGAGTTCTGCAGAATGCAGATATCAGTTTCCTCGTCGATTTCAACCTCTTTCGGGATAAAACTTCATCCATCCGGCCAGCCAATGAATTTTGGATTCTGGAACCTTCTCAAGGTGTTTGATCTCATCTTCAACACCTCTCCGACACCTATAAATACCTGAAGACTTTCAGTATTTCAGAGGTCCACAATCCCTGAAAATCCCAAGTAAAAACCCCTATATTTACTGGTTTCTCTCCTTGAAAGATTCCTCTAAATCACCCCTAAAAATCACCTAAAGTTTGTTTGTCAACCTTGTTGATAAACAAACATCGAAGCCCGAATCAAGGACTGAGGCAAAGCTCTGTCCGTGTCAAGGTTCAACTCTAAACTTGAGTTGAAACTCTGCCCGAATTAGCTCACGCAAGTGTAAGTACCCAAATCCGGATCGTCCAAATCCGTCAGAAAGTTAACCGAAATCCGTTAACTGGCCCGCTCCAGGTTAACCGGAACTCGTTAAACTCCCCGTTACCGTGCCAACGAGACGTCCCGGGACTGCCCCGTGCATCCCGACGTCGAACCGTACTTAGCACGTGACATCTCACGTAAAAGTATGGCTTTCCCTGAAAAACGCATTTTCCGGCACTTTCCGGGGGCGTTTCGGACATTTCCCGGACTGTTATTTTAAAAAACGGACAAAACCGGGACCGGGGAACAATCTTCCACCTCAGCTGGTGACTCAGAGGGCACGTGGCAGCCATGCCACTGTTAGTACCCGGTCCGAAAAAAGGAATTTTAAATATTTTGGACTGGTTTGATTAAGGTTTCTTTGCGTTTGATTCCCGAGTTTTATGTATATTTGATATGGTTTGAGTACAGGGACTGAAGCGCAATTCGGGAAAATTTGGGACTAAATTGGAATTTGGGAGCTTTTGGACCAAATAGGAAATATTGGAAAATTCAGGGACTAAACTGGAAATATGGAATATTTGGGACGAAATTGATATATTAAAATTCCTGGGATTAAATGAAAAATAAAATCCTAAAGAGCGAATTGCAAAAGAAGTCATTAAAGTGGTCAAAATGCAACGAGAAGATCGCGGGACGAAACGAATATTTATTATACCAATTGAGCCTTTACATTTGCACCTGGCCGAGGGAATTGGAAACAGTGTGGCCGAGCTTTCTAGGCCATTGGAAACAAGGTGGCCGGCCATTCTAGGCCATTTGGGCCAAGTTTGGGCCAAAGTAACAAATGGCCGATCGGCCCAATCCCCTTTCCCACATCACGTCCGTACCTCTTCCTCCCCAATTCTTTTCACTATATAAACCCCACTCCGCCTCACACTTTGAACCACACGTAATTATTCTACGGAAAACTCAAGACAAAACTTGAGGTTTCCTCCATAGAAAACTTGAGACTAAACTCGAGTTTTCTAAGTCTAAATATTTTATCAAGAACGTTCTTCGAATCTTCATAGATTCGATCCGAAAGCCTTGCCATCATTAGGTAAGTCTTTTGTTTATTTTTTCTGTCTTTATTATTATTATCTTTATTATTATTTATTGTTTGCATGCTTAGTATATTTTAATTACTTTATTTCTTGCTTATGTCATATATGCTAGATTTAGGGTCTGTTTTAATATATTTAAATATGCTATAGCCGAGGATGATCTAAGGTTTCGCCCAAAGAAACCCAATGGATCTAGGAACTATTTCTTTCCTTCCACCTTAGTAATAATTGTCCCATGATCAACAATCCCCCAAGGATGAACGTTGATTAGTGCACCTTCCGAGGGCCTAACTCAAAGGTTCTAGGGTGTGATCATCAATTAATTCTTTCTCTCCCCTCCTCCTTATGCATGATCCCGCTTCTTCTATCTATTCCCGTAAACACCGCACACAACCAACACCCCACATGCTAGAAAGACCGATCCGTCGGGCAATAGGAGTGATAGCGTTTCTTCTTCTGTTGTAACTTGACCTCCGAACCCAATTAACTGTTTAGCCTTTTTTCAAAGCTTTGGGCTATATCAAAGTGGCGTGGCGACTCTCAAAATTAAACTAATATTTTAATATGGTTTAAATCGAGTGTCACTAAATGAATATCCCATTTCGGTCCGACTTTATATAATTAATTATTTCAAACCTCCGAATGCGCGTTGCATCGGGACGGGGTATTCACAGTGGCGACTCTGCTGGGGACTGTTTTGAAATCTTTTCAAACTAAGTGGGTCAGACTTTCGTTTTCTTGTATGGTGTTGTATTTCTTTTTCTTTATTCTTAACTGTTGCATTGCATGCATGCATTTCATGTAAATAAAAAATCTTTCTCTTTTTCCCTTTAGACTTTTTACCTCACACTACCACTAGAGTCCGTGTCACACTGCACAGACACCCTTTTACCCTTCGGAGAAGCCAAAGTGCGGGAAGTGTGGTGATCATGTTGCCTCCCTTCCGAGTCTCACTTGGCCATCCACTCATCAGTGCGCTTCGGCTGCACGGTGGGAGCCTGAAATCTAACCCTTGTGTCACCCACTTTGCTAAGAATACACTCCTTGTGACCGGTTGGTTTGACTAGCTTTTTCATGTAGACAATTAATAAGGTCTTTATGTTGAGTCACTACGAATCAGTGATAAGTCAAGATCTATAGAGAGAAAAGAGCACAATAAATTTGATTTCCTTTTAAAGGATGTGCCATGTAAGGTCGAGTGCTTGTTAAAAGATCTTGTCTTATCATAGGTCTGTAGTACTTCCCATAAATATCATCTTAAATGTCTATATGAGACGGTTAGTCGTTAGGATCCACCACTTTAGGACCTTTAGTTAGTTGCGAAAAAGGGGTATCCCTTCCAACCAAGAGTAGGTTCTATAAAATAGAGGGCTTTTTTGTAAATAAAGTGCTTAACTATCCCTCATTTCTAGGACCCTCCGAGGTCCGCTCCTCATTTCTAGGACCCTCCGAGGTCCGCTCCTCATTTCTAGGACCCTCCGAGGTCCGCTCCTCATTTCTAGGACCCTCCGAGGTCCGCTCCTTACTTCTAGGACCCTCCGAGGTCCGCTCTTCATTTCTAGGACCCTCCGAGGTCCGCTCCTCATTTCTAGGACCCTCCGAGGTCCGCTCTTCATTTCTAGGACCCTCCGAGGTCCGCTCCTCATTTCTAGGACCCTTCGAGGTCCGCTCCTCATTTCTAGGACCCTCCGAGGTCCGCTCCTTATTTCTAGGACCCTCCGAGGTCCACTCCTCATTTCTAGGATCCTCCGAGGTCCACTCTCCATTTCTAGGACCCTCCGAGGTCCGCTCTTTACTTCTTGGACCCTTCAAGGTCCACTCTCCATTTCTAGGACCCTCCGAGGTCCGCTCTTTACTTCTTGGACCCTTCAAGGTCCACACCTCTCAAGCGGACCGCTCTAGGATCGCCTCTATCTTGGACCGTTCAAGGTCCACTCTTTGACCCTTCGTGGTGCTCTTCCTATACTATGTCCACTCTCCCAATCTTGGACCATTCAAGGTCCGCTTCTCATATCCTGGACCGTTCAAGGTCCACTCCTCATATCTTGGGTCGTTCAAGGTCCGCTCTTTACTTCTTGGACCCTTCAAGGTCCATTCTCCATTTCTAGGACCCTCCGAGGTCATCTCTTTACTTCTTGGACCCTTCAAGGTCCACACCCTCTACTGCGGACCGCTCTAGGATCAGTCTCTCTATCTTGGACCGTTCAAGGTCCACTCTTTGACCCTTCGTGGTGCTCTTCCTATACTATGTCCACTCTCCCAATCTTGGACCATTCAAGGTCCACTTCTCATATCTTGGACCGTTCAAGGTCCACTCTTCGTATCTTGGGCCGCTCAAGGTCCGCTCCTCTTCTCTTGGACCCTTCAAGGTTCACTCCTCTTCTCTTGGACCCTTTAAGGTCCACTCCTCTTCTCTTTGACCCTTTAAGGTCCACTCCTCTTCTCTTGGACCCTTTAAGGTCCACTCCTCATCTCTTGGACCCTTCAAGGTCCACACTCCTCATATCTTGGACCGTTCAAGGTCCGCTCTTCTTCTCTTGGACCCTTCAAGGTCCACTCCTCAATTTAGGACCCTTCGAGGTCCACTCTCTATCTAGGACCATTAAAGGTCCACCTTTCCACCCGAGACTCTTCGAGGTCCACCCCTCGTCTCTTGGACCATCCATGGTCCATTCCTCTACCTTTGACCACCCACGGTCTACATCCTTCAAGTTAGGACCCTTCAAAGTTCTACCTCTTACCTCTTGAACCATCCGCAGTTTGCTCCCTTAGTCTTAAAACCATCCATAGTTTAGATCCTTTATCTCTAGCACCCTTCACCAAAGACCCACCTAGATCAAACCTCTCTCGACCCATCTAGATCAAACCACCATCTAGGGCCTACCTAAGCCAACTTACCAAGTCCGATTAGCTCGTCTAGATCACCCTCACTTATATTTGACCAAGGATCGAGTCATCTTCCTCTCCCTTTTTCACCAAATGGACTCTTTTACATTCATCCTCTCTTTTTCTCTAAACTTAACCCCGGTTGTATCATCAATCGGGGCCCCCTCGAACTACGGTGACTCGAGACTCATACCTTAAATGGTAAGGGTTACGTAGGCAACTTCAAATGGCCAAACTCAAAATTGTGGAGGTCAAATATTTTCTCAAGGATGCCTTAAGATTAATTATGAATCTAATTCAACTCATTGGCTTGACTCCGCCATATGTTCTGGCTGCAATTCCACATCATGTCTCCGGAGAAAAGCATTGAAGCCCTCAAAGAAGTCTCAAACATGAGGTTGGGAGTGATCAACCTCCTCAAAGACATGCATGAAATTGAGCAAGACCATTTGTCTTACATTCAGAATACTTCGAGAAGAGTTCCTCCCCTATTCAATTCCGGTCCCTATCATCCACATGCTTATGGTTCCCCTTATGGTCCTACACATCGAATTTCTCATTCAGATGCCTCGCCGTGGCTACCAACCAACTAAAGGCATCAATACCCGAGAAGAAGATCAACAAGGAACATTTTGATGACTTAGGAATGCCTGTGGGTGAGTTCTTCGACATTTTGGTGGAAAAGAATTTGATCGAGCCGCTCGAGAACTACAAGCCTATTAACCCAAAGGAAGACTTAGATACATCCAAGTTTTGCGTATACCACAAGTACGCTGGGCATACCACCGACAAATGTGTGCAAATCAAACGCTCAATTCAAAGATTGATCAACCAAGGGAAGACCCAAGGCCTCATGGATGAAGAAGCCCTCGTACTTCAAGGAAGGATTTAGATTCATTCAGTCTTGTAGGTTCTAGTGTGTCTTTGGGCATTGACATGTAATGTCCACTTTAGATTAGTTGCTTCAATAATAAAAGAGTCTTTCTTTCTTTTCTCTCTAGACTTGAGACATAATCTCGCATTACTTTCAAGAAGAATTGTTTTATTTATAATTATCACTTGGTTGCTAATCTCACTGATAAACTCACCGGCTAATAAAGTAAACACTGAATGAATGCTTTGATTGGAGTAAACAACTCACCGTTCCTTCTTCATACACACCATCTTTATACACCATCTCTATACACCATCTCTATACACCATCTCCATACACCATCTCTATACACCATCTCTATACACCATCTCCATACACCATCTCCATACACCATCTCCATACACTCTCTCCATACTCCACCATACACTTTTCATACACTCTCCCCCACTTGACCTCCTTTCCATATGGTCAAGACAAGCACAAAGACCGTTGTTCCTCATCATCGTAAAATAGCCGCCACGCCACCGCAATTTAAAGAAAATGCAAGGAGTTGTTCCTATCCTTCACAAGTGCTGCATGAATATCAACTTGGGGCTCACCAATCTCGCGTCTCCTCTGATTTTCCATTTTGATCGATAAGCTTTCATTGAATATGCTCACATATCTTTCTCATGGTCCGAATACATTCTGCCTTACTTAATAAGTCGGTTAAATGAGTTTGCATTTATTTTAAATACTCTTTTGAGAATGCCATCCAGTAGCAATTGAAGCTTAAACCTCTCACCATAGGAAGCCATAACCTTATCCTCACTAATACCCTTTCATTTCAAGATCGACAAGTTTTGAGACCCTAAGGAAGAAGCCCATACTAGGGGCTCCCTCGACTCACAAAGGAAGTAATCACCTCCAAGCTCAAGAAAAGTGGAATGCGAAAGAAACTCATACAAGGGGCTCCCTCGAAGGGACCACCTCCAAACCCAAGAAGGAAAAGGTAAAATCATCCTAAGACATACACTAGGGTCTATCGCGAGCAAACAAATCCGAAGGCCTTTCTCGATAAGAGGGTGTTTAAAAAAAAAAAAAAAAAAAAAAAAAAAAACTTCATCACCCCGAAGTGAACCTCCCAAAGGTTGTGAAAATGAGACATCGAGTGAAAGTCCTATCGTGATCAAGTTACTGCCGAAAGGTTGTGAAACGAAATATCGAGCGAAGGTCCTATCATGATCAAGTTACTCGTAATCACAACAAACTCGCGAGAAGAAGCAACAAAAATTCCCTCTTGGACAAATCCCGTAAAACAATTCCAAAGTCCATCCTCTCACTTTTAGAGGATTCCATCACCACCCTTGACCTTATCAAAATCAAAGTTAACCTCACTCTTAGAGGTTCTGAAGAAGCAGCAACAAGAAAATCCCTTCACCTTAGAAATTCCAAACATATCCCTCAAGCCAACCTCTCAGCAAATGGCCCAGCCGACCTCTCACTTTAAGAGGTCATGTTAAGCATCACCCAATGGTCGATCGCAACCCAAAGACCAGCTACAACCGCTACCGAATGACATTCTCAAAAGATTATTTAAAAGAAATGCGTATTCAGATTTTTGAGTCACTTGTTATCCTACGTGAGAATATTACATATTCTCTCAAAAGTTTGGGAACTCGTCCTATTCTTGAAATTCGTTCATTCGACTCCTCAAACACTGTCTGCAAAAGTCTCACTGGGGCTTCGCATCCGTGCCTCTCAGCGGCACTCCGGTAAAAGCAAGGAGACACGCGCCAGGGACTACTCCCCTCGGCTTGCGAGAACAAATGAACAAAGAATCTTCACTTGAAGGAATGAAAAAAATCTTTGGGTTATAATCAGTCAATTCCCACCTTTTCTTCCACCCCAATCTTTTTTCTATTTTTCATTCTTTCCCATGAAGGAGATCAATGCAACGGCAGCCCGCACCACAATTACCACCGAACGTAGCGGCAAGCAACAACGGAACATCCTACTCCTTCTAAAGACAAGCCCAATTCCAGCTTCTAATCAAAACAGTCATTATTTGTTTACTCATATAATTGGAATTTGATAAACCAATCAGTGGGGTCCATTCACGAGCAATCAAGATGTAATTCTGAATAAAATAAATTCTTCAAATGTCTCGACAAGTCTTCTTTTTCTACATCATAGGAAAATAGAGCCAAACACTGTCTTTCCGTCTGCGGGGGCTTCCATACACTTTTCCACACCTTGTGATGCTTATACTCTCCCAAAAGAGTCGACCCAAAAAGCGAAAGTGTCATACACGAACTCGGGATCCATTCCCACCTTCGAAAAAATGCGCCCGCACATATACATTTCCGAGTCTTGTCCAGCCGATCGATTGACCATTGTTCGAAACGAGGGGTCGCCCCCATGGCCGCAAGATGACTCTGCCTCGAAAATAGGGATGCATTGAATCTCTTCAAGTGGGGCTTTTGTTAAGCCGTTCTCTCGGGCTCTCTTCGTGTTTGCTCAGACATCATCAACTGGGCTTCGCCATTTCCTTCGTGTTTGCTTTGCATCATCAACCGGGCTTCGCCATTCATCATCAATCTGACTTCGCCAAGGTCACTTCATCAAACATTGGGGCTCCTCAACAAAAATGGGTCGACTATGTGCTCTAACAAAATCGGAGCTCCAATGAAGTCATATCTAGCATGAAGGGCATCCCTTGTCATCAAGATCAGCATGTGGCAAACTCTTTGAGTTAGTTAGAAACATGATTAATCATAAGGCCTCTTTATCAAATAAACATGCTTTCAAAATACTGTCCTCCTTGGTACCTTGTTTACAAAAATCACCCTTTGGTCTCCACAAATTTTCAAACTCTTCAAATCCATCAAAGACGTATCTCTGTGACTCTCAAGATGACTCGGTCCTTATCTCTGGACATCAAACTTACCTAATCCCACCTTCTATCATCGACACTTACTCGGCCTCGCCTAGTTTAAACCAATAACCTTTCCGCTCAAACTGCCTTGTTTAGACTTACCGCAAATGTAAAACCCTAGCCTCAAACCTAGGTGACAGATACCTCTCTAAACCCTAGCCTCAAGCCTAGGTGACAAATATCTTTCTAAACCCTAGCCTCAAGCCTAGGTGACAAATACCTCTCTAAACCCTAGCCTCAAGCCTAGGTGACAAATACCTCTCTAAACCCTAGCCTCAAACCTAGGTGACAGATACCTTTCTAAACCCTAGCCTCAAGCCTAGGTGACAAATATCTTTCTAAACCCTAGCCTCAAGCCTAGGTGACAAATATCTTTCTAAATCCTAGCCTCAAGCCTAGGTGACAAATATCTTTCTAAACCCTAGCCTCAAACCTAGGTGACAAATATCTTTCTAAACCCTAGCCTCAAGCCTAGGTGACAAATATCTTTCTAAATCCTAGCCTCAAGCCTAGGTGACAAATATCTTTCTAAACCCTAGCCTCAAACCTAGATGACAAATATCTTTCTAAACCCTAGCCTCAAGCCTAGGTGACAAATATCTTTCTAAATCCTAGCCTCAAGCCTAGGTGACAAATATCTTTCTAAACCCTAGCCTCAAGCCTAGGTGACAAATACCTTTCTAAACCCTAGCCTCAAGCCTAGGTGACAGATACCTCTCTAAACCCTAGCCTCAAGCCTAGGTGACAAATATCTTTCTAAACCCTAGCCTCAAGCCTAGGTGACAAATATCTTTCTAAACCCTAGCCTCAAACCTAGGTGACAAATACCTTTCTAAACCCTAGCCTCAAGCCTAGGTGACAGATACCTCTCTAAACCCTAGCCTCAAGCCTAGGTGACAAATATCTTTCTAAACCCTAGCCTCAAGCCTAGGTGACAAATACCTTTCTAAACCCTAGCCTCAAGCCTAGGTGACAAATACCTTTCTAAACCCTAGCCTCAAGCCTAGGTGACAAATACCTTTCTAAACCCTAGCCTCAAGCCTAGATGACAAATACCTCTCTAAACCCTAGCCTTAAGCCTAGGAGACAAGACTCCTCTCTAAGCCTTAGCAATGATCATCCCAAACTTTTAATCGCTTGGTTCTTCGGCTCGGGAAGCCATAGTGATCCCAATCAATCCTTCCTCATCAGTAGCCTAAGTCCTTTGGCAGCTACAGTTTCCCGCATCTTCAAAGGGTCCATCCCGCATCTTCAAAGGGTCCGTCCCGCATCTTCAAAGGGTCCGTCCCGCACCTTCAAAGGGTCCGTCCCGCATCTTCAAAGGGTCCGTCCCGCATCTTCAAAGGGTCCGTCCCGTACTTTCAAAGGGTCCGTCCCGCATCTTCAAAGGATCCGTCCCGTAATTTCAAAGGGTCCGCCCCTGCATTTCAAAGGGTCCATCCCGCATCTTCAAAGGGTCCGTCCCGCATCTTCAAAGGGTCCGTCCCGCATCTTCAAAGGGTCCGTCCCGCATCTTTCAAAGGGTCCGTCCCGCATCTTCAAAGGGTCCGTCCCGCATCTTCAAAGGGTCCGTCCCGCATTTCAGAGGTCTATCCTCCATTTCAGAGGTCTATCCTCCATTTCAGAGGTCTATCCTCCATTTCAAAGGGTCTGCCCCATACACTTTCTCTCAGTACGCGAATCAAGACTATACTTGAATTTCCTTTCCACACATTATCTCACAAATCAAGACTATACTTGATTTGTTCCATCACACACAATTTTCAAAGGAAAAATTCAAGACTATACTTGAATTTCCTTTCCACACATTATCTCACAACATATCTTCACACGGAGAAATCAAGACTACACTTGATTTGTTCCATCACACACAATTTTCAAAGAAAAAATTCAAGACTATACTTGAATTTCCTTTCCACACATTATCTCACAAATCAAGACTACACTTGATTTGTTCCATCACACACAATTTTCAAAGGAAAATTCAAGACTATACTTGAATTTCCTTTCCACACATTATCTCACAAATCAAGACTACACTTGATTTGTTCCATCACACACAATTTTCAAAGGAAAAATTCAAGACTATACTTGAATTTCCTTTCCACACATTATCTCACAAATCAAGACTACACTTGATTTGTTCCATCACTACACAATTTTCAAAGGAAAATTCAAGACTATACTTGAATTTCCTTTCCACACATTATCTCACAAATCAAGACTACACTTGATTTGTTCCATCACACACAATTTTCAAAGGAAAATTCAAGACTATACTTGAATTTCCTTTCCACACATTATCTCACAAATCAAGACTACACTTGATTTGTTCCATCACACACAATTTTCAAAGGAAAATTCAAGACTATACTTGAATTTCCTTTCCACACATTATCTCACAAATCAAGACTACACTTGATTTGTTCCATCACACACAATTTTCAAAGGAAAATTCAAGACTATACTTGAATTTCCTTTCCACACATTATCTCACAAATCAAGACTACACTTGATTTGTTCCATCACACACAATTTTCAAAGGAAAATTCAAGACTATACTTGAATTTCCTTTCCACACATTATCTCACAAATCAAGACTACACTTGATTTGTTCCATCACACACAATTTTTCAAGGGAAAAATCAAGACTATACTTGAATTTCCTTGCCACACACACAACATATTTTCCCACGGAGAAGGCAAGACTATACTTGATTCTCCTTTCCGTACATCTCTCAATATTATTCGAATCGCCCTTAGATTCGATCCTCAAAGCCTTGCCACAAATCGCATCTTTGGCTTGAGACGCTGCACGTCCGCCACTCTCGGGTACTAAACGCCCGCTCTTTCGAACTACGACTTGGCTTGATTCCTCTTGGGATACGTAGGTAGCCCGACGTGGGTCCAGCCACTTGACCTACCTGGTCGTCCTTTTGCGACTCAACTCGAGTCCAAAAACCTCACATCCCCAAGGTCATTTTCCTTACCTCCTGAAATCCCTTTTTTCAGGACGGATCCTATTTTTTATCATCGACCCTACTTGTCTTACAAGAAGCGTCGCCGAGGGGCTACTGTTAGTACCCGGTCCGAAAAAAGGAATTTTAAATATTTTGGACTGGTTTGATTAAGGTTTCTTTGCGTTTGATTCCCGAGTTTTATGTATATTTGATATGGTTTGAGTACAGGGACTGAAGCGCAATTCGGGAAAATTTGGGACTAAATTGGAATTTGGGAGCTTTTGGACCAAATAGGAAATATTGGAAAATTCAGGGACTAAACTGGAAATATGGAATATTTGGGACGAAATTGATATATTAAAATTTCTGGGATTAAATGAAAAATAAAATCCTAAAGAGCGAATTGCAAAAGAAGTCATTAAAGTGGTCAAAATGCAACGAGAAGATCGCGGGACGAAACGAATATTTATTATACCAATTGAGCCTTTACATTTGCACCTGGCCGAGGGAATTGGAAACAGTGTGGCCGAGCTTTCTAGGCCATTGGAAACAAGGTGGCCGGCCATTCTAGGCCATTTGGGCCAAGTTTGGGCCAAAGTAACAAATGGCCGATCGGCCCAATCCCCTTTCCCACATCACGTCCGTACCTCTTCCTCCCCAATTCTTTTCACTATATAAACCCCACTCCGCCTCACACTTTGAACACAGAATTATTCTACGGAAAACTCAAGACAAAACTTGAGGTTTCCTCCATAGAAAACTTGAGACTAAACTCGAGTTTTCTAAGTCTAAATATTTTATCAAGAACGTTCTTCGAATCTTCATAGATTCGATCCGAAAGCCTTGCCATCATTAGGTAAGTCTTTTGTTTATTTTTTCTGTCTTTATTATTATTATCTTTATTATTATTTATTGTTTGCATGCTTAGTATATTTTAATTACTTTATTTCTTGCTTATGTCATATATGCTAGATTTAGGGCTGTTTTAATATATTTAAATATGCTATAGCCGAGGATGATCTAAGGTTTCGCCCAAAGAAACCCAATGGATCTAGGAACTATTTCTTTCCTTCCACCTTAGTAATAATTGTCCCATGATCAACAATCCCCCAAGGATGAACGTTGATTAGTGCACCTTCCGAGGGCCTAACTCAAAGGTTCTAGGGTGTGATCATCAATTAATTCTTTCTCTCCCCTCCTCCTTATGCATGATCCCGCTTCTTCTATCTATTCCTGTAAACACCGCACACAACCAACACCCCACATGCTAGAAAGACCGATCCGTCGGGCAATAGGAGTGATAGCGTTTCTTCTTCTGTTGTAACTTGACCCCCGAACCCAATTAACTGTTTAGCCTTTTTTCAAAGCTTTGGGCTATATCAAAGTGGCGTGGCGACTCTCAAAATTAAACTAATATTTTAATATGGTTTAAATCGAGTGTCACTAAATGAATATCCCATTTCGGTCCGACTTTATATAATTAATTATTTCAAACCTCCGAATGCGCGTTGCATCGGGACGGGGTATTCACAGCCACCTCCCTCTAGTCACCCTTCAATCAATTTCAAAGGGAAAAGACCAAAATGCCCCTGGTTTGCAAGCCAAGTCCGGCCGGACTCACTGTGCACTTTTCCTGAAATTGCCAGCAAGTCCCCCAGATTTCCAAAATCCCCAAAACCCCCTGAAATTCAGTCCAAGTCCGGCCGGACTCCTACTGCAATTTTCACCCTATAAATAGAAGTTGCTGTCAAAGGCAAGAAAAGGATTTTTTTCACACAAAAAATCACCACCCCCCACGGTCCAAACTGGTTTTCACCCCTCCCGAGCTCCCGTTTTGTCTCGATTCGCGTGAAACCTTCGTATTTCGATCAAATACGCACCCTACAACTTCGAAACAACCTTTCGAATCACTTTCCATGTCCCGTACACACCTCCCGAGCCAAAGGAGTCCACCCTAGCCATAGGTATAACTCCCTCTCTCTGAATCTCCCGTTCCGTCTCGGTTTACGCGCCGCCGCTATAATCAAGCTTCGAACGTTGTTCTCAAAATGTAGACGCCTCCGTCTAACGGGGTCCGATACGTTTTAGCCCCTCGATCCTCTTCTCTTTCCGTAAGAGAAGTAATCACGGGTTAAAACGGCGTTCCGACCCCGTTCAGTTTACTTTCATGTCATTTACAATTTCGAGCCGTTTGGCCTCGTTGATCGTCCTTTACAATTCCGAGCCGTTTGGCCTCGTTGATCGTCATTTACGAATCCGGATCGTTTGATTCCGTTGACACCGCTTTAAATACTGTCATTTACAAGTCCGATCCGTTTGGATTGTGATAGTATTTACTTTTCAAAGTCCGAGTCGCAACCCGATTCGTTGATCGCATGTCATTTAATACGTATTTTTCCCGTAAAAATCGTTAACAATGTAATGCCCGGTTCAAAACCGGAGTTCGTCCGTCGAACTCTCTTTCAAAACGCGCGAAATGACGTTCGACCTCCGAATGCTCATCTTCAAACTCAAAGCCGCCATTTGACACTTAAAATCATTTAATACGCATTTTTCCCGTAAAATTCGTTAACAATGACTCGTATGGCTCAAAATCGACGTTTGCCACGCAAACGCTCATTTCAAACTCAAAATCGACGTTTGCCACGCAAACGCTCATTTCAAACTCAAAGTCGACGTTTGCCACGCAAACGCTCATTTCAAACTCAAAATTGACGTTTGCCACGCAAACGCTCATTTCAAGCTCAAAATCGACGTTTGCCACGCAAACGCTCATTTCCGTCTCAAAACCGACGTTTGTCATTCAAACGCTCGTCTTTTCAAAAGTCACATAATCAACGTTTATCATTCAAACCAAGATTAAGCTTGTCATTCAAGCCCCCATTTCAAAACACACACACACACACACACGATTTCGAGAAAGGTAGAAAGACTCGTCATGCGAGGCGTTTCGGGCGATCTCGTAATACTCTACCCGAAACGTAACCTGACCTCCGAACCTAACAATCTCTGGTACTAAAAGCTTTTTACTCGTTTTTGCTGCCAATAAAAATGATCCCCTTTTTCAAAAGCCTTTTCCTAAGTTTTTGCTACCAATAAAAACGACACCTTTTCACAAATAGCCGTTTCTCAACGTTTTGGGCTCAAAATACAAAAACCGTGTGGCGACTCCTCATTTTGTTCCTTCCCATGAAGCGAGGTCTCAGACACCAACCCCCGCGAAAGACAACCGCCTTTTCCGCGCCCCCTTGCTTGCGCGAAAAGATCGGGTAATTTCAGTTGGCGACTCCGCTGGGGAAAATATACTTTTTTCAAAACTGCCGATGTTTTCAAAAAAGCCTTCCGTGGGTCAAACTTTCGTTTACCCTTCCTCGTTCTCGTGTGTGTGTGTTACTTTAAACCTCGAACGGTTTTTTCAAAAGGCATTACATTGTCAACTTTCCAAAATCTTACCATGTTTGTGCATCCCCATTCATGTTTGATTTTCATGTTTGTCTTTTGAATCGTGCATCATAAATTCTTTAAGACACATTCGAAAAATCTCTGTTTTACTCGGAAAAAGAATTTTAGTGACCGCACACTACGCGCACTTCTGCCTCGGAACACCGCACTTCACGTGCACTTGCGCCTCGGTACACCGCACACTACAACCCCTAACCCGGATGGCCTTATCGGTTGCACTCGATTGGTGCGCGTACACCTTTCGGGGCGCACGGGGTCGTCCCAAACATCCCATCCTAGCCCGTGTAAGCCATGCACTCTTTGTGTCACACTTTGTCCAAGACCCCGGTTGGTTTTTGGCTTAGCTTGTGTCATAAAGCCTAAGTGTATGTTTTTTACGCCGGGCCCCGCTCCGAGTCAAGCTCGAGAGTTTTAGACCGAAGGTCGTTCCCGACCCGAAGTCTTGAGCTTTTCAGCCTTGACTTTGACGCGGAGCTCTGCCGAAAAATATACCCGAAGGTTCAATGTGACACCATGTCACCAAACCTCGCCGTATGTACCGTGCCAGCCACAACTTGGCCAACGCTAAAAAGCTAAGGTCTCTCGCACAAGCGAGTCAGGAGAGGTCATGCCCAAATTTTGGCACGATCCCCGCCTTAACTTAAGGACGTTGACCTCGACCGTGGCTCCGTACGCCGCACACGTCGAAAGTTTGCGTGATCGGCTAGCCTTAAGTTCACTTTTTCCTTTGTCGGTGGAACTCGCTTGCCTTATCGTACCTCGCCGGGATAGTCCGTCCCGAGAAAGATGATCTACAATGGAAACGAGGGGCTTATAAGCGTAGTGACGAGATCCACTGATTAGAGCTCTAGGATTAGTTGCGAAAAAAAGAAGACACGCTCTTTTCCAACCAATTAGGACTCTGAGAAAACGCGCTTTAAGTAAACTTTAATCGGTAGCGCACATTGCACAAGCCGAAAACCTTGAGCCAAATACCCTTTTCCGAAGCCTAAACCCTTCCTTTCGTTCCCTCGCAGCCGACGAGAAAGTGGTTCGGATTTCCGGGTCGGCGCCTTGCCAGATCACGATAACGAGCGGCGTCGGAGGCAGTTCTTCGGTTCCCTCGGTTCCCTCGGCCGAATTTCCGACATGTCTAGCTCACCGAGAAATCGTGACGGGAAGGACCCCGCCACCGGTAGAATGTATATGACATTGGAAGAAGCCATCAGGGCTTGTGAGGTGCACAAGAGGCGTAAAGAAGATCGGCAATTTCGTGGTACGGCTTCGAATGAGCGTGGTATAGCAAATTTATCCCTGGGAATAGACGGGTACTTTTGTCCTTGTCGAGGATGACGATTCCCCAAAACCAGCTTCACCAAACCTTCAATCGTGTTCCTCCCCCGCCAACTTACGGGATGCCTTCCAGCCAAGGAAACGGCCGACCTAGGCTCCATGTTGCCACCTCTCGTGGCAACCTGTCAATTTTGGTCGGCCCTGCTACACCCATCACTCAATATCACCGGCGCACCGCCTTGACCATCTCAGATGCCAATATCCCTCAATACCCTCCCGGGTTTGTCCCGTTGCCTATACACGAATCCCTAAATACCGGGGACAAACCCCGAGACAGTTCAGAAAAGGCTCCCGTATATTCTCATATACTAAGCCTTCCACCTCCAATCACTACCGCTCACGTGGTAGCACCCGGCGCCGAGCCTCACACCACCACTGGGACCCAACCTTAGCCTGGATGGTCGAGCGAGATGAAAGACCCGAAAGCCACCATGAGCAGCTCAAAGCAGAAACGCTCAAATCCACAGATCCGGAATGGTCACGCCTCTCCGCCAAGTTCGAATGCCGGAGATGGACCGATTCGATGGAACCGAATGTCCTCAAACGCACGTCGACACTTACGTTCTCGGCATGAGAGAAAAAGGAGCAACCCTCCAGCAAATGGCCGACTCACTTCCAAAGATACGCTCAAAAGTTCAGCGTTACGATGGTTTCGAGGGTCAAGCTCGCGGATCGCCACACCTGGGAACAGATCAAGAACATCTTCCCGGAACGGTACAGATCCAACTTAGAGTGGGAAACAAGTCGCGAGGACTTAATCAACACCGAGCGTAAAGCGGATGAAAGTGTTGGGGAATTCTACAAGAGATGGAGCTGAAACTCTCCGAAATCATGGAGCCACTCTCCAAAGACGAACAGATGCGGATCTTCAAGTCTTGCTTGAGACCGTCCATCGTAACTCTCATCGCCACAATTTCTTCCTGCATCTCCCGGCCATGGTCAATGCCGGCCACGCTCGAGAAGGATCTCAAGGAAAAGTTGGCTACCGCACAGCCCATACAGATACCGCTCAACAAACCGCATTCAATCCCGCACCGGCCCCCGGCAAAGTGGAAAGATACGTCTCACAACTACGTCCATCAGTGACAACGGTAACAGAAACCCAATCCCGCCAAGCAACAATTCTACTCGAAGCACTGTCGTACACTTCGACAAGTTGGACATGCCACGATGCTGAAGGGTTAATCAAGGAGGGTCTCCTTAAGCCCGTGGCCAATTACAAACCCAAAGTTCCCGTAGCCAATGCGGACAAGAGCAAATATCGCGCCTTCCATCGCATCACAGCCATACCACCGACAACCGTTTGGGGTTACGATACGAAATCCGTAACTTGATAGAAGAAGGCAAGTTAGAGCGCCCCCGTGGGCCCAATACAGTCGGGAATCCCTTTCCGAACAATAACAGCGTGAATTCCATTGGAGTGGGTGCCCAAGAAGCGTGCCACGTAACCGGTTTCTCCGCCTCTTCAGCCGAATCCTCCTCTAATGTCCACATCGCCTACGATGTTTGTGATCGCTCCGCCCGCCCGGAGTACGAGTCTCGAGAAACCGTCCGGAGCAATCCTCCGAGAAAACAAGAAGAAATCCTCTCAACAAAGAATCGAGAGAAAGATACGAAGCCGAGATACCAAAGTGTAGGTACACTTGGAGAACCCTCCGGGAGGTTCGACTACTACGCACTTTGTACTCCACCTACCCTCTTTGCCTCCGTGCCATGCAGCTCTAGAAGCAAGACAGGGGTGGGAAAGCCGAAAAGCCCAACTGAAACCGTAATTCGAGACCCTGACACCGGAATACCTCGATCTTGGTAGTCTTACTCGCCGAAGCCTAACCCTCCGCGGATCGCCAAGATTCAACTTGTCCAGCCTTCCGAGCCCGGACCGGTAAAGGAAGATCCCAAGGTCGGCTTAGCCCAGCGATCGCACTCGATCAATGTAAGCAACCAAGGCGGCAACCGCCACAGCGGCCTCAACGCACTCCCCGAGGTTCCAAAGAAAGGCTTTACCTCGCAAGAGGAAGACAGGAAACGGATGGCCGGATGACTCTCCTTCTACGTATAGAGACGAGATCTACGACTCCCGCCGTATGGCAAAGCATGATCACGTTCTATGATGAAGACTTACCGAGAGACGCCTCGGGCACAACGAAGCTCGTACATCACTCTCAAACTCAACACCATATCACTCCCCGAGTATTGGTAGATAACGGGTCAGCCGTTAATGTCCTCCTCTCGGCATGATGCGAGCTCTCCGCATCCATGAAAGCCATTTGATACCGTCTACTCGGACTATCAAGGCCTACGACAACTCGTCTCATCCCATCCCTGGACATTGACTCGAACTCGTTCGAAACTCCAAATGGTGCCAAAGAAATTCCACGTGATGGACATTCCATCCGAATTCACAGCTTCTCTTTGGGATGCCCTTGGCTACACCACATGAAAGCCATAGCTTCCACTCTCCATCAGTGCGTCAAGTTCATTAACCGCAGGAGATCTCGAAGTCATCCGAGGGGACAGTTTCCTCATAGGAAACGAAGCCGAGACAGTAGCCAAGCGTGTCCGCACTCGTGCACCGGTTACCTCCTTCGAATCAACCAAGGGACTACCGGGGCAAATCTCATCGAATCCATCGAGTCCGGAGATGCTAACTATGTAAACGTACTCGAGCAGTGCGGACCCTGAAGCAGCCCGATACATCAAGTTCAACTGTCGTTTCCAACATTTGGAGGCGATTGGAAGGAAACGCCGAACATCGCCATGATGCGGGCACATAAACCCCCAGTCTCCAATCGGAGATTCGTCGCATTCTCCAAACAAACTCTCTGGCCCCGCCAGGCGAGGGGATCTTTGTAATAAAGGTCAACAAGCACCGTCATTCTCGGGATGAATGCATGGAAGTTGTATGGGATGTCCTCCACGAGGAACTACCCGCCGCACCCCCTCTTCTCCAACGAAGAGCATGATGTTTTCCTAGCCGCTCCAAAGAACGCAACCGGACGCAATACGTCCCTACACCTGGATTGAGCGGTCAGATGATGATGAATCTGGACTCTCTGGAGTCGAGGACGCGGCAGACCTGCAGGCAGACCTCTGCATCCACATGCTCAGTTTTGAGGACGGAACTCCTTCCGATCAGGTCACTTATGACCAAGGTTCCAATACCATGGAAATTGTCAAGCTCAACGTCCAAGACAGTGCAGCCATTCCGATAATTGGAAGCACGTGATTCACGCAACGAGGAATCCCTCGATCAAGTGAATGACGACGACTTCGTCAATATCATCTATTCCAGGTATCCTGATGAAGCCAAGGATCCCGTCCTTGTTATCGATTCTCGCAACACTAAGGTCACCCTCGATGACTCGCTCGCTCATGGTAAACGAGGCCCCGGCCAAGCGAGCTCGCAGCTCATCACTACTTCCGAGTACCGCCCCACTGCAACCGGCCCGTGCCGGGCCAAGCTTATACCCTCAAACGCCGTCAAGGCCAAGTGGCAACAAAGAAAGGAGACCAAGCTCCTCACCCTGCTACAAGTCGATTAACCTCGGAACGCTTCCGCCGGCCTACTCCGAAAACATCTGTGAAAGTCTTCCCGCAAGGCGTAGCCGCCTTCCGACACAGAAATGACCACCTCAAAGATCAACATGCTTCGGTTCGATTCTACTCCCAGCCGTCACGGCCCCGGATTCGTACATCCCGCTAGTCGACCGCTAGCTTTGATAGACTTGGCGATCGAGCGAGATCACGAGACCGTCAACATTGCATTCAATACCCCGGGTCAATCAAGCGAGATATGGGCAAACTTCTTAGTGATCGAGATTAAGGAAGGCCGCATGGAATGTCCCGGTCAGGCTTCCTTCGTCAATGTAATCCAAGTGTTCCCGCCATTCGGCGATTTGAATGTAATCACGGTTACGGACACTAGCCGGGACGATGCGCACCTACGGAGACTGCTAGGTCTCGCAAGGAAAGCTCTCATGGAACTAGCCGCTCAAGAAAGTCAGTCTTTGGGACGAAGACCAAGCTCGAAAGACCTACGGGGACCAAGCCCTTAAAGTGTCACGAGGCGGCTTCGGACAGAAGCTAGAGGCCACTCTAGACCCGGTTCGACCTCGGGAGTTTTGCCCATGGCAACTTCCCGACTACCGTCTGCTTCTCATCCAACCCCCTCGCTGGGCAGGGTGGTCAACGGTCCCGATGACCTAGGAGATGGAACGACACGGCGTAACGAATCCCGGCGCTTACCTTCCCGAGGAAAGCAAGTCCTCTGCAAGTAAAGCGACAATGAAGACGATGAAACCATTCTCTTCCAAGCCGGGCATGAAGTCAACAAAAGCCGGACTCCCAAGGGTCCTCGGGAGGATGGGAACGGATCATTACCGCACTCAAATTGAAAGGCCAACTCGGGGAGGAAGGTCTATTTAAAAACGAGGAGGAGGATGGAAATTGTCTCGAGCAATTACTCGTGGAAATTCCACGGTCTACGGCCTTCATTTACGAAACGATCAGCTGGGACAAAGCAACCGGTCACATGGGCGAGATGTTCGGGAAGCCGTGTACTCACCTTCCGACATACCCGCCACTCGAGATAAAGCGAGAGAAGAAAACTCTCCCCGATGGAGGTTTTACCTAGAGCCGCACGCAGCTTCAAAGAAGAATTGGCTATTCTCACATGGGAAGAAACGCAGCATTAACTCTCGACGCGAGCTCCATTGCAAGAAGGTTGATCTGGGCCCGAGTGGAGGAAAACTAGCCAACCATGAGTATCGCCGGACCCAAACTCCGAGGCCCGAGTATGCTCGGCAAGAAGGAAAGGAACGCGATATACCGTGAAGAGATCAAGGAGACCGTTCATTTGAGCCGAGAACTCTCCAACCTCCCGGAGGTCAGCAACGCACGGCTCGATTCACGGTAATCCCTTTCAAGTTGTGCCGCGACATTCGAGAACAGCTACGTAAACAGAAGCTACCTCCCGCGAGAGGCACCTGCCGGTATCTCGGGGACAGAATCCGTCAAGCTGCCGAAGCTCCCTATGCTACGAGGAATCCTCCTCTAACTATGGATCAACTCGGAGCGGCTGTTCGAAGGGACCAAACGATGTCGGCGTTCTAACCCGATCGGGTCAAATCCATGCATTACCACCTAAGGCCACCAAAAAGCCGACGGAGCGAGTGCAATCCGGCCAGCCCAGAAGACGCAAATTCCTTGAAAGAGGACCCGATCCTCACTCGGCTCAAGCGGACTCGGGCGAACATTTCCCTTTGGTCTCTGCTCGCCTCCTCTTATCCTCACAAGCTCAAGCTAGAGGAAAGCTTCGGCCCGTACCATGGTCCCCGTGGGCCTTGACCCCGGATGAAGTCATTCGAGATGATTGGTAACATCCACTATGGCAACATTATCACCTTCACGAGATTTGGACCTTCCAAAATTTGGGGGCGATCACAATGAGCCGCTCTACATCACGGTCCAGTGGACGAGCGTCGCCTTCCCGCGTGTTGGTAGACGGAGGTTCGGAATGAATGTCTTGCCGGCCCAAGATGATGGACACTTGACATCAAGCCCGCGAGATCTTAAGCCTTCGGTCCACACTTTGTCGAGGCCTATGACTCTACTTCCCGTACGGTTCTCGGGGTTGCTACTCTTAACATCCGGGTTCGCAAGCGGGTGATCCCCACCGAATTCCAAGTGTTGGACATTCCAATCACTTTCACAGCCATCCCTGGGCGTCCCAGGCTGCATCAAATCAATGGCGTGGCATCCACCCTTCACCGGTGCCTCAAGTTCATGCAAGGCAACGAGCTAACCACGATCTACGGCGACGGTGTCACCACCAGGGGACCGGCACCAACGACATTCCGGTGTTGGAAATCAAGCATAATGATGACATGCCATTAAGCTTGGATTCACTCTGGAGACCTCAAGATCCAAATATGCAACGTGGACCTTCCACTGTCTCACGATCAGATTCCTCCCGCCATGAGGATGATGAAACTCATGAACTTCATCCCGGGGTGGGGCTCGGCAAAAGGCTGCAAGGCCGGCACTAAGTTGTGAAGTCGAGGACCACACCACGGTCCGGGGGCTTGGCTACGTGCCAACACCGCCGACATCAAGGAAGACAAAAGGCTCGCCCGCACCAAGGCAAGCAGCTCGTAAAGGGGAACCTCCGACGGCACACCCAATCTCCGACCTTACGGCTTTGACCTCGCTCATTACTTCACCAAGGGAACCGACAGCGCGAGGGGACCGACAAGGGAACCGACAGCAGAACCGAGGGGACCGATAGCGGAAGCAAGCAGAACTGATGGGACCGACAGTGGAACTGATGAAGATGAGAAAGAAGCGGGAATAGTCAACACCAAGACTACGAGAAAGAATGGAACAGCTAGCACGGGACCTCAGCGTTTCGAGAGGACTCGAAAGCTAATCCGATAAGGAGCGTTCCTCGACATCACGGCTCTACTGGACCAGCTGCCACCATAGTCCGGCATGAGTACACATTCAAGGGAATCCCAGACTTGGAGGAGCAACTCAAGGTACTCTCCATGGGAAACAAGTTGTTCGGATCAGCATGAGGCCACATTCGAGACGGTAAATCCAAAGCGAAGGAACCGGGAATTCATAGAAAACGCTCTCGGTGGACCGGCTCTACAGTCTGTTTGAAGAAGTCATGGAGTTGCCCAACTTGATCGGCGGGGCTCAGACAACAACATGATCGCCATGATAGGGACAGCAGAGCCAAGCCTCTCGATCCCCGCACCCTCCTCGAAGCATCCAGCCAATGCCACTGAAGAATTGGGTAACTTTCACCGGACGAGGGCAAGCCGGGCGGGATTGGAAGACAAGGCGGGCCCACACCCACATCTCCCTAAAGCCGGTCTCAAACCCTCGAGTCGAGTCCTTGTCGAGTCCGATCCTCCGAGTCATCCAACGCCTTACGCCCGAGGACTATAATGTTGTAGCCAATCATGTATTCCCGTTCTTGTTTAATGAAAAGTCGACCTTTCGGAGTATCCTCTCATTGCCACTTTAACAAGCGATAAGTTAACAAACAACTTAAAAGAGCGTTAATAATTCAATTGATAAAGAAGCGAGACACATTAAACGAACAAATACATTAAAGAAGTTCTCGAGCGTGTAGTTGACCGAGAGGACAACGGGCCCAAGCTGCCGAAGAGGTTATGACCAAAGTGAACTGGGGTCGGTGCAAGAGCCTAAAAGAGACACAAGTGGGCGGTTTCTTCGCCGATGCGAGAAAAGGAAGCCACGATAAGCCTCCTCAGGGAGTATGTTGACGTGTTCGCTGGTCATACCGGGACATGCCGGGACTCGATCCCTCAATCGTGGAGCACGGGAATTCCCTGGATCCCGAATCCAAGCTGCTCAAACGAAGGCTGCGCAAGATCAAGCGAGTGGTCCTTGCAAGTTAAAGAAGAAATTGAGAAAATGCTCAGAGTTGGTTTCATCGAGTGATTGAGTACCCGACTTGGCTCTCCAACATCGTGACGGTCACGAGGCCAACGGAAAGGTCGAGATCTTTGCGTGGATTTCAGGGATCTCAACAAGGCCGCCCTAAAGATGATTTCCCACTGCCTAACATCGACATGCTTTGGTCGACACCACGGCAAATTTCGAAGTAAAGTCCTTCGTGGACGGAGTTTCTTGGATACAACCGGATCAAGATGTCAGGAGGATCGAGCCCAAGGCGCCTTCACCACTCCATGGGGGACATGCGTTACACGGTCATGCCGTTCGGTCTAAGAAACGGCCGGGGCTACTTACCGGCGGGCGCAGCAGACCCTCTTCCATGACATGATTCACAAAGAAATCGAAGTATATGTCGACGACATGATCATCCGCTCAAGGGATCGGACATGCGGCACATGACGGATCTGAGGAAGTTCTTCAACGGACTCGAAAAGCACTCCATGAGGTTGAACCCGGCAAAGTGCACCTTCGGCGTCAAGCGCGGCAAGGTGCTTGGGGTACATGGTTACGAGAAAGAGGTATCGAAGCCGATCCCGGGAAAATCAAGGCCATCATCGACATGAAGCCGCCTCAAACCACTGACAAGTGAAGAGCTTCATGGGAAGACTTCGGTACATCGGTCGCTTCATCAACCGGTTGACATCTCTCTGCGAGCCCATGTTCAAGCGATGAAAAAGAATGCCGACATCAAATGGGACTCGAGTGCCAAACGGCTTTCGAGAAGATCAAGACCTACTTGGTTAATCCCCCAATTACGTGCCCGCCACATGAAGACAAGCCGCTACTCCTGTATCGACGATGAGACACGTCTATCGGAGCAATGCGCACAAGAACGAAAGATTCCAAGGTTGAGCATGCAATCTACTTCGTAAGCCGAAAGCTTCAAGGAAGTGAACTCGGCTACTCGGCATCGAGAAAACACATGTACCGCCTTGGTATGGGTAGTCGGGAAGCGAAACACTACATGCGGTCGCATTCGGTGCTCTGGTCTCCAAAGTGGACCCCGTCAGATATCTCTTTGACAAGCCATCACTGTCAATGCGGCTAGCCAAGTGGTCATTCTTCTGGTGAGTTCGACATCAAGTACATGGTCGAAAATCGACGAAAGGGCGAGTAATGGCGAGATCAACTTGCCGACTTCCCGGCGGTGAACCTAAGGGTCACGATCCGCAATTTCCGGACGACGGAATCTTTTCACTTGGCCGCAAACTCGGCGCGGCAACTCTTCTTCGATGGGGCAGCCAACAAGAAGGGGAATGGCATTGGAATGCTCCTTGTCGATCCCAAGGGCGAGCATACTCCCATAGCCGTCAAGGCTGAATTTTGAAGCAACCAGCAATGCGGCGAGAATCTGGCTTTGTGCGGCGAGTTTGGAAGCCGCCCTCGGCGCAACATCTCGGAAGTTTGGATGTATATGGAGACTCGACGTGATCATCAATCAAGTATCCAACAAATGGAAGACGGTAGATTCGGCCTTCGAAGTACCACGCGTACATGGAGGAGCTCATTGCTCGGTTCGGGACATCTCTTTTCACTATTTGCCAAGAGACGGGAACCGCCGCGAGCCATACAGCAGCCCTCGCCTCTCTTGTCGAAATTCCCGATGGGAAAGCGGTAAAACCCCTCGAGAATAGGCGGACGGGAAACACCCGCCTATTCTTTGTGAGATCGAAAAAGAAAAAGAAACGATCGACGAACCACTGGTACAATCAAATTTACCGGTACCTCCAAAGCGGAGAAGCTTCCTTCACAAATGAAGATGGAAAATACAAAGAAGGGATCAAAGCCAAAAACATGATGGCATTAAAATGCACGGCATCCCATTTCGTCATTAAGGGGTATGTTGTACAAGAAGCGCCACGAGGCCGCTCCTTCGGTGTGTAAACAAAGAAAAAGCCGGCGAGCTAATGAACGAAGTTCCACAACGGAACTGCGGTCCGCACATGAAACGCCCGAGCATTGGCACGAGATCATTCTCCGTATGGGATACTATTGGATATCAATGGAAACGGGCGCATCCGGTTCGTCAGAAGGCTGCGACAAATGTCAGCGGTTTTCCAACCTCAATCACATCCCTCCTCACGAACTCCTCTTGCATGACTACGCCATGGCCTTTCGCCACATGGGGAATCGACGTCATCGGCAAGATCACTCCTCCGAGGAGCAATGGTCACGAGTTCATTTTAGTCGCGATCGACTACTTCACCAAATGGGTAGAAGCCGAGATCGTACTGAGTGCGAATTCTAAGAAGGTGGCCGAGTTCATCAGAGAACATCATGTGCCGATATGGAGTGCCCAGCGAGATCATCTCCGACAATGGGACTCACTTCGAAGGAGATTGTGACCAACTGCGGCCAGTCGAGTCACACGTCACGGGTCTTCTCCTTACGGACCACAAACCCAATGGTGCGGTAGAGGCGGCCAACAAGACTCTCGCCATGATAATCGAGAAAGATGACCACCGAGAGGTCGGGAGGCCCGAAAAGCTACATCTAGCCCTGCAGGGATACCGAACATCGGTCGAGAACCGCCACGGGGAGACTCCGTTCGCACTTACCTACGGAATGGAAGCAATGTTACAGTGGAATTAGAAATTCCATCCTCAGGAGTCCTCTTGGAAAACGGGATCAATGAAGTCGAATGGCTACGGAGCCGTCACGACGAACTTGCTCTACTCGACGAGCGCGGATTGAAAGCCGTGGAACACACTCGAGCCTACCGGAGCGAGAATGGCACGAGCATTCGACAAGAAAGTCAAGATCAGAGACATCGGAGAAGGCGACTTGGTGCTAAAGGAAAAGCCTCCTACGCGAGACCAATCCCCTCGGAAAGTGGGAGCCTACTGGATAGGACCGTTCGTGGTACAAAGAATCTTCTCGGAGGAGCCATGAAGCTAGCGAGACTTGGACGGAAACCCTTTCGTTAACCCCGTGAACGGAAGCAAGCTCCGCAGATACTTCGTTTGAGGAAGAGCACGAGTCAACTCACCTTCCCCATACACCGTCCCCCTCAGTAAATTAAAGTGCTAAAAGAGTAATACCCATTTGGATACATTCCCGCTAATGATCCGGGTAAAAAAGCAGTCGCACTTCTTTTGTCTTTGTTTTTCTCAAATTCACCTAAAGTGTCGAACTACGGTGACTGAGCCCCTTAGTCCAATTGTAAAGGGAACGTAGGCGGCCATCTTTGGTTCGGTCTAAAAAACAAAAAAATACAATAAGCATCAATTGCTTGTGTTTCGAAAAACTCTTTTCATTTAACCTATAAATTCATAACGGTTAAAACATTCTTTGATGAGTTCAAGCACGGTCAACTCTTGACTCGCTACACGCTAGCAAAACTACAATAAAACATTAATCAATTAATGTGTGCGCAATGACAATGGATGGATACTGCGGACGGCAAGGTCAACCTAGTTTCCGTACTAGGTCCTTCATCCTTCTTCCCCTTCCCTTTTCCCCGGCGAGTGTTCTTCACCTTCGCGGGAAATATTCGGTAGGCCTTCTACAGCTCGGGGACTCTTCCCGACGCCTCAGTCAATCTGTGGCTGTCAATACGAGTCCTTTCTCTAGCTACTGTCTC
The DNA here is from genome assembly GCA_022495995.1 of Adenophora triphylla var. japonica. Lineage (NCBI taxonomy): Eukaryota > Viridiplantae > Streptophyta > Magnoliopsida > Asterales > Campanulaceae > Adenophora > Adenophora triphylla. The sequence continues at coordinate 253,654 of JAFEMH010000525.1, forward strand.
GAGCCGCCTCGCTTCGAGCCATCATCGCGGTGCTTTGATTGGCCTCCCGATCGGCACTTGCCACATAATCGGCCGTGGCATCGCCGATACGATTCCCGGGGTTAGCCCTCGCTTGTCCTCCTCAATGTCGAGCTGTCCGAGGTGATCGGCACCCAGCGGCTCACTCCGTCTCCACAAGATAGCCATCTGTGTCTCCCCATACACTCTTCGTACCGGTTCGGATCTTTGCGTCGAGCGAACGGTGCCCTCTCTCGGTGAAAGAGAACCACAGCGGGGAAAGGGCGTGTATTGCCACCACGGGTGACCGGCAAGCGTCGAAGGATCCTCCATCCGCGAGAGATCCCACCTCAAAGGTAGCGGCATAACTCGGATCGGTCGGTGGCACTGCTCGGCCCATCTGCCCTTGAGAACCAATGATGGAATATAGAAAGACGTGCGAGACGGCCCGGCACTCGACGGCGATCAACGGACCCTCTGGCGGTCCTACAAGTCTGTAACTTCCAATGGGGAACCCACCATCGCAAGTGATGCGTGCAAAGTACGGCCATCAAGCTCCGGCTCGGCTGATTACCCCCTATCACGGAGAGGACGTCGCGAGAAAGACCCAGCGTCACAAGACATTGGCACCTCGGGCATCATCTGCGGCCTCTCCCTCAGCCACATGGTCGGCATAGCGGGACTCCCTCCCCACATGTATCGGCTCACAGGTCGCCATCAGGCTATGCCCGAGGAACGTCTCGCCCAGACCCGATGGCACGATGTCTCCTCCACTCAGCCTTTGCCTCACCGAGTCCGGTATCTTGTGATGGCACACACCCGAAGACGTGAATGTGAGCAGTAGCAATCACGCCTGAGCAAACGCGTCCCACGCAAAGACGCTCCCCTCGGCTCAGAGCAAATCTTTCGGGCGATCAGAAATGTCAACGTAATCGGTATCTGTATCGGCATCCCGTATGCTTCTCCCGTAGAGATACCCAGCAAAGGACACTAGCTTCTCAACGGTGGCCATGCCACCGGCATACGGAAGAACTAGGCCATTCCGTCTCGGGTCCTCCCAGAATGGCCGGAAATCTTCAAACGTAGGAGTGACTTCGTTGTACGAAAAGTTTGTACACATTCCTCCTTACGTCCCGAGGCAGAGACGCGGCTCTCGAAAGATCCCAATCGGCATGAGCTCCTTCAAAGCCCAAGCAGATTTAATCCCATGCTGACCTTCGAAAAACCTTTTTGTTACGCCTCGTGTGGTTCCGTACCCACGCGAAAGTTGTCCAAATATCGCTCTTTGCATCGAGACGATAACTTGGGAAAGGAGCCATGTCGAGAAGGTGAAGAAAACCTTAAGAAATGGAAAAGAACTCGGCGAGAATGAGCAAAAGCAATGCGCGGTTCTTACAAATTGCAAAGCTGAAACTGCAATTTAAAGAATGCGGAAATTCAATTCTAGTCCGGCCGGACTCCTCTGCTTGGATTGACTTGGTCAACTCTGCGGCCAGTTGCCTCAAAGTTGGAAACATTTCCAAACCATGCCTGTTCACTCTTATGAAATCTGCGTGCACGCCCACGATTTCATTTAACCCAAATGGGCAATATCCCTTCCCGCCAGACTCGTGCAGCTTGATGCAAATAATTAAAAATTAGTGCATACATGCTTAATTTTTGACCCGTTCAATTTTTAATGCATTTCTCCTTTTTATTTATTTTTGATTAACCTATTTGCTTATTTGCGAAAATAACGAGGAAGGTGATCACGAATAAATATGCGAAAGTACGGAGTTCCGCCCACGGGCGCCTTTTTGCAAATACATTTCAAATCAAAATTTGTTCTACGACAAATACATGCATTTTGTCTAAACAAAATAGTAAAGAAAGAAACGGTAAAAGGGGACTACTCGAGTCACGCTCGTCATCCGTACACTCGACGTCTTGCTCGCATTGCTTGCCGGATCGTCGCACGGGAACTCGCCGAACTCCTCCCGGTAGGGAATAGGCAAAGGGCCTCCTCGGAGTGCGCGAACTCGAGGACTCCCCCTCTCGCGCCCAGAGTGCGCGAGGAAGAAGGAGCTCCAAATCCGGCCGTTCCGCCGCGAGCGCGAGCCACTGTGTGAAGTCCTCCCCACCGAGTGTGGGAGCGGGCGAACCCCTCGGCCTAGACGGCCCCCGATCGCGGACGTCCACGCTCCTCAGGAGGCGCACCGCATGAACTCCGCGAGCCTCTGGCGTGGCGGACCACCGTCCGCCGACCTCGTGGCCTCCATTGTACGTACGGCCGGATACTGCGGGCCGGGAAAATCATCGGAAAGCGAACGAAGAAATACGGATGCATCATGTGCGAGAATGCTACTATCAAATGCGAGAAAATCAAAAAGGTGCTCACCGAAGCATTGGGAGTCAGCCACCATGTCGTGGTCTCGGCTCCGCCGGGCGGGATCACAAGTCGCTGCGCGAGCCGTCCGGCCCCTCGTACGCTAGCCTAGCTCGCGGGACGGGAAAATCTCGAGGACCTCCGGGGACCTGCGCCCTCCCTATCTTTGCGCTGCGGGCTCCTCGGCCTCATCCTCAAGAAAACATCATAGGCGGCCCCCGCTATGATGTACTCGGTGAATACACACACCAAGAGTACCACCTCCGGCTCGTCAATCGGCATCTCAGGGGGATCTTTGCATGTACAAAGGAGGATCATGGCACCAAATGGAAGAGACCCACTGCCTATCTTTGACGGGTCACCCTCTCCCAAATCATGGCGTCACGGTGAAGTCCCACCGGAGCTTCGCCGCCGTTGTAAGTATCCAAATCGGCTCATGCCTTGGTTAAATTTCCGGCAATTTCGGTAAGTTTCCCGGTAATTCCCCGGACCTTCCTAGTGTTCGAAATGTCTGGAGCAGGTCCCAGAATTAAATTAAGGGCTGAAGAGGAGCCTTCCTAATTAAGAAAACACGTTTTCTTAATTAGGAAGAGGATTCTAGAATTTGCCACCTTGCATGGTTCTAGAATCTTTGAGTCATTGTGGATAAGCGCCGAGTGCATTAGCTTCGGCGTCCTACGGCCGCACGGCTTCATTAGCCTTATCCAGCCCTTTATAAATAGAGCCCTCCTCTACCCATTTAATGATCAACAGACACAATCCATAGCAAGTCACTCACAATCGGTCACTCCAAATACGTGAAGAATCTTCTTTGGAAGGCTCAAGAAGGTGAAGAAGAAGGCCGAAAGCTCCACTCCCTCCTCCTTGAAGATCCAAGACCAATCTCTCCTCCTAGCTCAGACCCAAAGAAGCAAAGGAAGCAATTGGTAACCTCGCCGCCCTAACCTTTGCATCCTAATTGATATACTTGCTCATTGCATTCATATATCTTGCTTGGGACTTGGCATTCATAGTTAAAGATCCTATCTTTATATTCCCCCTTCCCCTTTGGCATGCATTAAGACATCATTTGTCATAAAAATGTAGTCTTTTTCATAAAGGTGCATCACTTTGCACCTAAAACCCCCATTTTCAAATAAAAATGTCATCTTTATGCATCATTTGCATATAAAAATCAAATCTTTTTCAATCAAAATGCATCATTTGCATTCCAAAATCCCTTGTTCAAGCATCATTTGCTTTAAAGACCATGTCTTTACCATAAACTAGCATCATATGCTTTTCAAAATGCAATCTTTATGCATCATTTGCATAATGAATGCCAATTTCTTCAACAAAAATGCATCATTTGCATAAAAATCAAATCTTTATGCATCATTTTGCAATAAAGATTATTTCTTTAAACTAAGTGCATCATTTTGCAACCCAAAAATGTCATCTTTTCATTAAAGTGTCATTTTTATCATACATTTCCCCCATTCCCCCATTAACAACCTAGGAATGGACCGGTGTAAAAGATCCTATCTTTACATCGTTCCTTCCATTAAAGGTTCCATATCTCTTTAGAAAGGGACACCTTGAACCCCCTATATCTCCGATTATCGCTTAAGAAAGAGTATGAAGCATCTATACGAGCTCGTACCGTCTTAAAAGCGTAGGATTGATGGGCTAAGGACCCTCCTTTTCTAAAGAACCTCATCTTTGACCAAAGAGAGTCATTCTCTCGATCACGCAAGTCCAGGGGTCCCGAGGTTAAAATGCGATGATCACAAGTCATAAGATGAGGACGGGATCATAATCCCAAATACATAAAATTCCAAGAAATCCCGGCGACAACCAACAAATGGTTTGTACGTCAGGAGGAAGACAACTTAGGACATTCTCCCCCTTTTTTTCTCAAACACATGCACACACAAGAAAGCACGCAAGCAAGCACGATTGCGAAATCTTGGGAGACTTGCTCCGTAGGCACCTTTGGGTGAGCGCCGAGCGTTCTTCCCGAGGGTAACTTAACCTCAGAACCCAAGTAAACCTTTTTTTCAAAGTTTTGAGGTAATCAAAATGGCTTGGCGACTCCGTTTTTCAAATTAACTCGGATGTCTTCAAACTCGCGTGAATCCAACACAAAATTTGGGCACCACATTCACGGTTTGGCGACTCATTTGGGGAAATCCCAAAGGAGAAAAGCTTTTATTTTCAAAACAAAAAAAATCGATACTCGGTATATAGGTGGAAACCACTTACCCTTCTGTACACTCCCGACGTGGGAGTTGGGATAACAGGTGGTTTTAACAATCCAGCGTACCGGTATCCCTTTTCGAAAAACAATTTTGAAAAAAAATAAAGAAAGCTTTTCCCTTTGAGCGGGTTAGACTCCCATCGCCGATTTCATTAATCGCTTGCTTTCTTTACCATGCATTGCATCATTTGCATCTTGGAATTTGTGCATACTTTGAAACGGGGAAATAACTGAAAAATAGCAAAAGGAGTGGAACACGGAAAATTGATCCATGCGGTCGTGCGGCTCGATCCTCATTGGATTCGGCCAAGGCGACCTCGATGGCAATTCCACCGGGGAAAAATCATGGTTAATGCGGAGTCCCTGCGGCTTAGGGCTACTCGGCTCCATGGGCGGCGGGGCTCCCGGAAAATTTACGTGCTTATGTGTTGCATTTTCCCCGTCCGAAAATCATTCCTTTAAAACACATTTATGAAAATCTCTGTTTTAACTCAAAAAGGAACATTTTTAGGAGACCGCACTTTACGCACTTTGATATATCACATGTACACTTTTGCCTTACGTCCTTCAAGCCGAGGTGGTTCCAGTGCGATCACGGACTGGCCTTACGATGCTCCCGGGCGCGCACGAATCATCCCAACCTCCCCATGGCGGCCGGTGTCGACAATGCACGATCCGTGTCACACGTTTCAAAAAACCGTGACTTTTGGTTGGTTTTTGGTCTAGTCCGTGTCATATAGCCCGAGTTGCATACCCACGTAAAGGTCGAAGCCTTAGCTCATACGGAAGCCAAGATTGTCTCTCAAGCGAAATTGCGAGAATTCCGACAAGGAAAAATCGGTGGGATCTTGACTCCGACATTGACTATTGACCTTGACCCGCACGGAATGCGTAAGAGTCAAGACCGAGTCTTTGCCAAAAAATCAAAAGATCTTTCGCTCAAACGAAGCTCTGCCAAAATTCCGACAAGGAAAAATTGGCAAGATCTTGACCGGCATTGACTTCGATTCCAGGCTCACGCCTTGCGTATCTGCAGAAGTTCAATGTGACAACTGTGTCATCCGACTTTTCTTGCCCGACCCAGTACCTATTATTCTCTCGGACATTACCGAAAGTCAAAAGCCGTCATTCGCTCAAGCGAAACTACGCAAAAGATCCGTCAAAGCGAGAGACGAGACTTTCCGGTATTGCCTTGACTATAATCTGCATCGCTCGTGCGTTGAAAGGTCCTATGACCCGCTAGGCCCGATAGGAGCGTTCTTTACTCTCGGTTGGTGGGATCCGCGTGCCACTATAGGACCCTCGCCGGGGCACCCCACCTGGGAGGTCGAAATACGGGTGGAATACGAGGGGCTTATAGACGTGGTGACGGAACCCCGATCCGGGATCTAGAGTAGTTGTGAAAAAGAAGGGCGGAACCCCTTTTCCAACCAAATAGATATTAATAAAAGACAACATTTTAAGTAAACTTGAAGATTCTAATTTGCATATTGCACGAGCCTTCGACTAAACACCTACCCAGAGTCTAAACCTTTCCTATCCCTTTCCCGCAGCGAGAAAGAAGTGGGTGAGAACACCTGGGTCGGCGACTTGTTAAGCGCGAATCCTCGTGACAGGTTCGCGAGAATCCTCGGTTTTGTCGGCTTTTCGGTGTCAAAATGGCCAACATGGTAATCCACAACGGTAATGACCAAGCAATTGGAGGGGCTATCCCGATTCAACCCAAGCCTCACATACGGTATGATGTATGTGATTGTGAAGCTTGCTTAGAGTATGAGTATCAAGAATGGATCAATGAGGACGCTCCTTGAGGAAGAAGAAGAAGAGAAAGTCCACACGGCGAAGCTTAAGGAAAGATACGAAGTTGGGGACAAGGCGTAGGAACTTTGGGAGAGCCTTCGGGCAAGTTCGACTACTATGTCGGTTATGCCAAGGAACTGTCAAGGAACCCGTCACCCCAAGCACGATCCCGGCTGATATCCCCATGTATAGTGATCCTCTTGAAGAAGAAAGTGCTGAATTTGTGGCCATCGTGAAGTTCAATGAGAAGCTAGCAGATCTAGAAGCAGAACACAGAAAGCCTATTGAATGCATAGCCAGTCAAGGAAGAATTAAGATCCCCTCTGAAGAAGACTTCATCAGCATTATCCAGGCCAACCCTTCTGTTGGCTACACTGACAAGGTCGTGGTGTCCAAGATCAGTAAAGAGAAAATGAGTTATGTTGGTCCCAAAGGTGGCAACAAGGGTGAAAATACAGCTAGAGGGGGGGTGAATAGCTGTTTAAAATTTTTCGCCCTCTTTTAAAAACTAAACCTCTTGCTTACAAAATCCTCTTGCAGTTGATAATAGACTGCAAGTGATAGTGTAAAATGCACAGCGGAATATTTAGAGTTACAAAGTGGTTTTGATAGAGGAGGTTTGTAAAGCGGTTTTAATAAAGTAGTTGGTACGTGCGGTTTACAAACAAGTGAGGTTTTGACAATGTTAACTCCAAACACTATTTCACAATAATGGATATCTAAATAAAGATCAAACAGAGACAAAAATAAATAATTAGTAAGCACAAGAAATATAATTGCAGAAAGTAAGAACACGCTATTTGGAGTGGTTCAATCGATAAACGATCTACGTCCACTACCAAGATGGTTAGTCTTGGATTTCTAAGAGAGATTTTATATTAAGTATTTGAGAGATTACAAAGTACAATAAAATCTTTACTATGAAGAACAAATCCAAAACTATAACCAGTGTATCTCAAGTGTTTAATCTATGTGATTAGAACAAATGAGGTGTGTGTGTGAGAACAAGATCAAGGCTCTTTAAATACGAGATGTAGAGCACAATGATTCTTGAAAGTGTTAAGGCTTGATTTACGGGTGGGAATATTTCTTGAAGTATGAAGATGAAGATTCAAAGGACTAAGAATTTACGGGCGAGCTTCAACTTCTCATGAACACGGCAATTTCTCTAATTTTCAAGCAATCTTGAATGGTGAAGATTAGGGGTATTTATACCCAAGCATCCAAAATGTAGCCGTTGGACACATTGTTGAAGGACGAGTACTTGATGCTTTCTTATTGGTCCACTGACAACCACTTTTGTCCTTTGAGTACGGTAGTTGCGAGATAAAGGCGATAATGCTCAGTACCAAGCAATGAGGTTTGGACACACTGTCACCTTTTCAAGATCCTTGCGGATCTTCTCGACTTTGAATCACGTGACAAGATAAGGTGGTTGACATTGGGTATTGCGATGTGGATTATAATGACAAAGGTGGTTCACTTCAAGTCTCAATCATTGGAGCGGTTACGGAGTAGGCGGTTTGACGAAGCGGTTGGTAACTCCGGTGAGGTTGCAAAGTGCGGTTGATAATGAGGCTGCAAGGTGCGGTTCATCATAGGGCGGTTACCTTGGAGTAGTTCAAGGGTAGTTTCAAACAAAGGATTTCACCAAGCAAATGCTAAGGGCGGTTTTGCTAGGGCGGTTTGAAAGAAGCGGTTTGAAACTTGAGCTGCAACTCTCAATTCCAATGAGTCTTGTGCCGGTCTTCAAGCCTAAATTTTAACCTAATCTATAAAATGGACTTAACTAAAAATTGAAGTCTAAGCTTCATTACATAGGGTCCTAAAGTCCTTAAAATAGACGGGGAGGTTATGGTATCAATCAAATCTAATACAAATATAGGAGGGTTAAAACATGCATACCCAACAATCTCCCCTATTTGATTGATGCCATTACCTACTATAACTAAAGCAAACATTGTACTTGGTAAAAACATGTCCATAAGAATTAACATGGTAATTCATGTCCCAAGTCAATGCACACACTTAGCTTAAGCTATAGATTTCTATACTTTCTAAGAGATAAAAACTTACAATATGGAAAGTAGAGAAATGCATTCGATGCACTTAAGAAATATGAGTTTGAGTTCAAAGTGCGGTTTAAACTGAATGTTTAAACTTCAATTCAAAAAAATATGATTTTAAGTTGAAAAATATTTGAATGAGGTTTAAAACCATAAGAGGTTTCATTGTTCTACAAACAAGCAGTTTGATATGAATAAGGTTTTGGAACCATGATGCAATTTCCATTAATTCCTCAAGTGGTTACAAAACGGGAATGAAAAGAAAATTACGGGGTTACAAACAAAAACAAGAGTAAGTTGGACAAAAGGAAATACAATGAGAGTGCGGTCCAACAATAAAAGAAGTTTACCAAAAATACGAGCAAAAGCGGTTTAAGGTAGATGCGGTTCTTGACCTTCTTTGCTGCTGCTGCGGTTGGTTGATTTCGGGGTTCCTGGCAAGATTTGATGCGAGAGGTTTCGAGACTTCGGGGATTTTCTAATTTTTCTCACCTCTTCTGCGGTCCTTCCTTGAGCGGTCACCAATCTCTCTAAGATATTTGCTTGAGAATCAATCTTGAGATTGGCATCGAAGGCTTGCCTTGGAGTTATCGAGACACTTGATCGGTTAGCTCATCAATCAAGGTGTGAAAGGAGGAGTTCAATGAATTGTACAAAGTTTGAACCTCCCCACAGGCTGCGGTACGAGAAGAGAGAGCTTCGATCATTTCATCAAGATTCACGATCACTTGGATGGAGGATTTCAGCTCATTATTTGTGGCTTCAAGTTTGGTGGTGAATCCTAACTTGATATTTTCAAGAGCGGTCATTGAATTCATCCTTGACTTCATTCAACTTGGCCATCAAAGCATCATCAAGGGAGTTTGTCTTGATTTCCGGCTTCTCTTTGACATCATCAATTTCGAAGGATATTTGCTTCAACCGCATTCAAGGCGGTTTGAAAGTCTTGAGTAGAAGGCGGTTGAGAATTGTGATTTAAGGAATTCGGCTTGGAGGGAATCAAAGGCGGTTTTGGAGGAGGTTGCAAGGCGAGAAATCATTTCCTTGAGATCGAGAATCTCCAAATGATTGAATTTGAATGACACCTTGAGATAACTCTTTCTTGAATCCTTGAAAGCAAGAATCGAGTGAGGATTTGACAATGTTTGCTAGATCCTTCTCCCCCTTAATGGCATCAAGTCTACGAGCAAAACTCTTTAGGGAGTTCTTATGATCAGCCATTTGAAGGGTTTGAGAGGCAATCGGATGGGATTGAGATTCGGCAAGCTTACGAAGGGAGCGGTTTGAAGCTTGAGGGAGGCATTAGAAGCGGTCGGCTTGATAATGTGGCCTTGGTTTATGAGGAGTTGGGATTGGATAAGATTAAGGGTGGAAAGGATTTGGGAGTAGTCGAGAGGGTGGAGGAGCGGTTGAAGATGAAGGAATAAAGGTGAAGGAAGGAGGCGGTTCGAGAATAAGTAGGAGGAGCGGTTTGAGGCATTTGAGATAATAGGGTTTGGAAAATGCGTGAGGCGGGAAGCGTGTAAGGGGATGAGGTTTGAGTTGAGATGGGGCGGTTGGGATGGGGCGGTTGGGATGGGGGCGGTTGGGATGGGGGCGGTTGGTATGGGGGCGGTTGGGATGGGGGCGGTTGGTATGGGGCGGTTGGGATGGGGGCGGTTGGGATGGGGCGGTTGGTATGGGGCGGTTGGGATGGGGGCGGTTGGTATGGGTATAGAAGTGGTAGGAGGATTTGAAGTGATTGGGTTGGAATGAGTTGAATGAGATTTTTGTGGGGAAGAGATAGGTGATTTGGAAGGGGATTTATGGGTGCGGTTTGATATATGAGGGGATGAATGGTGTGAGGGTGAATTTTGTGGTGAAGGAGTTGGAGTTCTAAGTCTAGAGGTTGAATGGGGTGGGCTGTGATGGCTTGGATGTCCATTCAGTGAAGGCTTTGGGATTTGAGGTGGCTTGATTTTGAGGGGTTTGAAATTCAGAAGGAGATGATGAATTTGAATTGGTTTGGGAGGAGGATTTATCAAAATATGAGGAGGTTTCACCAGGTATTTTGATGTTGGATTTGGCAATGGTGTGAAGATAGTGTTTCTTTGGAGGAGTTGTTTTCTTGGCCATTTGTTTGAATCTCCTCTTCTTGGGATTCTCCCCCTGAGCGGTTGCAGTTTTAGGAGGTGGAGAGGGAGAGAGCGGTTTGGGGGAAAGAGATTTGGAAGGAGAAAGGTGTTGGGTAGGAATTGGGGAAGAGGTTTGAATAGGTGAGGTTGGAGGAGTTTGAAGCGGTTGGGATTGAGGAGGGGATTGCGGTTGGGGTTGCGGTTGAGCAGGAGGTTGAACTTGAGCTTGCGGTTGAGAAGATGGTTTCTTTCCTTTGGCAGCCTTCCTCAAATCTGCCCTTCTTTCCAACTTGTCAATTTTTGCTTTATAAAAAGCAACCTTATCTTCCTCTGTGAGATTGGCAGTAGCAGTCTTCACAGATTTTGCCTTCTTGATAAGAGGGGCAATTCCAGCATCCTCTTCTTCTTCCCCATCAGTAGGCTCATCTCTCAAACCAAATTTCTCCTGAGGCTTAGCACTTTGACTAGCACTGCGGTTTGAACACGCGGTTGAGGTGGTGCGGTCCTTGGCTTCTTGGCTGCGGTTCTAGGACAATGTTTTTCTTTCTAGAGGCCTTCTTGATTGCCTTTCCTAGAGCGATAACCGCGGTTCTTTGGATTCATTTCAACATAGAACTCCTTGGGGTTGAGAGTATCGGCATCATATAGAAATTTGTCTTGGGTATCTCCAAATGAGTATACGAAGTTGTGACAAACCACAGTTCCAAGGGAGTCACCTTCACCCATTGATGCGATAACTCGGGAGTTGAGAGTACGAGATCCTCCAAGTGTTGATAGCTAGTGAACAACGCGGTTAGGAGCACTGCGAGAATGGTCTCCATCTCACGGTGTTCATTTTTGATTTTGGATTGATAAGCATCAATGGAACTAGCCATTTCCTTCATCGGAATCTTGGGCCAATTCGGCTTAATTCCATTATAAATGGCACGACGGTAAATCCATTCTTTGAGTAGTGAAGTTGTTGTGGTTGCCGGTCTTACCACACACGAGACATTCCTACTAAATAGCCCAGTGGCTCATAAGTTCACCAAATTCCCTCCTTGCCTTCTTCTTGTAATAACCGAGAGAGAGATGTCGGATTATTTGTTGATAGAGCGGTTGCATCCAACACTTCTGATCAACCTCCATGGGGCATCCGAAACATGAAATCCAAAAGTACTTCTAATATCCAGATGATCAATGGATATATCGAAGCCTTCAACAACTTGCCAACCAGGCATTTGATCTTGGTGCCATCGGATAATTCTCTGTCTCCTAGAACGGCGAGAGGAGTAGAGCGATCCACAAAGGAAGGAATGATATAAGATTGGCCTTTGTTGAAGAGGGAGGATTCCGGAAGGAAGTGAGTCTTCGATCAACTCTCTACCAAGAGCATCTCCTTGGAGCTCAGGCTCATTGATCTCAAAGCCTGGAATAAAGAATTTAGGATCCTACAAAATGAAACAAAGGTTTTAGATCCATAAAGTGATTCACAATGCACAAGCGGTTTGGGCATCCATGCGGTTGGCAATTGATGCGGTTTAAAAGTGAAGAACTCCAAACTACTTGTGAATTGTGAATACAACAAAATACTTAGAAAATATGTAAGAAATTATACTAGTACGTGGCATTGTAATCCAAGTTTATCCCACACTGCAAGCGGTGCTTGGAGAGGAAGGTTATGGTGTCCAGCCTATATACTAAGTAATATCTCAAACAAACTTAGCATGCGGTTTCAAAATGACAGGCGGTTCATATTTTGCATGCGGTTTCAAAATAACAGGCGGTTCATAGTTTGCATGCGGTTCAAAAGTGAATGCAGTTGATATATAGCATGCGGTTCTAATGTGAACGCGGTTGAAGAGGACATGCGGTTGGAATCAAGAAGTATTCATGAATGCAATTCCAAACAATCAAGGCATGCGGTTGATGTTTACAAATAGTGTATAAAATTTTATTGAAAAAATTTCTAAGTACAAAAACATGTGTGAAAATCAAATGAACCAAAACATGTGATAATTTTAACATGGCATATGAACAGTCAAGTTGAAGGCATGATGAACACGAAGAACACTTAGAACACTAAGAACAGAGTTTCAACAAATGTTCACCAAAATCAACAAATAATATGTCAAAATGATCACATTGAGCAGTAGATTAACAATATAACATTAAAAATTCATACTTTGCTCAGAATCAACACCAACAAGCAAGAACACTCAAATGGGTTTTCGAATGAGAAAAGTTTAAAGTCCAAAATCAGTGTTCAAATCATTGGTTGATCGTAAAATAAATTACATATAAAGAATCTAACAACAAATCCGAGCAAAACCCAACTGAATTTATGCAAAATGATGAACAATCAAGGTAGATATGAACAAAAATGCATTTAAGGGTTTTCGAAGCTTCAAGGTTCATCAATGGCGGATTTATGAGTAATTTTGCAGATATGAAGAAGGATGAAGTTTAGGAAACATACCATATCAGAGAAGGGAGCCTTGGGAGCCATTGAAGAAAGTAAAAAAATTATGAAGCTTATGGAGGGAGAGAGAGTGAGTTGGTAGAAAGTACTTTTGCGAGAGAAGACGAGTAGGAAGAGTTGAAATTGTTGTCTTATGCGCTATTTATAGGTAAAATTCGGGTTTAGGGCGGTTGAAAGGACGGTTTGATTTTCCCATAAAGCTGAATCATTACCTCTGTTGCACCACTTTCATCTCCTATTCTTTAACTAATGACGGCTGACAAGAGAGCTTTAAATGCTAATGTTTCCTTTGCATTAAATGCATTTAAATTTTGAAATAGTGTGGGAAAACATTTGCAAAAATGCCCTTATGTCAAATTATGGACTAAAATAAAAGTAAAGGAACTTACCTTGGGTCCACGTGGCAGTGCGGTTGAAAAGAGTTTTAAACCGCATAGCTTAAAAATTAAAACTTGATTTTGAAAATACCATGTTGAAGGCGGTTGAAGATGGAGCGGTCATAAGCGGCATGCGGTTGGGAATACGCGGTTGGGCTGCGAGGCGGTTGATCACTCATGCGGTTTTAATGAACAGCGGTTCAACAATGGTGCGGTTGAAAATTTTCAATAAGACATACAACCTAAACTCAACACACAAGTTAGTCAATAAAAAATATGGAATCATTTAAGTTCAAGCATACCCATTTCTCCTATGAGGAAGGAAAACCTCTTGGAGTCAAGAGCCTTGGTGAGGATGTCAGCAATTTGATTATCTGTCCCCACATACTCTAAATGGATATTCCTCTTCTCCACATGGTCTTTGAGGAAATGATACTTGATATCAATATGCTTGGTCTTGGAATGCATGACAGGGTTGTTGGAGGCGAAATGGTTGAAGTGTTGTCACACATGATAGGGCAATTCCTTCATGGATTCCATAGTCCACCAAGCTATTTGCTTCATCGAAAGGATTTGGCAGCAACAACTACCGGCGGCAATATACTCGGCCTACTGTGGTAGACACTTTGGCGAAGCTTGCTTCTTCTTGGCCCAAGCAACTAGTCTATTTCAAGGAAATGACAAGTACCACTAGTGCTTTTCTGTCAATAGTACAAGGCTGCATGTCTGCATCTGAATAACCTACAAGATCGAAGTTCGAATCTTTGGAATACCAAAGTCCAAGGTTAGTGGTTCCCGGATAAATAGCGGATTATACGCTTGGCGCAATAAGATGTGCTTCTCTAGGATGCAGCTTGGTAGCGAGCACATACACGAGACACTAAACATGATATCGGGCCTACTAGCGGTTAAGTAAAGTAATGAGCCGATCATACCTCGATATAAAGTCGATCAACTTTCTTACCTTTGAGATCCTTATCTAGCTTATTGCCGGTGGCCATTGGAGTATCATATGCTTTAGCATTTTCTAATCAAACTTCTTTATCAACTCCTTGGTGTATTTGGCTTGGCTGAGGAAAATACCTTCTTCGCATTGCTTGATTTGAAGCCCGAGGAAGAATGTTAATTCTCCCATCATGCTCATCTCAAACTTGCTTTTCATTAGCTTTTCGAAACGCTTACAAAGTAACTCATTAGTAGAACCAAAAATAATATCATCGACATAAATTTGAACAAGTAAAGTATGTTCATTATATTTGGCAATAAAAAGAGTTGTATCAATTTTACCACGTTTAAATCCCTTTTCTAGTAAAAATTTAGAAAGAGTCTCATACCATGCCCTTGGAGCTTGCTTAAGTCCATACAAAGCTTTTGGAGTTTGTAGACATGATTGGGAAATTTGGAGTCTTCAAATCCGGGTGGTTGGGCAACATACACGGTCTCTTGCGGTTCGCCGTTGAGGAATGCACTCTTTACGTCCATTTGATATAACTTGAAATGCTTGAAAGAGGCGTAGGCTAAGAAAATTACGATAGCTTCCAATCTTGCAAGCTGGAGCAAAGGTTTCATCATAATCTATTCCTTCTTCTTGCCTATATCCTTGTGCGACCAACCTTGCTTTATTCCTAGTGATGCTTCCATTCTCATCCATCTTATTCCTAAATACCCACTTAGTTCCTATCACTCCTTGATCACGAGGTCTAGGCACCGAAGTCCAGACCTTGCATCTTTCAAAGCTGGTTGAGTTCTTCTTGCATAGCAACGACCCAATTGGAATCTTGGAGTGCTTCATCAATCTTCTTGGGTTCAACTTGAGATAAAAGTGAAGTATGCTCATCATAATTCGATCTCCTTGTTTGAACACAGGAAAACAGAATCACCAATCACATTTGTGAGGGGTGGCTAGCGACTTCACGAACCTCAGGGGTAAGTCTGGTTGGGTGAGGTTTCTTTGAAGATCTTCAATTGGAACGTCGTTAGATCCTTCGGCGAAGTCATGGAATGTAAGTTGACGAAGAGGTTCTATAAGGCTGGATAGGGAATTTTCAACTTCTTCTTCCCTTGCGGTTGCATACGGAGTAGGAACTTCGGGTGCGGTTTCAAAAGTGCGGTTTGAGGGAATTTCGGTTGAGGGTCTTTGGATTTTGCGGTTGAGGTTCGGGTGCGGTTTGAGGTTCACTGGTTCATTATGCTCAACAAAATCATCGGCAACATTTGGAGCCAAATGTGGCTCAAGGAGAGAATGCTCATCAAAAGTAACATGGACGAGACTCAACTATTTTTAAACTAGTTTTATTGAAAACACGAAAAGCTTTAGAATGTTTAGCATACCCAACAAAAATACCTTCGTCGGCCTTGGCTCCGAATTTACCTCTATTTTCTCTTCCATTGTAGAGGACAAAACATTTGCGGCCAAAGATCTTGAAGAATGCAATGTTGGGGGTTCTTCCTCGCCAAAGCTCATATGGAGTCTTGTTATAGGTTTTGTTGATGAGGATCGGTTACGAGTGAAGCATGCGGTATTGATTGCTTCGGCCCAAAAATGCGAGGTAGCTTCGCTTGGATATCATTGTCTTTCCGGCCTCAATCAACGTCCTATTCTTCCTTTCCACAACCCCATTTTGTTGTGGAACACCGTGATTGAAAAATTGTGATCAATCCCGTGGTCATCACAATGCTTGAGCAACACCGTTGTTCTTAAATTGTTCCATTATACGATCGAACACTAACGATGTCATCTTCTTTTTGAGTTTGGAGCCGTCTAAAAAGTGCGGTGAGAATCTCATAACAATCATCTTTGGAAATCATCATCTCAACCCACGTATATCTTGAATAATCATCCACCACCACTAAGGTATATCTATTTCCTCCAATCTTTGGCGGTGGTTACGGGTCCAAACAAATCTATGTGAAGCGGTTGTAAGCATCTTGAAGTTGAAGGAGCGGTCTTCTTTGGTGAAAGACGACGCGGGCCTTACAGTTGGCATGCGTGCATTTCTCGGGATGGTGGTCGGCCACTTTAGGTAAACCACGAACGAGGTTTTCCCTACCAATCTTTGCAAGATACTTGAAGTTCAAGTGGCTCAACCTCTTGTGCCATAGCCAACTATTTTCGCTCACATTCTTAGCTACAAAACGAGAGATTAGTAATACTACATGCGAATTTAGATCAATAATGTAAATATTACTCTTATGAATCCTTGTGAGTAGGGTGACGCCGGAAATGCTATCTTTGATAAAGCAATTTGATGACGTGAAGTTGCAAAGCATTCCTTTGTCGCAAAATTGAGAAATTGAAAGGAGGTTGTGCTTGAGTCCATCGACAAGAGAAACCTTCTCAATAGTTAGGTTTCGTCTCCTTATAACACCATATCAATGGTCTTGCCTTTGTTGTTGTCACCAAAGGTTACGAGATGGACCACTTGCTTCAATGACATCTTCAAGTAATGATCTATCTCCGGTCATATGTCTTGAGCGACCCTTTGTCGAGATACCATTCATTATCCTTGGAGTGACCGGCCATGAAGCGAGAGGACTGAAATGTAAACATTAAGAACGAGGTCCCCCTTTATTCCTTGGGTCTGAAGTTAGCAACCCTTTACGACCCACACCTTGACGAAGGAGGTTTACTCTTCTGGCATTGGATGTGAACCGCAAAAGGCATTCTGCGGCCTTGTGACCTAAACCATCACACACGAGAACATTTATAATAGCTACAAGCATCATGAGGTTTTACTAACTCCTTACTCTTCTTAGGAGTTCCATGCGGTTTGGGACAAGGAAGCGGTTTGGGAGGTGCGGTTCCGGCTAACATTCCGGTGATACAAAGGGAACGAGGCTTTGGTTTGACCATGTATTTCACAGGAACGCTATTCTTGCTTTTGAAGGCGGGAGGAGCGGTTGAGGAAGAAACGCGGTCGGACACAGGTTAGCGAACCGCCTTTTCCACCGAAGTGGTTGGAGCGGGGATTCTACCAATTCCATAAGCCATTTCCTCTTCGGGTGCTTCCACGGAATTCTTAGGTTTTAACACGAGAATTCTTCCCATATTGCTTTCCTTTAGGGTAGACATAATTTACTTGTCTAGCTTTACCCTTTCCCTTAGCATGCTTCTCCTTGGGAATTTCTTTAGTTAGTTACGGAAATTCCTCATCCTTTTCACTAGAGGATGCACACTTCTCCTCTTCCTCGAGATCCAAACCCTAGACCATCCTTAGTTCCGGGAGGAACTTGGAAGTCAGATTTTATCCTTGGTGGATTGAGACTTGAGCCACGAATCAATAATCTTTTGGCGATCGTCGATTTGGGTTACCAAGTCATCATTCTGAGTTGAAGTGCGGCAACCTTAGTTTCAAGGATGCGGTTTTGATCGGCAAGAGGAGTCATACGTTTGATTTGGTCCTTAAGATTAGAAATTTCGAGACCTCATCACGGTTTTCTCCGTCTTGTACAGATTAAGTTCATCATGAGCTAAGCTTAAGGCTTTCTTAAGATTTGAGAATTGATGGATCACCATTTCGACTTCCTTGAACATCTTTTCATGTTCCATGGGAGAAACCTCTTCCACCACCTTTTTCAAAATTTTCTTTGGAATAGCTTTTGAAGGTGGAGCGGTTTTAGATGAGAAAATGGGACGTGAATACGAACAATTTCCTATCTTAACGCTAGGAGTAAGTTTAATATCATCATCCAATTTATAATTTGGAAGTTTTGCAAAAACCTCCTTTTCCTCCATATCATGCAACTCAAATGATTCGAATACGAGTCATCGAAGCGTCTGCAACTAAGCGAGAGGTTAACCTCTTCGGTTTCACCGTCACTTCCATCCTCGAGAATCTGTTTCAATCCAAGTTGCTAATTCCTTGGAATTCTCTTCCTCCTCAGCAACCATTCCCTTACGATGAGAAAATTTCGAAGGAAAAGTTTTCTTTTTCATATATTCATATTTAGGTTGTGGACACTCAGATGCAAAGTGGCCGGGTTTTCTACGGTTGTAGCAAACCAAGTCACTCTTCTTCTTTGTATCTGCGGCCCTAGAAAATGTTGCGGGAGGTTTGCCTTTTGAAAATGATTTTGTGAGAGGTTTTGAAGATTTTCTAAATTTTTGGAATCTTTTCACAAACATGGCAAAATCATCATCATCCATCTCGATGAGTGATGAGGTTGATATGGAAGGATCGGTGGTTTGATTGGATGTGGATGGTTTCTCTTCATGTTCCACTACGAGACATAGAAAGCGATTTGGTTTTCCCTTCTATCTCTTCTATATGATTTAATTTAAGTTCATAGACTCTAAGATTGGCATACAAGTTACTTAATGACCAAGTACCCAATACTTTGGAGTCTTCTAGAGAGGTAGCCTTATTTACCCATCTAGAACCTAAAGCGAGATAGGAAAGTCATATTGATTTCCTTATCGGTTAAAGTTTTACCAAGAGATCTACAAGCATTAACTACCTCAACATAGCGATCGTAGGTTTGACGCAAGGTTTCGTTGGGTTTTACGTTGAAGTTGTTGTAGGATCTTTCAACGGTGTATAATTTGTTTTCCTTGCACTCTTCATCACCTTCGAGGTAGCTCTCTATGGCATCCCACATACGCTGCGGTTTTGAGGTACATCACTTTACGTAGAGTTGATACGGGAAGGGTTCCGAGAAATGATGAACCTCGCCTTCTTTGTCCCAAGGCAACTATTCTCTTCTCTTCATCCGACCACTCATCTTTTGGCTTTTTGACCTCTGGAGTTTCGGCATTGGTGGTTGCATCGGTGTTAGCCTTCATTGGAATTAGAGGGCCATTGATCACGCGCTCCACCGACATTTCATCTATGGTTTCCAAATGAATAAGCATTCGGCACTTCCGGATGTCAAAGTGGTCTTCGTCCAACATTGGAATGTGTGAATAGTTAACGGTAGTCATTGTCTTTGAGGTTGCCATATCGAATCGGCACACAGGCATTAAGCTTGAAAAACGATGGTTTTAAAATGTGTTTGCTACGATACCACTTGTTGGTCCCAAAGGTGGCAACAAGGGTGAAAATACGGCTAGAGGGGGTGAATAGGCTGTTTAAAATTTTCGCCCTCTTTTAAAAACTAAACCTCTTGCTTACAAAATCCTCTTGCGGTTGATAATAGGCGCAAGTGATAGTGTAAAATGCACGGCGGAATATTTAGAGTTACAAAGTGGTTTTGATAGAGGAGGTTTGTAAAGCGGTTTTAATAAAGTAGTTGGTACGTGCGGTTTTACAAACAAGTGAGGTTTTGACAATGTTAACTCCAAACACTATTTCACAATAATGGATATCTAAATAAAGATCAAACGAGAGACAAAGATAAATAATTAGTAAGCACAAGAAATATAATTGCGAGAAAGTAAGAACACGCTATTTGGAGTGGTTCAATCGATAAACGATCTACGTCCACTACCAAGATGGTTAGTCTTGGATTTCTAAGAGAGATTTTATATTAAGTATTTGAGAGATTACAAAGTACAATAAAATCTTTACTATGAAGAACAAATCCAAAACTATAACCGGTGTATCTCAAGTGTTTAATCTATGTGATTAGAACAAATGAGGTGTGTGTGTGAGAACAAGATCAAGGCTCTTTAAATCTGTGAGATGTAGAGCACAATGATTCTTGAAAGTGTTAAGGCTTGATTTATGGGCTGGGGAATATTTCTTGAAGTATGAAGATGAAGATTCAAAGGACTAAGAATTTCTGGGCAGAGCTTCAACTTCTCATGAACCCAGCAATTTCTCTAATTTTCAAGCAAACTTCAAATGGTGAAGATTAGGGGTATTTATACCCAAGCATCCAAAATGTAGCCGTTGGACACGGTGTTGAAGGACGGTACTTGATGCTTTCTTATTGGTCCCACGGCAACCACTTTTGTCCTTTGGTACGGTAGTTGCGAGATAAAGGCGATAATGCTCAGTTTGCAAGCAATGAGGTTTGGACACCTGTCACCTTTTCAAGATCCTTGCAGATCTTCTCTGACTTTGAATCACGTGACAAGATAAGGTGGTTGACATTGGGTATTGCTGATGTGGATTATAATGACAAAAGGTGGTTCACTTCAAGTCTCAATCATTGGAGCGGTTCTGGAGTAGGAGGTTTGACAGGAGCGGTTGGTAACTCCAGTGAGGTTGCAAAGTGCGGTTGATAATGAGCTGCAAGGTGCGGTTCATCATAGGGCGGTTGAACTGGAGTAGTTCAAGCGTAGTTTCAAACAAAGGATTTCTCCAAGCAAATGCTAAGGGCGGTTTTGCTAGGGCGGTTTGAAAGAAGCGGTTTGAAACTTCTGAACTGCAACTCTCAATTCCAATGAGTCTTGTGCCAGTCTTCAAGCCTAAATTTTAACCTATACTATAAAATGGACTTAGCTAAAAATTGAAGTCTAAGCTTCATTACATAGGGTCCTAAAGTCCTTAAAATAGACAGGAGGTTATGGTATCAATCAAATCTAATACAAATATAGGAGGGTTAAAACATGCATACCCAACAAGTTATCAGCAGTGCATTGATAAGATGAGTCAGACCCTTCAGTCAATGAGTCCAGTCGCTACGGAAGAGCTAGCTGAAATATTGCAACAAGTTACTTTAGTTCCCCTCACCATCTTTCCACGATGCCCAGAGCTGTTAATGATTTCCGGCAAGCTTTTGATCGGTTCGAAGTCTCGACTTTACGAAGAACGGCAGCAAGCTGCTACTCCCAGGGCAACGGCAAGAAGAAGTGAGATCCGGTCCAACCCTTGTCAAGTCCCCCTCGAGTCAATAAGTAGCGTAGGGTCGAGTCGATGTTGTCCTATTCGGTCAGTCGAGAATCTTTGAATTCCAGTCCTCGAAGTCATCCAGAAGGCCTCACGCTTAGAGGATTATGAAAATGTGATCGATGTCATCTTTCCCCTTATTTTGAATGAAATGACAAATCCTTACGATTATCCTCTTATTGCCAACTTAACAAATGATAAATTAACTCAAAACTTAACAACGATTAATAATGAATCATTTGAACAAGATGCAAACACACCTAAACGAACAATACATTAAAGAAATCTTTAAGCGGGTTTCGAGAAAAAAAGGAAAACCGGGCCCAGTTTGCCGAGGAGATTTTGATAAGTGTGAACTTAGGTACTATTGAGGAACCTAAAGAGACACGGATTGGAAGCTTCTTCCGGGGGGTTGAAAGGGACGGATTGATCGAGCTGCTCGGAGAATACGTCGACGATGTTTGCATGGTCATACAAGGATATGCGGGGCTAGACGGTTCGATAGTAGAACACGAGAATCCCTCTAGCACCGGATGCTAAGCCGTAAAGCGAGCGAGAAAGATCAAGCCGGAATGGTCTCTACGGGTCAAAGAAGAAATTGAGAAGCTCTTTGCGGGTAGGGTTCATCGAGTCATTGAATACCCGACATGGTTGTCCTAACATCGTGGCCGTAACGAAGGCCGATGGGAAGGTGCGGTCTTTGTGTGGATTTCCGAGATCACGAACAAGGCCGGCCCAAAGACGACTACCCTACGCAAACATAGACATCTGGTGGACTCCACTTTGCCAACTACGAAGTCAAATCCTTCGTTGATGGTTTTGCGAGGCTCTGAACCCGAGATCCAAGATGGCCGAGGAAGACCAGAAAAGACGGCCTTCGCACACCATTGGGAACCTCTTTGTTATACGGTAATGCCATTCGGGCTCGAGAATGCGGGGCTACTTACCAAAGGGCAGCGATCGCGCTTTTTCATGACATGATCCACAAGGAGATTGAGGTTACGTAGATGATATGATAATCCACTCCGAAAGGAGAGGGTGGGCGGCACTTTGTGGACCTACGAAAATTCTTTGAGAGGTTGAGACAACATTCCATGAGACTAAACCACACCCGAATGCACCTTCGGAGTGACAAGGGGAAAAGTGCTTGGGTATATGGTCACGGAGCGAGGTATAGAAGTTGACCCCAGAAAGATCAAAGCCATCGTGGATATGAGGCCACCCCAAACCCGGACGAGTCGAGAGCTTCATGGGTAAATTGCGGTACATCGGCGTTTCGTCAATCGGTTGACCACTATGTGCGAGCCCATCTTCAAGCTCATGAAGAAGAATGTGGACCGCAGAATGGACCGAAGAATGCCAAGATGCCTTTGACCGAGATCAAGGCATACTTAGTACATCCCCACTATGCCCCCACATAGACGTTAAGCCTCTTACGCTCTATCTCTTTATCCTGAGCACGGCAGGTTGGGGCTATGCTTGCTCAGAAAAGAAAGACTCTCGGTAGAAAACGCCATTTACTTTGTCGGTCGAAAGCTACGGGGAGTGAGCTCAATTACTCGGCATGTGAAAAGACACATGCGGGGTAAGTGCAGGTAGTCGGCAAATTGAAGCATTATATACGAAGCCCACCACCTTTGAATTTGGTCTCGAAAATGGACCCCATCAAGTACATCTTTGACAAGCCTTCCCTCTCAATGCGTTTAGCGAAGTGGTCCTTCTTCTTGGCGAGAATCTACTTGACATCAACTACGTGTGACCGGAAAGGCTGACATCGGGTCATGCATTGTCGGATCACCAGCGAAGTTTCCCCGATAATAGAAGACAGAGGGCACTGAACCCCAATTCCCGAGCATGAAGGGATCTTTGCTTTGATTGAGCCCTGAGAATAGATGGCAATTGTTGTTCTTTGACGGAGCCGCTAACAAAAGAGAAATGGTGTAGGAATACTATTGGTCGATCCGAAAGATGAGCATGCCTTAGCCCTCAAGTTGAACTTTCTGCCCATTGAAACGATGTCGGCGAGTATGAAGCCTGCATTCTTGGTTTTGGAGTACGCCTTAGAAAGAAATGTCAAGGAGCTCGAATTTTACGGAGACTCGGCCCCGATCATCAACCAAGTCTCCAAAAGGAGGAGATCTGTTAATCACAAGGATTTCATGCTTGATGAGCTCACAGAGAACTTACACGCCGTGGGCAAGCGTTTAGGCTATTTTTAGCACTTCACCGAAGAGAGACGGGTTACGTAATTCGTTTTAGTAAGCATGATCCTTATGTTTTACCAGATGATTCCACTGACGCTCATTTAGATTTCTGCAATCAGCTTTGTGTTCCTTAAAGGTGCGATTTGTTGGAAGAGTTCCAAGAAAAGTACCTGTAAGTACGCCAATCCAATTGGCGACCCTTTTTAGGTGCATTTTAATATGATAAAATTGTACTAGGGACGTTTTGGTAAATTCCCGGTCCATTCTAAGACTTCCGGAAACATTTCATAAGTTTCTTGTGAAGGAAGTACTTTTAAGTACTTTGCTCATGCAAAAGGACCTACAAGGAATAAACCAGCTTTTGGACCTTTTGGGTATTAACTTGGAATGTTCCGTAATCGTGTTTTGGCGCCAGAAACGGTTAGTGACATGTTGTGTCACGCGACAACTCAAGCCATGGAAAGTGGTTGCAGGAGGTCGTACGAGACAATGTACCCATCATCAGCAGCCTATAAATAAGACCCTACCCCTCTCATATTTGGATCCTTTTTCCATTCCCTAATGTCACTCTGCCAAATTTATGCCAGAAGCCAGTCTCTCTCCTCCTTCCACACAAAACTCAAACCAATTCCCTCAATTCAATCCTTCTCTCTCATTCAATCAACCCATCTACCTTCACATACTCCATACCATTGAGGATATGAAGTCAAAACTCCTCCTGTGCTCGAATCCACATACTGCAGCTGATTAGAAGGCCATTGCACCTGACTTGGTGTAGTGGCGGTGGATCTACAAGGGTAACAACTCCCTTCCCCTTTCTCTCCATCATACATTGTTCATTACACAACTTTTGTTCCTTGGACATGATAATTAGGCTCCATCCGCCTTCAATTATCAAGTCCCAATCGCCATCTCTCTCGCTTAAAGTCATTTTGCATTTTGATTTGATTGTCACTCATGATGTGATTTCGACTATATTGTTGCTTGCTCATCAAGGGATGCGGGATCTCCCCATATCCACACCCCCTTGGTCAATTCATTATGGACTTGTTGTTTCCTGAGTTGATTTGGTGCAACGTTTAGATCTGATTTGGTTTCTGTTGGATTTGGTTTCGAATTGTAAAGTCTCTGCAGAAGATCACGTTATGTCACGCGACACAATTCGACCTCATCAGCCTGCCACAGAGTGCGACATAACTAGCCACTCGCAAAACTATCATTCCAGCTTAGTGTAATTCGCATGTTCTAAGTCTATTTGTCACTTAAGATAGAGTGTGGATCTTCAATATCCACATTTATTTGATGTGATCGCAGATTGGTCACAATCTTTTGCTTCGATTTTGTAAGGCTTCGCATATGACAACTCGTGGTCACGCGACACCTCCCCGCAGCAGATCCCGTGTCAATATGCGACACATATTGCCAATATGTAGAAAGGTCAATTCTTCCAAATGTAATATGTTCCCTCTCCTTGTAATATGGGGATGTAGCCTCCCTGCAGTCAATGGTTCACAAGTTGTAACTCTCGCCTGAGCAATAAAATGAAGCATTATAAGTGCATTTCATTACATATTTTGTCACACACATTTTGCACACACATTTGGAATGTCTTGAATGTTGAACATAGAAAGACTCATTTACTTGACGAGGCATGTTCAGTGAACTCTTGGTTCTTCCCAACACGTAACCCGACCCCCTGACACATTTTCTCTCTTTTTCAAAAGGTTTTCAATGTTTCCTTTAAAATGGCAGTGGCGACTCTCAAAATATATTATTTTTCGACGAGCGTACATTTAGTACCATAGTCGATTCTACCATAACCTTGCGCCGAATATATAGTGGCATCCGATACAAAGCCTAAGGAGTCCGCTTTGGACTCTAAGAAGTTCATTAGTGACTTAGAAGTTTGTTCCAAGTATCACTAATACGATAGGAACTTTTATTCTTACAATCCTAGGAGAAATATTCCAATCTTGGGGACATGGGGAGGAATAAAGAAATTATAACATCAAAGTGGAAGAATCAATGTAAAGATTGAGTCTTTACATTGGATTTCCCCATTTTAGCAGTGCTAAAGGGACAAAGGGAATCATTAATCCAAGCAACATAATGTAAATAGGATGGATCTTCCTATGGTACTTTTCCTATGCCCTTTATACCTCAATAGGTGGAACAAACATAGGAAAAACTAGATCTAGGGAAGGGGAGAACATTTAACACATAAAACATCATATTTTTAATACATAAATATAAAAGGGGGTCACATCCTCATTTGGTAGATCATCCCTAGAACAAGCCACTTGTGGAATCTTTGTTCATCCTAGGGAAAGGATCTCCATGAGTCATTTGTGATTAGGGAAGGGAAGTATAGGTCTACATGATTCAAAGATTGGAACTTTAAAGCATAAGGTGAAAGTAATCAACAAGTAGCAAGAGAATGAAAGTGTATAAAGAGTGAGATCTGGGGAGGTGGAAAGAAGGAGAGACTACCAATATCGTGCTTCTCTATCTTCTTAGGAGTGTTCTTTCGGGGCTAGATCTATTAGGAATAGATTAGGTTTGGATTAATTTAGGAGAGAGACAAGTTTGGGTATGTCTTGGGAGAGAGTATTTCTGTATGTATTTCTATAGAGTAACCTTGCTGATGAAAACTTGTATATAAAAATGTGAGTAGAGAAGGTCTCTATTTATAGGTTTCTCGCTGTGCTACTAGGATGCTAAGCCGCACCGCCGGAACTCCGCGCTGCAAAAGAGGGCCGCATCTGGTCCAATCTCTCTCTGCCATCGCCTTCTGTTTTGGAAACATGCAAGGTGTGCAGTACTTTGGACGCTTCTTTTCCAAAGCGAGGTCCTATCCAGCTTTGTAATTCCCGGTAGGTTCTTCCATGCTCTAAGTAAAGAAAAGTTCCCCGAATTGCCCCTAAACTTTATGAAAATTTGGGAAATTGCTAAAGCAAACTTAGATTGGAAGGCATGAGCCAGACTTTGGGTACTTACATCGCCGGGAGAGTGTTGTTCTGGCCCAACCGATTACCTTGCATTGGTACGAGCAAAGCATCTCAGCATACCCAAATGATTCTCGGGGGAGCAAAGCGCTGAGGCGATTTCTCGGGGCAAGATTTGCACAGTTTCAGCTACAACCTTTATAAGCGCGGAAGCTTGGGCTAACCCTCGGATGTCACGGGGATGCCTTGTTGGATTATGAGACTAGAGTTGACCGATTAGCGGAGAGAGGTCCCCTTTTGCGCACTCACGGGGAAAAGATCCAAGCCGAGGCACGGGCGAATGAAGCTTTGAGAGCGATCGGGTTGCGTGACCCGACAGGGAGGACTCCTGCTCTCGGAATGAGGGAGACAGAGCTAACTCACGTGGAAAGAAGGAAGACTTAACGGGGACGAGGGAAGAAAGGGAAGAATGGCGAAGGGACAAACGCGAGTGGCGCGGAATGACCTTCTGAGCTCTAAGCATTCACTCATTGTCATTTGCAGACACATTAATTGTTATATGTATTAAGTTGTCTTTTAGCATATTGGGAGTATGAGAGTAGACCGTGCTTGAACACATCAAGAAGTGTTTTAACTGTAATGATTTGTGATTTACTTTTAAAACTTTGTCGAGACGCAAAATCTCTTGCTTGCTTTTTGTCTGAGCCTTGCCTTGATGGCGTCCAATTTTTTAGATTTTTGTTTATTTTTTAGACCAAACCAATGAAGGCTGCCTACGTTCCCCTCAGACTGAGGGGCTCAGTTCTCCGTAGTTCTGCACTTTTATGAGTGAAGGGAGACAGAAAACTCGATATTCTTTAGGCAAAGTATCGGCGAAGCTTGCTTCTGTCGACTAGGTTCAGGAAGGGATTCCTGTCCAGATCTGTTAATTTAATGGCACCTTTGGAGAAGATTTTCTGGACCACGAACGGGCCGATCCACGTTGGTTCCCATTTTCCAAGTGGATTGATTCGGGTGTGAGGCTTTTCCTTGAGCACCAGATCGCCTTCCCTGATATCTAAGGATTTAACTTTCTTGTCGAAAGCACTAGCCATTCGGCTTTGGTAGGCTCGAATGTGTTTCATGGCCTTTAGTCGGCGTTCGTCTAGTATAGCCAATTCTTCGTGCCGGCTTCAGAGCCATTCCACTTTCTTAACTTCATTTTCCAATAACACTCGGAGTGATGGAATTTCCAACTTTATGGGCAATACTGCTTCCATTCCATAGGTCAGGACGAATGGGGTTTCTCCCGTGGCAGTCCTGACTGATGTTCGGTAGCCCCAAAGTGCTAGATGCATCTTCTCGAGCCAATCTCATCCTCGTACTGTCATTTTTCTGATGATCCTTTCGAGGGTTTTGTTTGCTGCTTCTACGACACCGTTAGTTTGTGGCCTGTAAGGAGAGGACATATGGCGCGTGATCTTGAATTCGCCAGCAACCTGTCGCAGTCTCCCTCGAAGTGAGATCCGTTGTCTAATATTACTTCATTGGGATGCCGTATCGACATTTGATGTTTTCTTTGAAGAACTGGGCCACCTTCTTTGAAGTCAACACCTTATCGGACTTGGCTTCGACCAATTTTGTGAAGTAGTCGATGGCTACCAAGATGAACTCGTGGCCGTTGCTGCCGAGCAGAGTGATCTTCCCAATGATGTCAATTCCCCAAGTGGCGAAAGTACAGGGAGAGGTCATGCAACAGAGATCATGAGGAGGAAGGTAGTTAAGGTTGGAGAATCGCTGTCACTTTTTGCAGCTTCTAACAAAGTGGATGCGTGCAGCCCGCCTTCCATGGATATCCGCAAGATAGACCATTCGATGATTGATCCGCATCGTGGCTCTAGCATTCATGTGGGGACCGCATGCCCTATTGTGGACTTCATTCATGAGCTCGATCGCCTTTTCATTGTTGTTGCACCGGAGGAGCGGTCCTTGGTAGCGCTTCTTGTATAGCATATCCCCCAGGATGATAAAATGAGAGGCATGGACCTTTAGGGCCACAATGCTCTTGGATTTGATTCCTTCTTTGTATTTTCCTTCATCATTTATGATAGCGGTTTCTCCACTTTTGAGGTACTCATAGATTTGGTTGTACCACGGTTCATTGATTGGCTCGTGTTCTCGCCTCGATTTTACAGCAAAAGAGGCGTGAATTTCCCTCCATCCTACTTTGAATGGCTTTACCGACATCCTTTCGGGGATCTCTACGAGTAAAGCCAAGGTGGCTAGGGGATCTCGCAAAACCGATTCCGATCTCTTGGAAAGTAGTGAAAGGTGACCTTCTTTAAATTGCGTGATAAGGTCTTCTATGCACGCATGGTTTTTTTAGGGCAAACCCGGGTCTATCGTTTTCCACTTGTTGGAATATTTTTTGATTCTTCAAGGATGAGTCCTTGTAGACCTCTAACTCTTGGAAATTCCTTTCGAGGGCGGCCTCTAAACCGCCAGCGCATGCTTCATATTCGGCGGCATTGTTGGTAACCTCAAAGTTTAGCTTTATGGCGATTGGGCTGTGCTTGTCCTTTGGGTCGACCAAAAGTATTCCAATGCCATTTCCTCTTTTGTTGGCCGCTCCGTCGAAGAAAAGCTGTCATCGATTATTGCCTTCGAGTGTGTAGATTCCTTCATCCAAAAGTTGTGGTTCGGGACCTTTGGCTTCGTCGCTGGGAAGTCGGCCAACTGCTCACCATTCCTCGTCCCTTGATCGCCTTCTGGGTTACGTACTTGATGTTGAACTCGTCAGAATAAAGACCATTTGGCTAGTCTCATTGACAGTGAGGGTTTGTCGAAGAGATATTTGACCGGGTACATCTTGGAGACTAGGTGCACTGTGTGCGATTGCATGTCGTGTCGAAACATTCTGACCACCCACACTAGAGCTGCGCAGGTCTTCTCTAGGGCTGAGTAGTTGAGCTTGCTACCTTGGATGTTTCAACTCACGAAGTAGATGGCGTTCTCGATTTTTGACTCTTTCTTTTCTTGGTCTGGCATGGCTCCAAATGCGTTCTCGGTCACAGTCAGATATAGTAAGAGTGGCTTTTCTTCGTGGTGAGGACAAAGGAACGGAGGACTCACAAGGTATGCATTTATTTTCTCAAAGGCGTCTTAACATTCCGGATTCCATTCAATGTCCGCATTTTTTTTCATTAGCCGAAAGATTGGCTCGAACATGGAAGTCAGGTGATTCACGAAGCGGCTGATGTATTGCTGGCGGCCCATGAAGCTTTTTACTTTCGTTTGGGTTTGCGGTGGTCTCATTTTGATTATGGCTTTGATCTTTTGGGGATCAGCCTCGATGCCTCATTCTGTAACCATGTATCCCAAGACTTTGCCTCGGATTACTCTGAATGTGCATTTGGCAGGATTCAACCTCATTGAATGCTTCCAAAGAAAATTTAAGAACTTCCTCATGTCGATGAGGTGTTGTCCATCTGATCCTTTTGAGTGAATGATCATGTCATCGACGTACACCTCAATCTCTTTGTGGATCATGTTGTGGAATGTGATGTCGCTGCCCGTTGGTAGGTAGTGTTGGGTTTTGGGGTTACAATGGAGGTCTTCAAATGTTTGAACCGTTGATGAAACTTAGATCTTCTTCTTCCTTGTTCTACCTTGGTGATGAATCAACAATGGAGGTCTTCAAGCTTTAGGAGATAAATTAACCTCCCTCTAATGGTGATCCACACGCAAACGAACCAAGAACACTTCTTGTTGGATTGCTAGATGATCCTTCCGATTATTGAAACACCTTTCAATAATCAATGGCTAATAGTATGTTATTTACTTGGAATGATTTTGATCTTTGATTCATAATCTAGATCAAAACTTAGAGTTTCATAAACCCTAGGCTTAGAGATGTTTTTGGCTGCACAATGATTTATATTTATATCAAATATAAATCCCTAACTCTTAGGGAGAAACCAAGTCCAAACCAAAAACCTTTCCAAACAAGGAGACAGCGTATGGACTGAATTTTGGTCGCTGGCACGAGTTGTACCCAAGAGAATGAGTCGTGCCCATGCCTAAATCAAGTCGTACCACGATTAGTGACCAAAAATACAGTCGTACGGATTTTTGTCACGAGTCGTTCTTTCTGTCACGAGTCGTGATCACGAGTCTTGCCCGTGGTCACGAGTCGTACTAGGCAAAGTGTGTCGCGCGATGTCTCATGCCAATTGAAGAAGATGTCGCGCCACAGACCATGCCAGAATTCCAATTCCCAATTTTCAGACAGAATCAAATTCGCTCTTTGTGTGTGACCCAAATAGGAATTATATTTTTGTTGGTAGTGAGTCGAAACATCGACCTCACAAGATATAAGTGGTTTCTAGACAACTATTATATCCACCCAATTAATATAACATCAAAGCTTGATTTTCCCAATTGATCAAATGTCACAATCCCTTTGTCCACGATGTCCAATTGAACATGAGTCATAGTCCATGTTAAGTCATACCGTTCAATGCTTTCTCGATTCTGAATATGCTGATAATCCAAATGCATTTGATCACTATCAAATCTCTTGAGTATGGCCATACATTTCATCAACACTATTCATCGAGGGGCCCAAGAAAACATCTCTCTCACACAGAGAGGGACAAATCCCATCTTGACTTATCATTCTTCCCTACATGAATCCAATCATTCCAACAAAGCCCTTATTGCTATCCTATTAAAGATAGTGTTAGACTACATCAAATACGACGTTCATCATGTGGAAGACGATGATAATCTCAGGTACAAAGGATTCAATGACACTACTATCATGAGATTTAATCATGACACATATGACTATTGACCTTGTCATAAATCTCATCGGTAGGTCATGTCCAATACTTGTTCTCTAGCAAGTATCCATAAGTGTAATATGAATCACATGCATATAATCATCTCCATGATTATCCATTACCAACTTATACTAGCTATTCTCAATAACTAGGGAGACATTTCAATATAATAAACATGTAAACATATAATGAACCAAATAAACTTTCTCTAAAATAAATGATAAAGATGATTACATAACGGCATTGATTAGTCATAATTATCAACGGCCTAGGGCATAACACCAACAATCTCCCACTTATACTAGGCCCAATCTCCTAGGTATCATATACCCATGTATCTAACATGACCATCATGCTTCTGCTTGTGTGAGGGTCTTTGTAAGTGGATCCCCAATGTTATCATCGGTTGATACTTTGCATATCTTAACGTCTTCTCATTCTTATGAATTCTCGAAAAATGTCTAAGTATGTGTTTGGATTGTCGATGTGACCTTGGTTCCATTGCTTGCACAAATGGCACCACAAATTTTCACAACAAAGTTCCACCGATTAGTGATACTTGGAACATTTCCAAAATACTAAATGAACTTTTGATCCAAACTGCCTCTTTTAGCTGCATCAGATGTCGCTAAATTCGGCCTTAGTTGTAGAATCGACTACGATATTCTGCTTGGAACTCTTCCAACAAAATCGCACCTCCAAATGCATAAACACAAATCCTAATCGCGATTTTAAATTAACTTTGTCACTTGGAGGGCTAGCATCTGTTTAACCCTTACAACAAGATTAACTTCCAACCTTTAAAATACCAAGAACGTATCCTTAGCTCTTCTTAAGTACTTAAGGATCGTCTTAACTGCCATCTAATGGTTCTCAACAGGATCATATTGGTATCGACTCGTCATGCTTAGAGCATACGAGACGTCGGGTCTAGTACAAATCATGGCAAACATGACAGATCCAAATGCCGGAGCATATGGAACATCATTCATTCTCTTTTGCTCACCAGTTGTCATAAGACAATGAGTATTGCTAAGAGTAACACCATGACCCATTTACAAGTTACTTTTCATGCATACACAAGGTTCATCTTCGTACTTGATGAAGTCAAACTTTTTGACTGATTCATCAAAATTAAGAATCCAACTCCTCGAAGCTTGCTTCAACCCATCTTATGGATCTTTGCAACATGCATACTTTATTAGAATTTCTTGGATTGACAAAACTTTGGGTTGTGTACTATACACATCCTTAAGAATCTTTCCATTTTAAGAAAGCCTTTTGACATCTATTTGTCATATCACATAGTCACATTATGTGGTTACGGCAATTGAACTTCTAATAGAATTCGGCATTGTAATCGGCAAAAGGTTTCAACATAGTCAATACTATGAATATGCCTAAATCCCTATGCTACAAGCCTTAGCCATGAAAGTATACACCTTCCCATCCATGTCGGTCTTGAAGACCTACTTGCACCCTTTAGTTTTTACACCTTCAGGTAGCTCAATCAAGTTCCAAACTTGATCATCAGACATGGATTGCAATTCGGACTCCATGGTTCCTAACCATTTATCCGAATTAGGAGTGGACATTGCCTCAAGATAGGAAGTAGAATCGTCATTCTCAATGACTTCCACTTTATTACTTTTTGATATGAAAAATCAATATTTCTCGAGTTCGGATCGTAACCTATCCGATCTACGAAGGAAATTGTGCAACTTGAACCGGTTCCACAACTCTTGGTGAACTTGGTTCCGTCTCTACTCCTGGTTCCATGTCATTTTCAGGTTCTTGAACTTCTTCAAGATTAATTTTACTCTCACTAGATCCTTTATTGAGAAACTATTTCTCAAGAAACGAACCATATAGAGCAACAATCATTTTGTTATCTTTGCGGTTGTAAGATTAATATCTGAAAATAACCTTGTCAGATTTGGCGATAACTTATCAGAGACAAGTCTCTTCATATAAGCTTTGCAATCCCAAATCTTCATGAATGACAAACTAGGTTTTCTTCCATGCCACATCTCATGTGGGGCCTTAGGAACCGATTTAGTGCTGGACTCAATTCAGTGTAACCGCATTATTTCTAATGCATATCCTCAAAAGGAAATAGGAAGGTCAACTTGACACATCATCGAATGAACCATGTCCCACATGATTCAATTCCTCCTCTCAGATACACCATACAATGTGGTGTTCCCGATGGAGTCAACTCTGAAACGATTTCATAGTTTTGAGATGATTGTCAAACTCTTGACTCAAATATTCACCACCTCGATCTAATCAAAGTACTTTAATAGTTTTGCCATGTTGTTTTGTACAACATCTTGAAATGTTCAAAACATCTCAAACGATTCACCTTTGGACTTCATCGATAGACATAGCCATATCTAGATAAGCCACCGGTGAATGTGATGAAATACCAAAATCTTCCCCTAGCAATGCTACTTAATAGTCCACATACATCTCATGTACTAGGATCAAATAAGTCACTAGCCCTCCTACTACACTTAGTGTAGAGTGGTTTGGTCAATAATCCCAATAAACAAGATCCACATTCCTCAAATGATTCATAATCATATGAGTCTAAAAGTCCATGTCAATGGAGTTTAGATATATGTTTCTTATTTATCTGACCAAACCAGCAATGCCATATGAAGGTGTTGTTCATATTATTCGGTTTAGATTTCTCATTTATATTATAGATATCTTCAATATTATTTTGTTTCTTAACATCAAGGATATGAAAACCATTCAATGACATATGCAATACAATAAGGCATATCATTAAATAAATATAAAACTTCTTATTCTCAATAAGAAAATTATATCCTTCATCATCCATATAAGAAACAAAAATAATACTCCTACTCAAATCCGGAACGTAGTAACACTTGTTCAAAACAAGTACTAGTCCACTAGGTAAAAGTGACTTCATAAGTCCCTACGGCTAATGCAGCAACTTTTGCTCCATTCCCACGCATAGGTTTAATTCACCTTCTTTGAG
Source organism: Adenophora triphylla var. japonica (assembly GCA_022495995.1). Classification (NCBI taxonomy): domain Eukaryota; kingdom Viridiplantae; phylum Streptophyta; class Magnoliopsida; order Asterales; family Campanulaceae; genus Adenophora; species Adenophora triphylla. The sequence goes on from JAFEMH010000525.1 coordinate 287,830, forward strand.
TAGCTTTCTATTCTTTATTCCTTGCACATTTAAACAAATGTGGGATCCATATCCGGTATCATATACCCAAGAACAAGAAGTCGAAAGGAAAATATTTATCATATAGATACTTGAAGTAGTAGCAATCATATTGCCCTTCTTCACCTTTTGGGCCTTCCTTTTAAGCCTTACAACTTTGCTTCCAATGACCAATCTCATTGCAATGGTAGCAATCTGTATCCTTTTGAAACACTTTGTGTTTAGCCTCTTCGGCTTTGGCAACTTTTTCCCAAGGTTTAGCAACATTTGCCTTACCTACTTTGTGTTTCCTTTTAAACCCCTTTCTTGTGTTAACCATTAACACAACAAACCTCTCTTGCCTAGCTTGCACTTGGAACATTTTCTTTGTGCGTTGTGGTAGAACAAAAGTAACTTCCATGTGTTCAAGGTCCTTCATAAGAGCATTTAAACATGGTGGCAAGAATAAAGCAAGCAATATCATTAGAATCATCAACATGTTTCTAATGTTGCTCCTTATTTGCCCTTTGCAACATTTGCAGTGGGTTTAGTAGGAATGGATTCGTCAAGAACGTACAATTTTGCCTAAGAACAATTCTTAAGCTTCTGATCCAATCAGAATTGTCTGTATCGTTCTTTTCGAACTTGTCCTTCTTAAGGACGAATCGTAATTTATGGTGTAATGCTATTTCTACAACAAAATATGCAAACCATATGAACACATATCAATATCAGCACATTTATCATCTAAGAGCAAATAATGTATTTTACAAATACTCCCACTAAATTATACGCCTTCAAATACAAGCATGTATCATATAATTATAGTGGGCTAAGATCCATATTTCACTTGATTTTGGTTTAACTGAGTCAATGCCTGAAATCAAGCTATTTAGGTAGAAACATCAATCATATCTCTATATGACTCTTAGATCTTTTATGAGATTTCCTTAGACATCATATGTCAAAAACATATTTTAAATCTCATCTATGCCTTGGGTCAAATCTCATTTGAAAGCACCAATTAAGTCAAAACCTTTTTCAAACGTATGAGACATGGAACGATGCACCTAACTTAGTCAAAACTACATCAACCATTATCTCATCTTGATCATAAATTAAGATATAAGATGCACCCAACTGAGTCGAAACTACATTAAATACCCTAAAATTTCACAAGTGTTCTAATCAAGGAATGGCAAAAAGACTTAAATATTAAGAAGGTTTTACACATAACAAACATCGCATGGTTGTATATGAAACTTATGTGTACATCATCATGAACATGGTATTTTCAAATAAAATCCTACTTTAGGATCATACAAATAATCATGTAATAAATAACAATTATTAACTACATAATTATTTCATTCTCAAAATATACGGATTCAAATAATCATGTTTATCATATTAAAATGAACATCAAATCCTAAACAAATAATTTGTTTCAATTTTGAGAATTTACCAGTCTACTTTAATCACATTAAATAGATCAATATCCCACGTAAAAGACTAATCACATTAACCAATTATTAATCATTATCATGGCATATCATATATACTTGTTTTCCTCAAAACAACACACATAAAATCATAGATCTATTTCACATATAACATGTAAAGCATTTAATCACATTAAATCTAGCATGCCAATTTTAACCTAATCATGATAAAACGTGGCTCACGATACCCTTTGTTGGGTATTGGGGTTACAAAAGCATAGGAAGACTTAGAAATAACAACAAAACCCTAGCCCTTGAAATCCGTCTGACATGAATAGTTAAAATCATGAAATAGAATTTACATACCTTAATGCGATTATGTTGATCTTTCAAAAAATGGATATTAGATTCAAATCTTATTTGAATCGATGAACAACCTTCGAATGTTTGAACCGTTGATGAAACTTGGATCTTCTTCTTCCTTGTTCTACCTTGGTGATGAATCAACAATGGAGGTCTTCAAGCTTTAGGAGATAAAGTAACCTCCCTCTAATGGTGATCCACAAGCGAACGAAACAAAAACACTTCTTGTTGGATTGCTAGATGATCCTTTCGATTATTGAAACACCTTTCAATAATCAATGGCTAATAATATGGAATTACTTGGAATGTTTTTAATCTTTGATTCATAATCTAGATAAAAACTTAGAGTTTCATAAACCCTAGGCTTAGAGATGTTTTTGGATACACAATGATTTATATTTATATCAAATATAAATCCCTAACTCTTAGGGAGAAACCAAGTCCAAACCAAAAACCTTTCCAAACAAGGAGACAGCGTACGGACTGAATTTTGGTCACTGGCACAAGTCGTGCCCAAGCCTAAATCAAGTCGTACCACGATTCGTGACCAAAAATAATGTTGTACTGATTTTTTTCACGAGACGTTCTTGCTTGTCACGAGTCGTGATCACGAGTCATGCTCTTTGTCACGAGTCGCGCCGAGCAATGTGTGTCGCGCGATGAGACATGCCAATGGGAGAAGATGTCGCGCCACGAGACCAAGCCGAGAATTCCAATTCCCAATTTTAAGCCATAATCAAATTTGCTCTTTGTGTGTGACCCAAATAGGAATTATATTTATGTTGGTAGTGAGTCGAAACATTGACCTCACAAGATATAAGTGGTTTCTAGCAAACCATTATATCCACCCAATTAATATAACATCAAAGTTTGATTTTCCCGATAGATCAAATGTCACAATCCCTTTATCCACGATGTCCAATTAAACATGAGTCATGGTCCATGTCAACTCATACAGTTCAATGCTTTCTCGATTCCGAATATGTTGATAATCCAAGTGCAGTTCTATATCAAATCTCTTGAGTATGGCTATACATTTTGTCAACACTATTCTTCGAGGGGCCCAAGCAAACATCTCTCTCACACAGAGAGGGACAAATCCCATCTTGACTTATCATTCTTCCCTACATGAATCCAATCATGCCAACATAGCCCTTATTGCTATCCTATTAAAGATATTGTTAGACTACATCAAACACGACGTTTATCATGTGGAAGACGATGATAATCTCAGGTATAAAGGATTCAATAACTTACGATGCTGTTCATTATAATAAACATATAAACATATAATGAACCAAAAAAATATTCTCTATAATAAATGATAAATACGATTACATAACGACATTGATTAGTCATAATTATTAATGGCCTAGGGCATAACACCAACAGGTAGCCCGGCGTTCTTTGTCCCCGAATGCCATTGCGTATGCTTGATGGGTTCCCCATGGGGTGGTGAAGGCGGTTTTCTCTTGGTCTTCTTTGGCCATCTTGATCTGATTGTAGGAAGCAAAACCGTCCACGAAGGACTTAACCTCGAATTAGGCCGTAGTGTCAACCAACATGTCTATGTTTGGCAGCGAAAAGTCATCCTTTGGGCTGGCTTTATTGAGATCTCGGAAATCTAAGCAACATCGCACTTTCCCATTGGCCTTGGTGACTGTGACTATTTTGGAAAGCCAAATCAGGTATTCGATCACCCATATGAAGCCGACGCGGAGCATCTTTTCGATTTCTTCTTTGACTTGCAAAGACCATTCTGGATTGATCGAGCATAGTTTCTTCTTGACGGGCTTGGCCTCAGGATTTAGGGGAATCCGATGTTCTACTATGGTTGGATCTAGGCCGGGCATGTCTTGGTAGGACAAAGCGAACACGTCCACGAATTCTTTGAGCAAAGCGATGACCAATGCTTCTCGATGGTGCCAGTGAAGAAACCTCCGATTTGCGTCTCTTTAGGCTCTTCAGCACCCCCCAAATTCACCTTAGTTAAAACCTCCCCGACAGGTTAGGCCCGATTTTCCTCTTGTTTGACAACATGCTTAAAGATTTGCTTAAGGTATTGTTCGTTTAATGTGTACCAACGTCTTCATCAAGTGAATCATTATTAACTATTTTTGATTTGTTTGTTAATTTATCATTTGTTAAAGATGCAATGAGGGGATACTCAAAAAGGTCGAATTTTCATTTAGAGCATAGGGGAATACATTGTTGGCTATGAACTCATAATAGTCCGGCGTAAGGCCGTCAGATGACTCGAGAGACTTGAATTCAAATACATCAGACACGAAGCTAGACTCTAGGAGATGAGGGGTTAGGCCATGCTTTTCAATCATTTCTTCCTTGCTGGCTGTAGGTCTGGAGAAGGTGGTGATGGTTTTGGTATCCATTCTTTAACTGATACCATCCCAAAGGGTAGGCTTGCCTTTAATTCGACTTCAAACCAAACTAAAGTGGTATGAGGTACATTCATTTGATGGTGTCCCTCCATTGGTGCTACTACCAGATCCCAAGGGCTTTTGGTGATGGAGCTCATGGAGAGCTTCTTCTGGGATGGCAAGGCACTCGCTTCTTTGGAGTTTATTCTTGTTGACGTTGATTATCTTTAGAGAATCTGCTCCCACGGCTAAGGTCTTTGCTTGGATTATGTTTACGATATCTGAATCATGGGGGCATGCTATTTTTCCTTCATTAACTAGGCTTTGAAGGATATTGCACCATATCTCTTCTAGGTCGAGCACCGAGACGTTGAATTGGACTACGCTATCATAGCCATCTTCATAGGATCCGAGTGTGTCGATATAGAGGTTGACAAATTCCAAGGTATTGGTGATAGGCCATCTTTCTTTTGGAGGATTTCTAACGAAGTATGGGTCCATTCCTTGGTCAAGTTCCAACTAAGCGTCCGTCTCTTGGTTCTCTTTAAGCATTCTTCACAGTTGCATTTGTCCGACTCGTCATCTTGGCTCATGAATTCTTCAGTCTCTAGCTCATCACGACTCAACGCTTTGACATAGGGATCCCTTTTGAATTGGATCATGACCAGGGCCTCGTCCGCTAAGGGGTACTCAGTCATATCGGGACCTTCTTCTGTGTCATAGCTTGCTGGCCAGGCGCTCTCCATCGTGCTGCCCCCATGTATCACTTCGAGGTTCCCCTTGATATTGATGAACTATATACTGGTGTAGAAGGTCCCAAAATAGCGCGGGTCGTGGATTCTTAGGCTCGGATTACTCGGGTAAAAGGTCTCATTCGGGAGCGGTCGATCCTTAGCTATCTCTTTGTACGTGCGGCGAGGACGTTGTCTGATGAACCAGTGTTGACTTGAACGTCTAGTAGGTAGAACCTTTCCATTTTTACGAGGATGTGGAGGGCCTCGTTGTGTCTGTTTTCACATTCCGGTAAGTCTGCATCTGTGAAAGTCAGGCCGTTTATGGCGCCGTCGTTTGGTTCAATTTGCCTTGTCTCCGGGGAGCACTCGATCCACCCGTTCATTTGCCTTGATTATGGTAGGGATCATAGGGAGACGGTCATTCTTGGATCCTCCCTTCTGGATTCCCTATTACGGGAGCGCCTGGTTCTGGTTTCGCATTCCCAATCATCGCGAGATAGTATGTTGACAGACCCGGAGATCGTAGAGGGCCTACTCACATATGAAGTCTCGCTGAATGCTACCATATTCACATTATCATTCAAGAGGAACGGATTTCCGACTGTGTTGGGGCCACGGGTGCGTTCCAACTTTTCTTCTTCGATTAAGCCTTGGATAACTTGCTTCAACATGATGCAATGGTCGGTTGTGTGTCCAGGATAGTTGTGGAAGGCACACCATTTTCTCATGTCCATGTTAGGATTGAGATTCTTTGGCTGCAAAATTTCAAGGGGTTTGAGAATGTTTCGTTTTACCAATGCTTCGAACACTTGGCTTAGGGACATCTTGAGGTTATCAAAGCGCTGGAAATGCTGCTGCCGAGGGGGGTTGTTATTTCTCGGGGCCACTTAATTGCAAACTTTCCTCGGACTCCATTACGGATGTAGTGAACCGCTCCTAAGTGGCTTCTTTTCCTTTACTTGGGACAAAGGTGCCAAATTTGACGGGGCTCCCCAAAGAGCGGTAGGAAGAAGCAGGAGTGGCCGCCGTTTTTTGTAGGCTCATGGTTTTTTTGAACTTGGTCCACACATTGATCATAGCGCGAAGGTTGGGATAGAAGTGGTGGCTAATCAGGACCCTCAGAGATGGTTTGTGGCAGGAATGGAAGATAACAATTTGCTCTTCTTCGGAAAGCGGATCCATTATCTCGCTTAGTTTCCAGTTCCATCTTTTGTAATATTCTCCCACCAGCTCGTCATCCTTTTGTTCGGTGTCTTGTAGATCATGGTGGTTGGTTTCCCACTCAAGGTTGGCGCGGTACTTCTCCAGGAAGATATCACTGATTTGAGCCCAAGTGGAGCGATTTTCCGCTTTTACATTGAGGAATCACCTTAGTGCCGTAGATTTAAGGGTGTGTTGGAAGTGGTCTGCCATTTGTTGAGGGGTGGCCCCTTTGGCTCTCAGACTTAGGACGTAGGTGTTGAAGTGAGTCCTTGGGCATTCCGTCCCATCGAACTTCTCCATTTCGAGCATTCTGAATTTTAGGGGGAAGAGGAACCACCTTACTTGGATCTGTGGGCATGAGCGAGTCTTTTCGAGAGTTGGTCATTTTCCCTTGCATATCCTTCATTTGTTAGACCATCCAGCCATATGAGGGTCACTAGGCAAAGGCAGGCTTCCCTTTTTTGGGATGGAAACCGATGATGGAGGTGGATTGGTTGACGGGATTGGCACTCGAGAATCTTGGGGAGGCAGTTGAGTGTATACCAATCCGTACCCTGGATTATTGAAATTGGAGCCAAGGGTGTGATTACCAAGACCATGATGGGTTGTATTTGGAAGCTGAGGGAATGTTTTGATAGCCCCAGGAGGTAGTCTGATTAGTGGCAGATTCGAAATGTCAGGGTATCCACTCGGTATATCTGTCCCTGGCAGGCATTAGGACTTCAAGTTGTAGCTTTGGGCCTCGTATGGAGGCAAGGGATTGAAGCCCGGGGTATATCGAGAGACATTGGGATTTGAGGGAGCAGGCCCATAGGTGTGCTGGTGATATTGAGTTGGCAGAGCGAAGCCGTGAAACTAATTGTGATGGGGTTGGAAGGTCGGAGATGCTTGACTGAGGCTCGAATGGAGCTTTGAGCGGGAGCTACTTTGCATCTCCGGGTTTTCATAGCTTTGCGGAGGAGGGACCCGCCGATGGCTTTGGGATGCCTGGGAGCAGGCACATCTTCGTCTTCAATAAGGACGAAGGTTTCATCTGGCTGGGGAATCGCAACTGTTCCGCGACGGCGCATGGTGTCTACAACCCAAGCTTGTTGCTCTTCTTGGCGCTTCTTAAGGGTTTCGAAAGCTTGCAGCACCTCCTCCATCGTTTGGGGACTTTTCAGAGACAGAGTCCCTTTTCCTTCACTATTATCTGTCGACCCCCGCCATGCGAGAATAAAGGACCGTTCGACCGCTAAACCGAAGGGCATCGGACCTTGTGACTTCAATGCTAAAAAGACGGCACCAGGACTCTCAACCACTCTTGGTTCACTGAAGGGGGTAAAAGGCAAGGTGTAGACTTGGGATGGCATTTTGGATGAAGGTGGAAAGCTCATGCGACATGCAATTTCCTTTTTTATTTTTTTTTGTTGTTTTAATTTACTTAGAACATGTTTTCTCATAATGCTAAATGGTTGGAAAAGATTGCTCTTATTTTTTGCAATTATTTCTTGATCTTGGGTGTCAGTGGAATCCGTCATTACGACTATAAGCCCCTCGTTTTGCACCTGTATTTCGACCTCCCAGGGTGGGCAACCCTGGGCGAGGGTCCTATAGGGCAAGCGGTTTCCACCGACCAAAAGAGAAACGAACCTAAGGACCAAGCTTGTCATGTAGGTTTCAATGCTTCTTCCATGTGAATAGTGAGCGAAGCCAATATCCTAAGTCAAGATCGGGTAAAAATTTTGCTTGACCTCTCTTTGCCTTGCTTTCGCAAGGGTTCTTTGACTTTAGGTTTTAACTAGGTCATATTCTCATGAATGACGTATTAAAGGTTTGATGACATGGTGTCATATGGGCATGGACGTATATCCGATATGGACCGTTCTCTAAGTTAACGCTAGAAATCAAGATCGGGTCAAGATTTTAGCATGACCTTTCATCGTCTTGCTCTCGGAAGATATCTTGATTTTTAGGTTTTGACTCAGATAATGTCCGACATGGAATATGCATCCAGGATTTATGACACGGACTGGGTTAAAAACCCACCGAGTCTTTGGACAGAGTGTGACACAAAAGTGCATGGTTGACACTGGCTGGGATGGGAAGTTTGGAATGATCCCGTGCGCGCAAGAGAGGCATAGGAAAACCAATCGAACTGCAACTGAGACCATCCCAGGTTTGGGGTTGTAGTGTGCAAGTGTACTGGATAAGAGTGCGCGTAGTTTGCTGTCACTAAAGTTCCATTTTGAGTAAAACATGAGTTTTTTGCCGAATGTGTTTTAAACGCATGTACACAAATATATTATGATGCATTTTTTTGTATTTTTTGAATAAGCAAGACAAAAAGTAAAATACATACATACACACACAATATTCAAAGAAAGGGTAAAACGAAAGTTTGACCCTCATTATGGTTTAAAAATCTTTTTTAAAGTTTTTAAAACAAGTTCTCCCCAACAGAGTCGCCAACTGAAATTACACGATCCGGAAGTGCGGACGGCCTTCCGCTTTTGGAAAATGTGTGTAGAGTCGCCACACCATTTTGATTATGTCCAAAACATTGAGAAAAGTCTTTTCGTTGTGTGATGAGATTTTTGAGTTCGGAGGTCAGGTTACGCCTCGGGAAGAGATTTTTTGTGCTCACCCAAGTCACCTCATTTTCATGAGTCTTTCTGTACCATTTTCTTTTACTATTATGTGTGTGTGTGTGTGCTTTTAAATAAAATGGATTTGAAAGTAAATAATGGAAAGACAGTGCAGGGAATATTAACAAATCGCTATCACCGTTAGACCTCCATAGTGCAATGGAAGGTCTTATGGGATCGTTTGGACGGTTTGGGTCTATGTATATAGTAAATAAAGACTACATTGTAAACAGTATATTTAAGGTAATAATGTATTTAAAGACTTGAAATTTAAAACATTATTTAAAGTACGGAAGGAGATCTCACCAATGTTGGTTACGTTCTATCTTCCTAGGGTTTGTAGGAGGAATGTGTTTGGTTGAGGGTGTTTAAAGAGAAGAGAAGTTTTGCCCTCACCTATGGCAAAATCTCCCCTAATTAACTCTCGTATCACACTTGGGGGGTCTAAAGAGGAGAGAATTCTGCACTCACTCAGGCAGAACCTCCCCTCATTAGCTCTTGTTCACACTTGCTAGACTCACAAATTTTGACCGTTTTGAGGCGTTTGTTGGGTGTTTGGAGTTTGATGAGTGGGTGTAAGTTGAATGGGGATGAATATGGCTTATGGGACGTCGAGGGGTCGATCGGGATGGACCTGGATGGATCGGGATTGCCTCGAGATTGCTCAGGATGCCTCGGGATGGCTCGAGAGGCCTTGGGATGCCTCGAAATGCCTTGGATTGGTTGGAAACTGCTTCTAGATTGAAGGGGGAAGGTCAGGAAGTCTTGTTCTTGTGAGAAATGAGCCGGGGAGGCGGGTATTTATAGGACCGAAAATGTGGAAATGTGCCTGCATTTGACATACCATAATTACATATATGTCCGTACATACATCCCATTAGTCAGTCATTTCCTGTCCTTTCCTAGATTTGGGGAATTTTTGGCGTGTTAAAAAAAAGGTTGTCCGTACGGACATACCATGCTTTAACACATGTGTCCGTACGGACATGGTTGTGATTTGACAGATTTTTCACTTTTTTTGTCATTCCTGCAGCATCATTGAATCCCCATTTTTATGCCTGAAAGGTCCTCCCTAGGTTTTCTTGGTCAGTTTGGACCTTTTGGACGTTTACGGGTCTTCAGGATCACGAATGAGTAAATCCTCAGTGTTTCCGATATGCTCGGATGGAGAGCGGTCCGGATTGGGGTACTTACAACTGCGAGACGAAATGGGCCAAATTTCCATGGATATAGAATTCCAAGTCATTGATATACCAACTTCATTCAATCTTCTTTTAGGTCGACCTTGGCTCCACAACATATAGGAAGTCTCCTCTTCTCTCCACCAATGTGTGAAATTCAAACATATATGGTTGTAACTGTGAACAGAGAAATGATAACCGCTAGTCCTATCCTAGAAATACAACAAGGGGCTTCTGATTACTTGTTTAGCGGTTTCGAAATTTAGAAATCAGACACTATCCATACGATAGAGGTTGGTAATGAAAATGATTATTTTAAAGCACCATGGTTTTCTGAATACCTTCCAGTCCTCAGAATGATGTAGGAAAAGGGTTATTTCACATGTTTGGGGTTGACAAAAATTAGCAAGGGATACTAGAACCACCACTTGTTGTTCAACTTCACTCTAAACATGGTTTAGGTTACAAACTACATGAAGAAGAAGATGAATTCGATGATGAATTGACTCACAACATAATTCATGGACATGGACTTCCTATAGGACTCCTAATGCTCGTAATATCACTCCTTACCGAAAGACAATCAATGGCTAATTCGTCAAAGAAGCGGATAATGCCCCATATTTTATATTTCCTAAGCCTTGGGTTGTTGATAAAGGGAAGCGCTATCCGGGTTTGAGATCTTCGAAGACTGTGATCCTTTTTCTTTTGAAACTGAGCCAATCCATTGGCTTCCCAGGGATTTATGGGGAACCAAAGCAGAAGTGACCAAGGAATGGGACTTTGTGTTAGAAGAAGACGCGCCGCACCAGTTTGAGAACCTATGCAAGCTAGAGGACAATCTGATACATGCCATAACCAAGGGGAATGCTCCCAGTGATGACAATAAAAAGCTACTCAAGCTTTCAATGAACCGCTCAAGAATTTGCACACTACTGGAGGGCCCATTACTGACGAGGAATTAGTTATCAGACAGCTAGGTTGTACACCTCATCCCCATAGGGAGTTAGGCTTTTCAACCTTTAACGTAGAGTCTGAGTCCGCTTCCGATGACCTAAATCAAAAGGACATAGAAGTCGTGGCCGAACGCATGTTCCCCTATAATGTTAATGAAAACTTTGATCTTTCTGAATATCTTGAGATTTCAAACACTACAAGAAAAGGGGCTATTTACGGCGCTCATTTACGGCGGTGGACACGCGTCCGCCGTATATATCATATATATACGGCGGTTATGTATACCGCCGTAAATAAGTAATATATACGGCGGTCTAGACCGCCGTAAATAAGTAAATACGTATATTTGACATGAAGGCGTACGAGATCGAAGTTATATACGGCGGTGTATAAGTAGCCGCCGTATATAGTTAACTATTATCGGCGATTTTGTACGCGTCCGCCGTAAATAGTTAACTATATACGGCGGTTTGTACGCGTCCGCCGTAAATGTCATTAAATACCGGGAAACCAAATTTCCCTATTCAGTTTCGCGGTCTCTCTCCCTCTCTTTCTCTCCTCCGAAGCAGCCATAGCAGCTAGGGCACCGACGATCTCCATAGCTAGGGCACGAACGAAGATCTCTTTCTCTCCTCCAAATCAGCAGGTTGGTATTTACTTTTAATTTTTTGGTTTTTATTGTTCTTGGTCTTGGTCTTACTCGGTCTCTCTTTCTCTCCTCTAGTAGCGTATCTCAGTCTCTCTCTCCTCCAGCCGATTTCTTCAATCAACAACAATCAGGTATACATTTCTTTCCCCTTTTCTAATTTACTTTTAATTTCTGGGTTTTTTTTGTTCTTGGTGTTGTGAGTTATTGTTGATGTTCTTTGTTGTTGTTGTTGTTGTCTGTTGTTGTGCCTAGAACATCTTTAATCTAAAGCTTGACTTTCTCGATTGACTATGGTTGCTAAATTTCTTTATTTTGTGGGTAGGGGTTGGAGGTTGTTTAGTCACAGGTCGAGTTTCTATTATGAAGTAGTATTTTTTTAGCTGAATTGCTTATGTTTATGAACAATCTTAAATTGGTTTTATTTTATTCTCCGCCTTGTAATATGCAACCTGAGTTTGAACTCAATTTTTACGTGTTCGAGGTTCTTTTCCGTACTTTATCTTTCTACTAAGTTTGCTTAAAAACGCTTTAAAAATGTTCCGTATCATAATTTATAATAATTGCTTGATTAGAGATTTCACAATGTTTGTTACAAGATAAATGCCGACTATGTAAGCTTTATATTGTATCTTTTTCTTATTCAAAAGGTTGACTTACTTTTTCTTATTCAAAAGGTTGACTTACTCTTTGATATATGTTGGTCTTTTAGCGTGTTTTTTTCTTTGTGCTTAAGCCGATAATGCTATGTAAATTCAATCAATTATTGTTTTCCCTCAATGCTTGACTTTTTCTTATGCGTTTCAAGTTTTATCCTAGTTATTTGCATATATTTTCTTTGCATCTCAAAACTTTCCTACCTCGATTTCTACTTATATGTTGATACTTCCTTTTCCTAGTGACATGATCATGAATCTTGATACCAATGATTCCTTCTTGCTTTACTAAGATACTAAGTTGCCTCCAACAAATAGACAATACCTAGTCGTGGACTTCTTGTTTGAAGGCAAACCTTGTAAATTCCCTTAACTCTAGTGTGCCCGTAATCTCAATCTATTAGTCCATATATTGGTGTTGCGCACTTCAAAAAATAATGTTGCGCACTTCAACCTAGTTCCTAAAAATAGTTTCAAATCTTTTGTTGCATGTGCATATTCTTTGCACATCAACCTAGTTCCTTAAATTAGCTTCTCAATTAGGGGGCTTGTGAGAGAGAACGAATGATGTTGTCATAGGGTTATACTATATCATGGGCCCAAGTTCGACTAATAGGCTAGGCTCCAACAATGTATATTATCTATATCGAGCCAAAAGTTGTACATATTTAGACTATGTTTGTTTATGAGTTTATTTTTATTCTAAACTTTGTGTCTCTCGGTCTTATATATAGGTTGTATTTTAACGTTAAAAATATCAAGTCAAGTCATATATGGACAAAAGTTGGATTGATTTGGATAATCGAATTTCAAATGAGTATTTGTGCAGGGTTGACAACTTTCTCGATTTTGCATTCTCAAAAAGTCTGTTGGTGTTAAAGAAATATATTGTCCTTGTAAAAAATGCGCAAATCGTTACCAAGAAGACCGTGCAACCGTGAGATCACATTGTATTGCGGTGGGATTTCAAAAAGATTACAAGAATTGGATTAGGCACGGGGAAGAGTACATTTCGGCGCATAAGAATGATAATAATGATAGGACAACAGAAGATGGCATTGAAATTGAATTGGGCGTGCAAGATTGTATGAGGCGAATGGTACATGAAGGGATGGGTATGCCGGATAGTAACCAGCCAGGAATTGAAGAAATCGTACAATCAGATGCATCCACCGCAAAGTTTCTTAGACTTTTGAGAGATCGATCAAGCCTTGTGGGAAGGGTGTGATAAGTTTACGGTACTCTCATTTATTGTAGAACTTATGCACTGGAAGGCTAATTATCGAGTGACCGATAAGGGATTTACTTCTTTATTAAAAATTTTCATTAGGGCATTGCCTCGGCCGAAAGTGCCAAGTTCCTATCGTGAGGCGTACAAGATGATGCGGATTTGGGTTTTAGTTATAAAACGTGGGACGCGTGCATTAATCATTGTATGTTGTTTCGAAATGAAACTGAAAAACTTACTAAATGTGAAATTTGTGGAGCCTCTAGATATAAGCAACAAGAAGAAGGGGGTAGCGGTGAAGGTGCGGAAACAAGTGGCAAGAATAAACTTCCCAAGCGGTAGCGATGAAGAAAGTATGGTATTTTCCCTTAAAGCCAAGGTTGCAAAGGTTGTATTGGTCATCTAAGACCGCGACACTCATGAGATGGCATGCCGAGAAAAGAATAGACGATGGTGTGCTGAGGCATCCTGAAGACTCTCCTGCGTGGAAGAAATTGATGAACGTTATCCATTATTTTCAAGTGAAATTCGAAATGTTAGATTGGGATTAGCATCTCGACGGATTTAATCCTTTCGTAACAATGACTATATCTCACAAGATTTGGCGGTTGTGCTTATGCCATACAATCTTCCACCTTGGTTATGCATGAAACAACCATATTTCTTCTTGTCGGTGCTTACTCAAGGCCCAAAAGGGCCGGGCAACAAGATAGATGTGTATCTCCAACCGTTAATTGATGAGTTGAAGGAATTGTGGGAAGATGGTATATCAACTTATGATGCATCAAGGAACGAGTTGTTTACTTTACGAGCTTCACTATTGTGGACAATAAATGACTTTCCTGCATATGGAATGTTGTCTGGATGGAGCACTAAAGGTGAATATGCTTGCCCTTGTTGCAATGTGAGACCTCAAGCACGATGGTTGAATCATGGTGGCAAGTATTGTTATATTGGTCATCGACGCTTCTTGCCTAGGAGTCATGCTTTTCGTAAGGATAAAGGCTCTTTTGATGGTACTCATGAAGTGAGAGATAAGCCCAAGTTATTGTTTGGAACAAAATTGCTTAAACAAGTTGAAAATATGGAAACAGAGTATAAAATAGAAGATGTTATTAAAAAGAGGAAAAGAGAAGAGGGTGAGAAGCAACAAGCCAAGTTGGAGAAAAGAAAGGTTCCTAAGTTGTGTCACAATTGGAAAAAGAGGAGTATCTTCTTTGAGTTGCCTTATTGGGCAAATAATCATGTTCGTCATAATCTTGATGTTATGCACATTGAAAAAAATGTGTGTGATAATGTGCTACATACTCTGTTAGGTACTGCAGGGAAATCAAAAGATAATGATAAAGCAAGAAAAGACCTAAAAGTGATGAACATTCGGAAACCATTGCATCTACAAAAGCTTCCATCCGGCAAAGATATTATGCCTCCGGCTCAGTTTACAATGAGTAAGAAGCATAAAGACACATTCTTGAAAGTTCTAAAGGGAGTCAAAGTCCCTGATGGCTACTCGTCAAACATATCTCGTTGTGTACATCTAGAGGAAAGAGCTATTTGGGGTCTTAAGAGCCATGATAGTCATATTTTGCTCCAACAACTACTCCCTTTAGCATTTGTTCGAAAAGTGTTGCCTACTTCGTTGTAAAAGCCATCATTGAGTTGGCAAATTTCTTTAGGCAATTATCCTCAAAGGTGAATACACTTGCCGATCTCGAAAAGATACAAGATCGGATGGTTTGTCACACTATGTGCTCTCGAGAAAATATTCCCACCAGCCTTTCTTTGATGTTATGGAGCACTTGCCGGTGCATTTAGCCGAGGAGGCCTTGCTAGCGTGCCCAATACAATTTCGTTGGATGTATCCGTGAGAGAGGTACATCCATATTAAATTTACTTTGAAAAAGTTAAATTCTTTTACATCTCGCTTTAGCATGAGTAAATGTTTTTGTAGGTTTCTACTTACATTAAAATTATATGTTCGAAATCGAGCCCATCCCGAGGCCTCCATAGCTAAGGCAATTGTGGCTGAAGAATGCATGACTTTTTGTATGCAATATTTGGATGACATTGAGACAAAGTCCAATCGTCCTAGAAGAAATGATGATGAAGGTGATGAGTTAGGCCGCTTTGTAGGAAAAGAAGAGGTAATTATCCTTGATTACATCACACGAGTACAAGCGCATAGATATGTGCTTTTCAATACTGAAGATGTTGAACAATACCTAGAGTAAGTGATTCCTTACATGAGGCTTACATTCCTTATATCTTTTATATTTCAAATTAATACTTAATTCATATTTTCGATCTCGCTCGAATGCATCGTGTACATTTGAGGGAGACATTACCTCGTAATCAACGACATCTTATAGAGAAAGAACATAATGATAAGTTTGTTAGCCGGTTTAAGGATTATGTAAGTATGAAACCACCTTCATATAATAGTTTCAATTTATCGTTTTAAATATTTTCTTATTAAATTTTGTTTTTTATAAAAGGTATGCACGACGAAAGATGTAGTGCCCGAAAGAATTACGAGTCTTGCATTGGGTCCTCATATGGATGCGAGGCGGTATAAGTCTTACATAATAAATGGTTTTCGATTTCGAGTGAAGGATGTCGATAGACGAAGGAAAACTCAAAATAGTGGAGTCATGCTGAATGCAAGTGTGACAAGTTTTGCAAGCCGAAAGGATAATAATCCCATTGTAGGGGATGTTAACTTCTACTAGGAGTTGATTGAGATCCTTGAAATTCGTTATAGCAACTCAATAAGATTTGTATTGTTTAAATGTGATTGGGTTGATAACCGGACAGCAAGATGGAAGATGAGCAAAAATTTACTCTTGTAAACTTCAATCACAAGTTGTATAAGGATAATCGAGTTGGTGATGAACCATTCATATTAGCATCTCAAGCCGAGCAAGTTTGGTATGTTAAAGATCCTATAGAAAGTGATTGGAAAGTTGTGATGAGGATTACGCCAAGAGATAGTTTTGACATATATTCAAATGATGATAAACAAGTTGCAAATTCGATTCCACAATTGGTACCATTTTGCTCACAAAATCTGGATGAAAATGTTGCTAACGAAGAAGCATCGTGGGTGCGAGAGGGAGTTGATGGGGTCGAGATTGAAACTACTAATATCAATGACCTAGATGTTGATATGGCCGATAATGATGATGTTGATATGGCCGATAATGATGATGATTAGTTTGAGTAGTATTTGTTTAGATCTTATTTGCTTACTATTTACTAAGACAATGTTATTACTTAAGTTTCATGTTTCAATCAAACTTCTTATTTTTGTATGGTTGAATATTAATATTGTTACTTCTATATAATATGTATTTGTTTAGGTCTTATTTGCTTACTATTTACTAAGACAATGTTATTACTAAAATTTGTGTCTCTCCGTCTTATGTATAGGTGGTTTTTGTGTTGAAAATATGCCTCCTAAGGAGAGAGAGGGTAGCAACAAGAGGGGTAGACAAAACCCGCCGCCCGTAGTCCCAAATGATCCGTATATGGGATTGACCCAATTGACCGCCGCTCAAAAGAAAAAATGGCGGAATTTGGAGGGTAGGAAATTTCAAGTCACCACTTTCCTTCATTTGCCGGTGTTGAGTGATTTGGGTTTAGAGACGTTAGTAACAGAATTGATGACGCAAGCCGGGTTAGGTAATTTCCTTGGGAAGACTCCATCTACGTATTTGAGATATTCACTTGAGTTCCTTTCAACTTTGGAGGTAGGCCAGGGGTCACAAGAAAATACTATTCGGTTTCATATGAATGATGAAGCCTATCGAGTGGATTATGATGAGTTGAGGCAAATCTTTGGGGTTGATCACCGAGAGGAAACCGGGTCGAGTCCGATGGGGGACTTGTTTTTCTTTTCGGAGCTCACAGATTGCCCCGCAAAAAAAATACCTTAGGGCTTCCTCTCTTTCTCACCCGGCTTGGAAATTATTTTACAGAGGTCTATCTATGTCTTGGTTGGCAAACGGAGAGCCCGCTCAATTGAATGTGGCTATGGTAAACCTTTTGCGAACAGGGTTGAGGAGTTTTCAGGTGATTCCTGATTGGGTTGATATTTTTGTTCGGAGATGTGAGGCATTTGCCCTTACCAAAAAGGGAAACATATCAATTGGTTACGTAATAGCTAGAGCTAGAAAAGTCAATTACCTGTACCAATAATTAAACGGAGTCGACTTGTCGCTTTGTTGAGACGACATCCATTTTCAAGCCCTTTTCCATCACTTATGTAACCAGGTGGGCAAGCACAGTAGTAACTCCCTGGAGTATTAATACAATGGTATCCAGTTTTGCAAGGACTGATGCTGTGTTCTTCGCATTCATTGATATATATATATATATATATATATATATATATATATATATATATAATCTCTTGTTAATCTCTTTGTATCATTCCATCTCCTAATGCAATGAGCTCTTTTTTTTTTCTCTATGCTAATTATTGCTACATATGTCAATTTCAACTTCAATGAGCTCTGTTATACTTTATACTTTTAATGAAAACGATACTTGGTATATAGGTGGAAACCATTAACCTTCCTGTATCGCTCCCTAACCCGGGGCTTGGGATAAATTGTGGTCTAACAATCCCACGTACCGGTATCATTTTTCTTTAAAAAAATGAAAAAAAAGAAAAGTTGTTGTTGCCTTTGTTTTGTTGTTGTTCTTTGTTTTGTTGTTGTTATTCTTCTTTGTTTTGTTGTTGTTGTTGCCGCCGTTTTGTTGTTGTTGCCGCTTTGTTGTTGTTGCCGTTTTGTTGTTGTTGCCGCTTTGTTATTGTTGTTGCCTTGCTTTGTTGTTGTTGTTCTTCTTTGTTTTGTTGTTGCCGTTTTTGTCAATGTTCATATTTCTATATCTACCTTGTAGTATTACAATTGTATATTGGAAGCATTGTTATTCTATAAGGCCATTTATAAGACCAATATATGGTCTTATACATGATACATAAGACCTATAATAAATTTATAGGTCTTATACATATATTATAAGATTGTTTTTTTGGGTCCTTTACTTGGTTTATCCAATTCTTGTGCTATAATTGAATTGTCATATGACGTATATGCCTCCAAGGAAAAATTTATTACCTGTGTCGTGGCTCTAACCCTAAAGGAAGAGGGTTGGCAAAACCAACCGCCAAATGGGGTAAAGAGAGATTGATCATAATATGGAATAATTATGGTCAACCAGGTTGGTGGGGAAATGGCACAATTAGCTACTCGAGTATAGGAATTTTTGCTAAAAATGGGGAACATTTCCCATTAACTAATGAGTGGTCTCGAGATGAATCACGAGTGCATAAATAACGTATGGAATGACGTTACGGTAAGTTGTAATCCATATTTCTTACATATATCTCTAGTACGTAGTCAAAAGTCTTATGCTTCTCTAACAATTGATTTTTTTTTTTTCTTTGTTGAATTGTGTATATAGGAAAAATACAAATGCTCCTCCGGAGTATTTCCCGGTTATGGCTCTTTCTCTCGCTAAAGCGTGGCGTGACCGGAAATACAATGTGAGACAAGCATATAATAAGTATTATATAGTTATGAATATTACTCGGTTATGACTTTGTTATGAATATTGACTCGATTATGAATATTATTACTCGCGGTTGAAACAAAGATTATAAGATGTATCAATCCGACGAAGACGCATTGGCTCACCCACCCCGTGGGTGCGTTGCGAATCAATGGGCTGCACTTGTTGCGATGTGGGGTACGCCCAAGGCTCTGGGTATATTTCAAATTAATCTCAATCTATTATCGTGAATGTCTTATATAAGTAGTCAAATTAATACTAATATTATCTTTTTTTCCAGAAATATCAAACAAATAAATTGAATCGAGAAAAACAATCGTGCTCGAATAGGACCGGAAAAACGTCCCATCCCAAAGTCATCAAAGAGGTTTGTCATCGTTCAATTTAGTTCTCAGTTGTCAATTCAATTAATGTTTCTTTTTGTATCGTATATAAATATTTTTTTTTTTGTCAAATGATTCTATTATAAATTGTAGAGAGGCGACAAGGGATTACCAACTGATCGCTTAAGCGTTTTCATACATACGCGCACGGGCAAAACACCCGCAGATCAAGCCACCACTCAAATGATTGTAAGTTAAAGTTTCAACCTTTTACGTTTTCAGTTTTGTTATTCTATAGAATATTTTTTTCATTTCTAACTTCATTTTCATAATATTAATTAAAGTTAAAACATTTATATTGAACATGTTGTTTTTGTTACAGCAAACGCTTAATGATGCAGTTGAGGAGCTGCCAGAGGACTCTCCCGCGGCGCGTGAAGATATTTTTGTTGGTATGTTTGGCTCTGATGACCATGGGAGAGTTCGATGTATGGGAGGCGGTCTGAACAAAACTAAGGTGTTTGGTAAATCCCAACCTTCTCGGGCGCGTAGCGGAGGCGGTGGCGGGGGTCAGAGCAGATTTTGAAAGACAACTTGAGGAGGAACGCCGAAAAAATGAGGATGAACGCCTTAAGTTACAACAACAAATTGATGAATTGAAACGTTGGATGGAACGACGTGGAAATGACGGTAATGAATAGGTGTTCGTGGATTTTAGACATTGTATATTTTGGATACATTCAACAACTAACAACTTTTTTGTATAATGGTTATTATGTATGGATACATTCAACATTAATTGTGTTAATATGTAGATTGTAAATATTGATTGCATTTGTGTATTTTTTGTTATATTGTGTGTGTACAGGTTGAATTTGGTTTTTGTGAACGTATTTTTGGGGAAAATGAATTATACAAAGGGAAAAAAAAATAGGATTATTTACGGCGGTGACCAAATCCGCCGTATAAACCTAGGGACGACTCGTGCCCAAAGGGGGACGAGGGAACCAAGATAGGGGTGTAAATGGGACGACTCGTGCCATGTTGGACGAGTCGTCCCTATTTAGTTATTTACGGCGGATATAGTGATCGCCGTATAAAAGTCCCATGGACGACTCGTTTGGACGAGGGAACCTGGTGGGGGTGCAACTGGGACGACTCGTCACGGAGCGGACGACTCGTCTCTTATTTACGGCGGTTACACATTCCGCCGTATAAAGATCACTCAAATACGCCATTTTATACGTATGTATTCCATTTATATACGGCGGTGGTATATCCGCCGTATATAGTATATACGGCGGTTCCCCCGCCGTATATAGTATATACGGCGATGATTTATACGGGGATCTATTTACGGCGGCTAGTCCGCCGTAAATACTATATACGGCGGGGCGCGTATTATTTACGGCGGATTTTAACCGCCGTAAATAAGCCTGTTTCTTGTAGTGAAACAACATTAACGTTGAATTAACTAATAACGAAGAATATAATGAATTTAAAAAAAAGTTAATAACGATTCAAATGATGAGATATATCTCATAAATGAACAAATTCTAAAAGAATTAGCAATGTAGGTACGTCATCGTGGGGAGAATGGCCCTATTGACGATGAGGAAATGTAAATAATTAATTTAGGGACATAGGAGGATCTGATGGAAACCAAGATCGGCATCTTATTCAAGAGGGGAGACATAACGTCCCTCATAGCGCTTCTCAGGGAATTTGTAGATTGTTTCCGTGGTCATATAAGGATATGTCGGGGATAAATCCTTCCATCGTTGAGCACAAAATACCACTGCATCCAAACATAAAGCCGGTAAAAAAGAAACTCCGCTGAATTAAGGCGGAATGGTCAATGCAAGTTAAGGAAGATATTAATATACTTCTCAGTGTTAAATTCATCAGGGTAATAGAATATCCCAAATGGTTGGCATATACAGTCCAAATGACAGAGACAAACGATAAGATAAGGGTTTGTATGGACTACATAGATCTCAACAAAGTATCTCAAAAAGATGATTTACCTCTTCCTAATATATACATGCTCGTTGACACAATGGCAACTTATGAAGTCCGCTCATTTGTGGATAGATTCGCTAGATACAATCTAATACTCATGGTTGGAGTGGACCAACATAAGACATCATTCCCCACACCTTGAGGAAAGTTCTGTTAAACGGTCATTCCAATCGAACTTAAAAATCTTGGAGCTACTTACCAGAGAGCGGTAACTGTGCTATTCAATGAAATGATCCACAAAGAGATTGAAGTATATGTGGATGATATGATAATTCATTCCAAAGGCTCCGATGGCCAACCCATAATAGATTTCAATAAAAGTTCAGGAGGATGAGACTACACAGGATGAGACTAAATCAAGCAAAATGTGTAGAGTAGTTAAAGAGAAAGTCCTTGGATATATGGTTATAGAGTGCATCATAGAAGCTGAATTTGCTAAGATCAAGGCCATCATTGATATGCCTCCACCAAGAACTCAAAAACAAGTGAATGGATTTATGGGACAATTACAATATATAAGTCACTTTATCAAGCAGCTCATGACAATGTGCAATCCCATCTTTAAACGACACAAGAAAAAAGCCTCACAAGAATGGATAGGAGAATGTCAGAGAGCCTTTGAGTAATTCAAACAATACTTCACATGCCAACTATAATGGTCCCTCCATACAAGGCTAATCCACTGTTACTATACCTGACAGTCAATAACAATGTGCTAGGGCTATACTAGCTCAGGAACAAGCTGACTCACGCAAGGAAAATTCCATATAATTTGTCAGCCAAAGGTTCCAAGGGTGTGAACTCAACTACTCTACACTTAGAAATCATGCACAACATTAGTTTGGTTCGCACAAGCCATACATGGAGACTTACCCCGTCCGACTCATAGCAAGGATGGACCCTATCAAATATATATTTGAGAAACGCAACATGTCATTACGAGTTGTCAAATGGTCCTTCACGCTCACGAGATATGATATCACTTACGCCACACAAAAATCTGTTAGGGGGAGCGTATTCGTAGATCAGTTAGCCGAATTTCCATGTGACAAAGTGAAGGGGGAAGACTCGCGATTCTTTGATGAAGACATCATGCGTATTGAGAAGGAAACAAGTGGCTATTATTTTTCAATGGAACAGTCAATAAGAAAGGCTATTATATTGGCATGCTACTAGTGGATCCAACCAATGTATAATAATCCACTCGCCATCCATCATGACTTTGGGACTACAAATAATACCGCAAAATATGAAGCTTGCATAAAGGGGATTGAAGTATCCATAGAAAGAAATTTGATTGAACTAGAATTATTCGGGGACTCACAATTAATCATCAATCAATTACTGAAAAGGTGGAAGATCCAAAATCCGACACTATAGAAATACAATGGCCATCTCCAAGACTTGGTGCAATAATTCAGAGAAGTCACCCTTCACTATCTCATGAGGGATAAGAATCACTTTGCAGATGCTCTAGCCATGCTAGCTTCCTTAGTTGAGATTCCTGAAGGAAAAGCAATTAAGCCATTTAAAGTAACTCGGCGAACAACTCCCGCCTACTGCTCAGTCATTGACCTATATGATTATAGGGAGAATTGCTCTTTCAAATGCGTAACAATATACTCTACTATTGACCAAGACAAAAGGCCATGGCATTATGACATTTGACATTTTCTTCTAAATGGTATGCTCCCCCTAACATTGAAAAGAAGGCTCAGTTAGCTCTAAAAAGATTGGCTAGGCAATTTGTCATCATATGGGGATCGTCTTTACAAAAAATAACATAAGAACGACCTCTTTTATGCCGATAAAGAAGAAGCGTAGGAGGTTATGGATCTATTCCAGCAAGGAGTTTGTGACACCCACATGAATGCAGCATGCTTGCCATGAAATGTAATCGATTAGGGTGCTTTTGGATGATAACGGAAGCCGATTGCGCAGATATGGTCAAAAGATGTCATAAGTGCTAAGTTCACACCAATCTATAACACGCACCACCATCCATATTATACCCCATGACTTCACTTTGGTCTTTCTCGACACGGGGAATAGATGTCATTGGTATGGTCACACCAACTGACAGTAACAAACACACCTTCGTCTTTGTAGCCATTGACAACTTCACAAAAATGGATCGATGCTGCATCCTACAAGATTTTCAATGCCAGTATGGTTGCCGAGTTTATCAAACATAACATCATTTGTCGATATAGTGTTCCATACGAGTTCATCTTTGACAACGACACTCATTTTGAGAAAGATACTGACCAACTCATGAAAGAATTCAAAATTAAGAAACACAAATCTTCACACTAGTGAAATTACCCAATCAGGCAGACGCCCGAGCTTGTCATGTTTTACTCCTCTTTTGAGAGGTGAAAAAGTGTTTTAAAGTTTGGACGGATGAATTTCTTCGAAAAGAGAGATGCCACGCCATTTTGTTAGCCCAAAAAAATTGATGTGAGATTTTGAGTTCAGAGGTCACGTTACGCCTCAGGAAAATATTTTTGTTCTCACCTGAAATGCCTCATGTCCATGAGACATTCTTAACCTTTTTTGACAATTGTGTGTGTGTGTGTGTTCAAAATCAAATGGCTTCGTAATTTAAAAGAAGAGAAAAAATAGTGCTGTTTTTTTGAGAAACTTTTTACATTGATAAAAGGGGGGTTTAAAACAAATCTGAAAATGAAGAAAACTGGAAAAACAGAACAAATTTTACAAGCTGTAAACTGATCCGTACGGACTAGTGTCCCTTTACAAGGAGGTCCATAAGGATTATTATATGCAGTAAGTTGTTTATTTTTTTTCTCATTTAATTCTTGGTGTTACTTTGATTAGACTTGGAAAAGAAATGTGACAACTTTTGGATTGTCCAGAAAATTGACCATAAAATCCAAAAAGAGGGAAATGTCCAATTTTAGGGTTGTCATCTCCAATCCTTAGGATAGTACAACAATGGTGATTTCAAGCTTTTCTTGAGAAACAACAATGGAGATTGTTTGCCTCAAGTAAAGATATGAGATATCTTTTAATGGTTTAAACTTGTACGTTTATCACATTTTAAGAAGAAAGTGAAAGAGATGAAGTTAAATCAACATTGTAACCATAATCCATAGAACCAAATCTTTAACATGGGTGATGAGTTCATCCTTGGTGATTAGGGTTACTTGTATCATAGTATGTTAAAAGAAAAAGGGATCAAAAGATGAACTTAGAAAGTAACTACATTCGAAAGTAAGTAATGGAAAGACAATAAATTGAATATACACAAACCACTATCACCGTTAGACCTCTATTATTAAGCACATTGTGCATGGAAAATCTTGTAGGATCATTTAGATGGTTTGGATCTACAATGTACAAAACAAGTAAGACTACATTATAAATAATATATTTAACAACAATGATTCATGATACATTAAAAGACTTGGAAATGAAAGATTAAAACATTATTTAGGTTTTGGAAGGAGATCTCACCAATATTGGTTCTTTTCTATCTTCCTAGGGTTTGATTTTGTGGGGAAAGTATGTGATTTTCTTAGGGTGACTAAGAAGGAGATAATTCTGCTATCACATAGGCAGAATGTCTCCTAATGCTCACTCTTCTCAGATTTTCTTGCCGTGTGTTGTTTTTTTTGTGTTGGTGTTAGTCTCTTCATGTCCCAAATGAAGGAGCAAGAGGACTGTATTTGTAGCCTCTGGAAATGACAACGAGGTCCGCACGACACACACTTTCTTTTGCAATGTGGTCTGTGCGGACCAAAGTGCAGTGTCAGTATGTTTTGACTTTATTCATTCCTATGAGGTCCTTTTAATGTACAAAAGGTCATTCTTTGCACTGTTTGGTCAATTTGATCATTGAAAAGTTATGGGACTTTGTGATTATGGATAAGTATACCCTCGGTGTCCTTCCCGCATGCTCAGATGGAGAGCGGTCCGAATTGGGGTATTTACAAAAGGCCCTCGGCGACGTAACTTACGAAAGAAGTGGGGTCATCGATAAAAATAAGAATCCTGATCTGGATCACTCATCGGGAGGGAGAGATAAATGACCAAGTCGGTCAGAGACTGGATCCTTTGATAAGATTCCTACGTATCCCGAGTGGGAATCAAGCCTAATCGTAGTTCGAGCATAAAATCAATTTGGAGGGGCCTAAACCTGTGGGGAATGATTTAGAGGTATTCATCCTGAGTGAGATTGTTTGGAGGGGTCTCGGCCTGAATTGCGAATGAATTGTTTTGTGTCAAAAACCTAGAGAGATTTAAATGGCCTCAGGGGCATTTGTGATTTCTTGGTTAGAAATACTTTGCCACTAAATTAGGGAGAGATTCGGGCTTACAATTACTGCCAGGGAAAGGTTTTGGGCTTATGATGAATGCCGAGGATAGATATTCGGGCTTACGATAACTGCCGAAAAGGGATTCGAGCTTATGATGTCGGCCGATAAGGGATTCGGGCTTACGATGATGGTCGATAAGGGATTCGGGCTTACGATGAAGGTCGATAAGGGATTCGGTCTTACGATGACGGCCGAGGAAAGTTTGGGCATACGATAACGGTCGATGAAAGTTTCGGGCTTACGATGACGGTTGATGAAAGTTTCGGGCTTACGATTACGGCCGATGAAAGTTTGGGGAACAAAGTGCATGAATTTGTAGGCGATGGCTTTTGGACAACCAAGGGAAAACATTATAGGGGCAAGAAGGTCAATTGCGTAGAGCTTATAAGGAGGTCCGTGCGGCTTCACCACCCTTTTACAAAGTGTTCCTCACGGATCTGAGAGGAAAACTGGCATTTTTAAACAGATTCAGGCTTGAAGATGTCGCCATTTACCTAAAAAACTCAACTTTCAGCCGTGGGAGAGAGAGAGAGAGAGAGAGAAATCTCCATTGCTTGAGCCTAGTTTCTCAAAAAATCTTCTTTCATCATGGCTAAGGAATTTAGGCGAGTTCGTCACCAAAGGAGCCAAGAAGCTCTTGAGAGGAGGTTGGATTTACAAAGGAACTTCTCAAATTACAAGCCTTCTACGATCAATCTAGATGAGTTATATCCAGATGTGCACAAATATAACTCAAAGGGGAAGGCAAAAATGGAGGTAAGAACTCGAATTTCGTCTTTGATTTTTGTTTTGAGATATGTCATGCTAGAACTAGGGCTTGGTTTTACGATTTTGGGGATTTTGTTCTTGCCATGGTTGTGTTTGTGAAATTGATGATGCATTATTTAAATTGAATGTATATGGATTATGGGTACGCAATTTTTATTTAAAAATATGGAGTTTGGCTTTGATTTGTAAAAATAAAGAGTGTCTCTTTTGGAATGGTGTATTTGCTTGGTTGAATGGCATATACCTTAGGATGTTTTGATGAACATGGTGAATTTGGTATGCAATGCGAAGCATGAGCGTATGAAACATTGTTTGTGATTGTCGAAGTGTGTCAAAATTTGTTGAAATTGGGATGGAAATTCTTTGAAAGAAAACATGCCGTTCTTGAAATGGTCCTTTTGAACATGGAGGGTGTCGTGTTCGAACGGACCTTTTGAGATTAAACGTGCTGTGTAGGAACGGTCTTTTTTTTTTAATAAAATGTGCCGTGTGGGAACGGACTTTTTGAAATAAAATGTGACATTTGGGAACAGGTTTTTTGAAATAAAATGTGCCATGTGGGAACGGGCCTTTTGAAATAAAAAAATGTGCCATGTGGGAATGGGCTTTTTGAAATAAACAATGTGTCGTGTGGGAACAAACTTTTGAGGTAAAATGTGCCATGTTTGGAACGGAATTTTGAGAAAAGACGTGTTGTGTGGGAACGGGCTTTTGATGTAAAATGTGAATGATATGTGACATTCTTCTTTTATGTAGCATTTACTACTTCTATGTTTGGCATTGGAATTTATTGACATACCTTTGTTGTGTTTACCTGCAGGATGAGGCGCCTTTGTCGGGAAAAGCCAAAAAGATGATGATGCGGGGGTCTATTGAGACCGTGGTAGAGGTTTGGAGGAGTACGCCGGATAACTCCTGGGAGGGGAGACCTAGTCCTCGTAGACAAGTTATTGACTCGGGGCTGAACGTGTTTGTAGAGAATTTAGCTGTAATAGCCTCAACTAAGAAGAATAAGGGCATTTTTCTAGCTTTATCTGAGTTTTGGTGGGACACCACGCATTCATTCCATCTTGGTTGGGGGAGGTGACAGTGACTCCCACAGATTATGCGGCCATCACCGGTCTTTCCTTTAAGGGGTAGTCAGTGAAGTGGAGGGATCGTATGTCAGACGAATGTTTGATCAAGCTTCTGGGATTTGATCCTACACCTCGTAAGGGTTTGGGCATGATGCATTATGATGTCGAGGCGAAGATCACGGTCAACATTGGGAGGTATCAGCGGGATCCCGGGGGGGTGTCCACAGAGCAGCTGGCTCACTCGTTTTTATGGTTTGCTCTTTCATTGACCCTGTTTTCGAACGATGCTACTACGGCTCTTTTTCCTCTTCTCGAGTCCTTAGTGGATTTAGAGAGGGTTTGTGATATCGCTTGGGGAGAGGCAAGTTTAGTTGAGCTTTACTTTGTCATGGACAAGTTTAGTAGGGGCACGGACAGTTCCTTGGGATGTTTCGAGTTTGATTTGGAGGTATATTTTTTTGCGTTTGTAGTTTTCCTCCTTGGGTACTTCTCAGACACCGAGTGAGTGTTGTTCTGACCACCGAGTATTTGGACTGGTCGAGTGACATCTTGGACAGGCTCAGATGATTCTGGGGAGTAGGCGTGAGGCCATTCTGGGGCAGGGTTGCCGTTCTAGTTACAAGCTTAGGAGTGTCGAAGCTTGGGCTAACCCTCAGGATATCATAGGGGATGTTTTCTTTGACTATGAGGCCATAGCCGACAGATTGGTGGATAGAGGTCCTACGTTACAGACTTGTAGGGAGGGGATCCGAGCTGGGGCATAAACGAACAATGTTTTGAGAGCGACTGGATTGCTCGACACAATAGGGAGGACTCTTGATCTTAGAAGGGGGGAAGACAAAGATAGTTCATGTGGAACCGAAGAAAACCTGTCGGGGATGAGGGAAAAAAGGAAAGAATGGAGAAGGGACAAGCACGAGTGGCATGGAATGACCTTCTAAAATTCTGAGTATCCATCCATTGTCATTGGAGACACATTAATTATTAGATGTCTTATGATTTTATATCATGTTGTGAGTCGAGAGTAGACCGTGCTTGAACTCATCAAAAAGTGTTTTAACTGTAATGATTTGTGATTTACTTTAGAGTTTTTATCGAGACATAAAATCCTTATTTGCGTTTTGTTCCGAACTCTGTTGGCACCAAATTTGGAATTTTATATATTTTTAGACCGAACCAATGATGGTAGCATATGTTCCCCTCTTACAAGAGGACTTAGGGGCTCTGGTCTCTGTAGTTCGACAATATTTTTGTAAGAGAAGGGGAGACAGAAAGGGGGAGAATGGTGCAACCTTGATTTTACCTATACTGCCCTTTCAGGGTTTTCAATATAGTCGGGCATATTCTTCAACACCTATATATGCATCTTTTTTTAGAGTGTAGAGGGGGGAAAAAAGAAGACTCGATATTCTTTAGGCAAAATATCGACGGAGTTTGCTTCCGTTTACTGGGTTCACAAAAGGGTTTCCATCCAGATCTGTTAATTTCATTGCACCTCCTGAGAAGATTTTCTGAACCACGAACGAGCAAAAACATGCAGGTTCCCATTTTCCAAGCGAGTTGATTCGAGTGGGAGGCTTTTCCTTAAGCACCAGATCGCCTTCTCAGATATCTCATGACTTTACCTTCTTGTCAAAAGCTCTAGCCATCTGACTCTGGTAGGCTCAGATGTGTTCCATGGCCTTTAGTCGGCTTTCATAAAGTAGGGCCAATTAGTCATGCCGACTTCGGAGCTATATTCTACATCGTTGACTTCATTTTCTAACAATACTCATAGCGATGGGACCTCCAATTATATTGGCAAACCTGCTTCCATACTATAGGTCAAAGTGAATGGGGTTTCTCCTATGGCAGCCCTAACTGATGTTTGGTAGCCCCAAAGTGACAAATGTAGCTATTCCGACTAATCTCTTCCCTTAATGTCATCTTTTTGATGATTATTTCGAGGGCTTTGTTTGATGCTTCTACGGCGCCATTGGTTTGTGGCCTATAGTGAAAGGACTTATGATGGGTGATCTTGAACTCGGCTAATAATCTGTCGCAGTCCCAATCAAAGTGAGATCCGTTGTCTAATGTGACTTCATTTAGGATGCCGTATCTACATATGATGTTTTCTTTGACGAATTAGGCGACCTTCTTGGAAGTCAACACCTTGTAGGACATAGCTTCGACCCGCTTTGTGAAATAGTCAACGGCTACCAAAATTAACTCGTGGCCGTTGCTACTAGGCAGAGTGATTTTCTTAATGACATCGATTCCCCAAGTGGCAAAAGGCCAGGGGGTGGTCATGTAGTAGAGGTCATGATGTGGAAGGTGGTTAAGGATGGAGAAACGCTAGAATTTGTCACAGTTTCTTACGAAACGGATACAATCTGCTTCCATGGAGAACCAGTAGTAGCCCATTCGAAGAATAATCTGCATAATAGCCGAAGCATTCATCTGAGGACATCAATCCCCATTGTGGACTTCGTTCATGAGTTCGAATACTTCTTCATTGCTAATGCATTTGAGGAGCGGTCCTTGGTAGCGTTTCTTGTACAACATATCTCTCAGGATGACAAAATAAGAGGCTAGGCGCTTCAAGGCTACAATGCTTTTAGCTTTGACTCCTTCTTTGTATTTTCCCTCCTTATTCAAGAAAGAGGTCTCTCCAATTTTGAGGTATTGGTAAATCTGGTTGTACTACGGTTCATTGATTAGCTCGGGTTCTGCCTCGATTTCACAGCAATAGGGTGGAATTTCGTTCCTTCCTACTTTGAATGGCTTTACCGATTTCCCTTCGATGATCTCCACAAGTGAAGCTAGAGTGGCTAGAGCATTTGCGAATCGATTTCGGTCTCTTGGTAGGTAGTGAAAAGTGACTTCTTTGAATTGTGCAATGAGGTCTTCCATGCATGCATGATATTTTTGGAAACCCGAGTTCATTGTTTTCCACTTGTTGGAGAATTGGTTAATGATCAGGGCTGAGTCCCCGTAGACCTCTAATTCTTGGACTTTCCTTTCGAGGGCAGCCTCAAAACCGGCGGCGCATGCTTCATATTCAACCGTATTGTTGCTAACCTCAAAATTCAGTTTTAGGGTGATTGTATTTTCTCATCCTTAGGGTCTAACAAAATTATTCCAATGCCATTGCCTCTCTTGTTAGCTCCCCCATCGAAGAAAAGCTGCCATCGATTCTCGCCTTCAAGCGTGAAAATTCCTTCATCTGGAAATTGTGGTTCGGGACCTTTAGCTTCGTTGCTTGGGAAATCGGCCAGCTGTTCAGCCGTCACCCATCCTTTAATTGATCTTCTGGTCACGTATTTGATGTCGAATTCTGCTAAGAAGAAAGACCACTTGGCTAGTCTCATTGATTGTGAGGGTTTGTCGAAGAGATATTTGACAGGATCCATCTTGGAGATCAGATGCTCTGAGTGTGATTCCATGTAGTGTCTTAGTTTTATGACCACCCACATTTGAGCCATGCAGGTTTTCTCTAGAGCTGAATAGTTGAGCTCGCTGTCTTGGAATTTCCGGCTCACAATGTAAATGACATTCTCGATTCTTGACTCCTTCTTTTCTTGACCCAGTATGGCCTAAACTGCGGTCTTGGTTACAGTCAGATACAGCATGAGTAGCTTCTCTTCATGAGGAGGACAGATGATTGGAGAATTCACGAGGCATACCTTTATTCTTTCAAAGGCGTCTTGGCATTCTGGATTCCACTCAATATCCGCATTCTTTTTCATTAGCCGGAAAATTGGCTTGCACATGGAAGACAACTTATTCACGAAGCTACTGATGTACTGGAAGCGACCCATGAAGCTTTTTACCTATGTTTGGGTTCGTGTTGGTCTCATCTCAACTATGGCTTTGATCTTCTAGGGATCGGCCTCGATGCCTCGTTTTGTGACCATATATCCCAAGACTTTGCCCCGGATTACTCCAAACGTGCATTTAGCAGGGTTCAACCTCATTGAATGCTCTCCAAGGTGATCAAAGAATTTTCTTAAGTCGGTAATATGTTGTCTGTTTGATCCTTTTGAGTGAATGATCATGTCGTCGATGTACACCTCGATTTCCTTATTGATCATATCGTGAAAAAGTGTTGTCGCCGCCCGTTGGTAGGTAGCTCCGGCATTCTTCAATCCGAAAGGCATTACAGTGTAACAGTAAGTTCCCCATAGGGTGGTGAAGGCGGTCTTCTCTTGATCTTCTTTAGTTATCTTGATCTAATTATAGCCGGCAAAACCGTCCACGAAAGACTTTACTTCAAAATTGGCTGTGGTATCGACCATCATACATATGTTTACTGGAATCTGGTCGGAATGAGTCTGTACGTTTACTTCAGGCCTTATTCTTCCATTGTTTGTTTCTTTCAATTATGTCATGGATGGGCTCTGGTTAGCATATGGCCACATATCATTTTGGCTTGATATCTTCCCAAGATAAAGGCTTGGGCTTCACAACATTTTGGCCATCGGTTGCCTCACGAAGTTCGCTTCAACTTATCATGGAGCAGAAATGGCCATGATCTTGGGCTAACCATTTCCAAAGGATGACATCATCATATTTGTCCATCTCGTCTCGGTTATTTTCTGAACGATTGTGCTCCATTAACCTCCTCCATTCAGACTAGATTAAAGTGTCTTCTAGACATTCAGAGGGTGAGCTAATTCTGAACTCCTTCAAATCGTACTCGAGTTGAGTCAGGTCTGCCTCTGGGTATTCAGTGTGCGCTCTCCAAACATCTTCTGCAGTTTTGGGATGCTCACCCCTCCTAGGCATTGCATGTACCGAAAGTTTTGGTGGACAATCTATAATTAACACAATCCCAGGGGGCAGGTTTGTCTCCTCTTCATCCTTAAGCCAAACTGGAGCGATATCTTGTTGTTCATTGGGGAGCATACTTTCAATTCTTTCATCGGTGCCATCACCAAATCCTGAGGATCCCTGATGATACTGGTCGTGGAGGGCCTCTTCTAGGATAGCGTGACATTCTTCCTATTCGAGTCTTTTTTTTCTAACAACGATCACTATAAGGAAATTTGTTCCTGCAGAGAAGGTTTTAGCGTGGATCACATTTACGAAATCTGAATCGTTACGACATGCCTTCTTTCCCTTTTTGACCAGATTCCAAAGAATGTTGCTCCATCTTTCTTCCAAATCGATTAATGGGATGTTGAATTAGATTATGCTATCATAACCATCTTCCTGGGGTCGGAGTGCATCCACATGCGGGTTGATGAATCTTAAGGCATCAATAGTAGGCAAGCTTACTTCAGGGAGATTTATGGTGAAGTATTTATTTTCTCCCCGGTCAAGTAGCATTTGGGCCTCCATTTCTTGGTCCTCTATCATGCATTCCTCACAATAACACTGATTCGGTTCTCCATCTTGGCTCAGGGCTTCCTTGAATTCCAATTCATTGAACCCCACAACGTTGATGTTGGGACCCCTTTCGTATTGGATCATGTCTGGAGCCTCATCCCCTAAGTAGTATTCGGTCTTGTCAGGACCTTCTTCTGGGTCATAGTCTGTTCCCCAGTGAGGATGTTGACTAATGAACCGTTGTCAACCAATACTTTTGGGAGGTGACCGTTATTCAACCTGGTGATATGAAGGGCCTCGTTGTGCCTATTTCTACATTCTGGTATGTCTGTGTCTGTGAAGGTTATGACATTTCTGGCACTGTTGCTTGTTTGACCTGTTTCAAATCGTCCTATCTCAGGGGAGCGCTCAACCCATCCGTTGGTGTGTCTTGATGCTGGCAGGGTTCATCGAGGGACAACCATTCTTATATTCTCTCTTCTGAATTCCCCTTTAAGGGAGCACGTGATTCTTCCTTCATGCCCCAAATCATCGCGGGACAGCATATTGACAGAACTGGAAACCGCAGAGGACTTAGCCGTACATGAGGTTTTATCAAATAAAACCATGTTTACCCTGTCAATTATGGGGAAAGGGTTTCTAACTGTGTTAGGACCACGCAGGCGTTCAAACTTTCCTTCCTCAATGAACCCTTGGAACACATGCTTAAGTACAATGCAATTGTCGGTCGTGTGGCCGGGGTAGTTATGAAAAGTGCACCGTTTGCTCATATCCAAGTTAGGGTTGGGATTCCTCGGTTGATAGTTCTCATATCATCAAATTAAAAGCTCGGTCCAACGCCCAAACAGGTGGATCGTCATCATAAAAGCTCGGTCCAATGCCCAAACAGGTGGATCGTCATCATAAAAGCTCGGTCCAATGCCCAAACAGGTGGATCGTCATCATAAAAGCTCTAACGCCCAAACAGGTGGATCGTCATCATAAAAGCTCGGTCCAACGCCCAAACAGGTGGATCGTCAACAGAAAAGCTCGGTCCAATGCCCAAACAGGTGGATCGTCATCAGAAAAATCCCGGTCCAATGCCCAGACAGGTGGATCGTCAAACCAAAATCCCGATTCAATGCCCAAACAAGTGAATCGTCATCCTCAACAACAAAGCCCGATTCGGAGCCCAGAAAGGCGAATCGTCACAAAACTGATAGGACTCAAAGGACAGGACATGTGAGCCTTTGTTTTCTAACATATTTCCCGCAGGTTCGGAGCCCAGACAGGCGAATCTTCAAATAGACAGGTATATTCAGAATTGGGTCTTGATTTGATTCCTCAGTATGAATTTATCTTTCAAACAAAATCTCCTCGATTTTCAAATAATTTTCAAAATACCTAAAGCAGCCTTTTCGTGTTTTGGAGTCGAACTACGTCATGGTCTGATTCTCCAATTAAGATACGTAGGAAGCCGTGCAGCCCGACCATCCCGATGTTCAGAATGATGTCTTTTCTATCGTCGACATGACTTATTTCATAAGACTTGTCGACGAGGGGCTCTGTAGACACCCCATTCTGAACACATCGGGTCATATTTATACCATTCTAAGTCTCGCTTTGAGTCAAGAAGTAGAAATCCATCATTTCGACATGTTTCGTTAAGTTTTGACTAACTATCGTTAGTTTGGGACTAAACTGCATACGAGATAACGAGGAAAGGACAAGATTGTCCACAGGAGCAATATCTCGCCGCGAGATGGCGTGTCTCGCGCGAGATATCTTCCCTCTGCAGCATGCAGAAGGTAGTTTTCTCGTCGATTTCAACCTCTTTTCGGGACAAAACTTTATCCATCCAGCCAACCAATAGGATTTGGAGTCTAGAACCTTCTGATAGGGTTTTACCTCTCCACTTCTTCCTATCCATCACCTATAAATACTTAGTGACTTCCAAGGTTTGGACCCCCCGGATAAACGATGAATTTTCACAACACACACATATTTTGTTGGTTTCTTTCCTTGAAAGGTTCCTACAAAATCACCCTAAAACTCATCTCAAAGTTTGTTTGTCAACCTTGTTGATAAACAAACATCAAAACCCAAGTCAAGGATTGAGGCGAAGCTCTGTCCGTATCGAGAGTCGATTTTAAACTTGAGTCGAAACTCTGCCCAAATCACCTCACGCAAGGTAAAACCCTAAATCCCTTTCTAATTGATTGTTAGAGTGGTATAAATCTATTGAATCTGGGATCGGCCTAGAGCCTCTCCAAATCATGGAGACGGTCTCGAAGCAATCGATCCTACATTCCGTTTAACCCTGTTAAATGGATCTTTTATTATTTTAAATCTTTTTCTTCTTCCTTTTGAAAACCTCTCTTTTCTTTAGCAAGACCAATCTCCTGATTGGGTGGAATGGATGCTCCTTGACCTACCCATTCCATAACCTAAGCCCCGAACCCAAATCTCTTTCAAAATGGTTTTTCTATGTTCTCTAAACGAATAATATAGGTGGCGACTCAAAAAGATAAAATTCTTCCCACAACGCTACATACTCATAATCAATTACATGGTGTCGTGCAACAATTATTTCAAGTACCATATTATCATATAACCATTCGGAGGTAACCACGTAGGGTATAGTAACATACAAGTAGCTCTATGTATTCAGAATATCACATTACACAACTCCCTTTCAAGTTCCATAAACAAATACCAAGTTCCTATAACTTTGGTTTTTCAATTAAAAATGACCTCCAGCCGTTTTCTAAGCAATATTTAAAGCCCTTCCAACTATCCGATTTGGCCAAGTAAAACATTGTTGTGAAGTACTAATGTTGTACTAGTATTATAGTGGAAAAGTTTTCCATTATACCTTAGATAAATTAGATTTTCAAGACTTGCAAAACAGTTCAAGAGTGCAGGGGAAGGCACGACTCGTGCTCCAGGGCATGACTCGTGCCCTTTTACCCCAAGCCAGAGTCATGCGTCCCCCTTCAAGGCACGACTTGATTTCCCCAGGTCACGACTAGTGCTCTAGGGCACGAGTCGTGTCTTAGCCCAGAATGGTTGCTGATGTTTACATCAGCTTCCATCCAACCCCAAAACACCATTTTTCCTTTCACCCAGCTGCACCAAACTCACCAAAAACAGTTTATATATCATCTTTAACCCCTAGAAACACTCAATCCATAGCATATAACACCTATACCACAATTATTTCATAGCCACCCCACTATTCCCTCACCTTTTCCTTGTTCTTCCGAGTTAAGCAAATCCAACTCAATTCTCTTTCCATTTCAACCAAACCAACTTCACTAGATATATATATTTAGACTATAATTATACTCTCTCCAAGCCATATAACACATATGCCTAACAACCATATTACACCTAATACATCATATAACCTATATACCACAACTCCCTCAATTTCCAATCAATTTCTATTGCCATGACATCAAAGTATTTCATTTCATCCCAACTCCTTTTCTTTCTATTTCACTCACCCCAAATAAATGTTCCAACCTTGACCGAGTTCATTATAATACCTAATATCAATTTTTATATATAGTCCTTCCTGTTTAATTCCAAGGCCATTTTAATTGACTACCCATTACAAGAACCATGAATATCACCTAAACCCTTAACATTTCCAAGCCAAGTAAACGATCCGCCACTACCATATTCAATTCGAACCCGAACTTTCCTTGTTATTCTCAAAGTCGTAAAAAGTGACTAAAATTCCAACAATCATATATATAATATAATAAAGCCACATATAAATATCATTTTATCATTTTCAAGCCAAACCTTACCCTACTCAATCAAATAATCCATTTTTCCCTTTTTATTCCCACAACCCAAATAAATTCCAAAAATTACCAAAAGCCAAATATTTTTGTCCCATAATACAAAATATCATTTCTAACACATAATATCACCATTTCATTTAATATGCAAAACTATTTGAAAGGAATCATAATAACTCACCCAAATTATGTCGAAATGAAAAGACCATCTGATCGGCTCTAAACGTTCTCCTCGTCTCCCTGATCGCTCCGCCGCAGTCGGATCGTCAATCGGACTAGCGGTTGATTTTCTAGAATTTTTGGAAAATATTTTGGAACGGAGGAAGTATTTCTTTTCTTTCTCTTTTCCTCTCCATTTCTCTCGTACACTCTCTCTCTCTCTCTCTCTCTCTCTCTCTCTCTCTCTCTCTCTCTCTCTCGCCGTTTCTCCTGAAGAAAGAGGAAGAAGATATTTATAAATAGAATTTTTCACTTTAGCCCTCCAAGGATGAGTTAATTCAAGTACTACCTTAAACTTCACTTTTGACACTTAAGCCCCTTCATATTTTGTAAATCTTTTTAAATAATATTTTCAATATTATTACTTTACTACAAAATTCCTTTTTATTCCATTTAGACATTAAGTAATTAAAATTAATTTATTAACACACTTAAAACATCCCACAATTTATTAACATAACTAAGATGTCAAATAATTTATTAAAATGTTAAAACTAACATATAAAAATCCCACTTATTATGAAATGCAACCAATAAAATGCAATGGCCCCGCTCCACGTGCCCAACACGTGAGTAAAATGGTGCCTAGGGTTAGGGTCGTGACACTCACTCCCCCTTAAAAAAATTCGTCCCGAATTTTAATCACACTTACTTGAATACTCAAATGATCACACATTTTCCTCACACCTCTCGAATTCCCGAAACCCAAGTGGTTCTCAATAGTATGATTTGTTAGAACATGGATTAATTAATATGTGTTATTTAATTCCATTTGTTATAATTATTTAATAATGTTAAAGTATAGACAAAATGTGTAGAATTCCATTAGGTGTAAGTACCATTAAATGATGGGCATAATGGTAACTTCACACCATCATCTTTATGAAAGGGTGTAGTCCCTAAATGAAGTGCCCCTTGGATTCCTATATAAAGGCCTATCCATCAAGCCTATGAATCTACTGGTTACATCATTTCTCATTCAGTCAAAACTCTTCCTAAGTAATTGAAGATTAAAGAGATTAAGGGCACTTATCATTTAGAAGATCTACTCTTCCCTACTTTCTCATTTATTCAAGAACAAGATCAAGAACACAATCATGGAATCACAAGGTACACGCTTCCGTATTATTCTTCTTCTTCTTCTCCTTCTCTTCTTAATCTAGTTGTGAGTCGGTTCATGGTTAATGGATCGTTAAATGTTCCAACAATTGGTATCAGAGCCTACTCATATACTAGATTGAGTTTGAAATTCTTATAAAGCCTTATGCTTTAATTCTTGTATGATTTCATTTAGTTTTTGTTCTTGTTCATGATACTCATCTTGTCTAAGAGTATTATATTCATAAACTTCATTCTATTTCTGATTTTGGTTTACTCAAGGCTTTCAATTCTTAATGTAAGATTATCCTATTTTGGACATAGCCACCATCATTTGATGCGTTGTGAGTTTGTTCAAATGTATAGCCACACATTTAAAAATGTGATGTGAGTATAAGGATCTACTTGCTTTGGTTGAATAATTATTCACCATTAAGTTAAGAATTGATAGTCTAAAGGGTGTTAAAAATGGTGACTTTTCGTCAAATCTGGGCACTGGGCACATGGGCGGTCGCCCATCTTGATCTGGGCGGTCGCCCATGTGTACAGCAACTTCAATGACTGTGAAATGCAGCTTGGGCGGTCGCCCATCTTGACCTGGGCGGTCGCCCATGTGTACAGCGACTTCAAAATTTGTGGAATTGAAGCTTGGGCGGTCGCCCACCTTGACCTGCGCGGCCGCCCATGTGTGCAGAAGCTTCAATGTTTATAGAACTGCAATTTTTTGGTCATTCGTACCCTTTTGGTCATTTGTGATAATTTGTTAGTAAATTATAGTATCTGGACACCAGTCGCGCTTCGGCGGTTCTTAGAGTTATCGAACTTTAAGAATGGACGGGAAGAACAAAAGGATACTATCTTTTAATGATAAATTTCACTTATTTATTTACCCTTTAAATTTTCAGAAATAACCTTAAGGCCTTTTGTTTCCGATTAATTATATCCTTAACATTTTGAATATAATTGACACGATTGTTTCCCAAAGGAGACCTTGTTGATTAAATTCAAACTTGTTAAAAGATGAATGTAAATATTGATATGTGATAACATGCTTGTTTCCCAAAGGAGACCTTGTTGTTGACTAAGTATTTACATTCATGGGGTAATAATTGAACTAAACTTTTGGTCATTTTAAATGCTGTGAACCATCCCAAAGGAAGGCGGGTGTTTAAAGTGAATTGTTTATATTCTTTATTGCCGGGGAACAAGTACCTTAAACTTTAGGACACTTTTTGTACTTGATCCGGCCCAAAGGAAGGCAAGTATTTAAAGTGTGTTGTTTAAGCTATTTGTTTACCCTAAGATAAATCAAATTGTGAGTCAATTCGCAATCCAAAGATTAGTCTTGATGTCATATTGATTATCTTTTATTATGATGGAATTCATTTTGATATAATTAATCATTGTGTAGTTTCTTATATATGTTTTGTTTCATTCTTGTTCTTCTCCTTCAGATTTGATTAATGCTTCATCCATAACTACTGCTATAAATGATGTACCTTTGCTTACTGGGACTAAACTTAAAACTTGGAAAAATAATATAACGATGATCTTAGGCAATATGGACATCGATCACGCATTAGGGGAATCAAGTTCCGTTGCTCTCACTAAAGGAAATACCGTTGTAGAACGGAAAAATGTTGAGCAATGGGAACGGTCCAACCGCGTGAGTCTAATGATCATGGAAATTGCAGCTCGTGAGACATTTTTGGACAATGTCTCTCGAGATCGAAAAAGCCGAGATTTTTCTTGAATTCTTGTGGAAACTTGTTTCCATTCGATACAAGGGTGAAGAAAATCTTAGGGAGTACATTATTGAATTATTTCATCTTTCGATCAAAACTAAAGGCACTTAAGTTAGAGATTTCGGAAGATTTGCTCGTGCACTTAGTTTTGATCTATCTTCCTCCTCAATTTGGTCCTTTTGAAGTGACCTATAAATGTCAAAAGAAAAAGTGGAATATTAATGGATTACTTTCACATATGACATTAGAGGAAGATAGGATGAAATATCTTAAATTAGAAAGTACTCACTCAGCATTTACTTCTTCTCGTGGGATTAAGAGAAGAAGGAAGGAAATTACGGTTGCAAGTAAGAAGCATAAGGGATCATTTAAGGATCATAAAGTCAAGAAATGCTTCTTTTGCAAGGACCTTACTCGCATGAAGAACGACTACCATAAATATCGCGAATGGCGAATTCAGGATGGTATGTCATTTGGTCTTGTTTGTACTAAGGCAAATTTGGTTTCAATTCCTTACTATACATAGTGGTTGTATTTGGTGCAACAACTCACATTAGTTCATGTATGCAGGGTTGCCTGAATTACCGAATCCCCAGTGAAGATGAGAAATACATCTATATGGAAGCTGGAAATCCGGTTGAAGTTATAGGCATAGGGATTTTTGTTAAGTACTGGATATTATTTTGTATTAAATAATACATTTATTGTACCGTCATTTAGACGGAATTTGATATCAGTAAGAGTATTAGATCGGGAAGGTTATTCCCGTTCATTTGGTAATAATAAATGTGATCTTATTTTCAATTCCGAAGTTGTCGGTATTAGTACTTTATCTTAACAATGACAATTTTATTTACTTCAAACAGTAAGTACTATTAATGAGTCCCATAATAATGAAACCAAAACTAAAGGCACTAAGCAAAAGTTATCAAGTGAAAATTCTTGTATTCTATGGCATAGGCGTTTGGGTCATATCTCCAAAGGGAGAATTGATAAAGCTTATGTCGGAGAGAATTCTGAAAACAACTTGATACTTCAGATAAAACTTTTGCATTAAGTGTTTTAAAGAATAAATTTACAAACATTAAAGGAAATATAATTTTGAGAGTATCAAACGTCTTGGAACTAATTCATATGGACATTTGTGGACCATTCATTAACCCTTCATGGAATGATCAACAAATATTTCATTACGTTCATGGATGATTACTCTCGTTATGGATACATTATTTTCTTCATGTAAAGTTTCAATCATTGGTCGTTTTCAAGTCTTTTAAGGCATAAGAAAGACTATTAAGAACGTTAAATCCGATCATGGTAGTGAAAACTACGGACGGTATAACGTATTGGGTGAATAACGTCCCGGTCCTTTATATTCGCTATTTTGAAGAGTGTAGGATTGTCCCTCACTACACCATGCCGGGTAAACCTAGCATAGTATATTGGAGAGACATAAATCCTTAAGGATATGGTAAGAAGTATGTTTTCTTGTACTTCTTTACCTCACTCATTATGGGCGAAGCATTAAAAACCGCAGCTTATATTCTCAATAGAGCACCTTCAAAAGCTATCGACAAAACCCCTTATGAGTTATGGACGAATAAGAAACCATCCTTAAATCATCTTCATTTATGGGGGTGTCCAGCAGATGCTAGACCTTATAAGGTCTAATGAGGGCAAACTGGACCTAAATACTGTTAGTAGCTATTTTGTAGGGTATGCCGAGAGATCTAGGGGATATAAATTTTATGACCCGAAAACTAGAAGATTTTTCGAGACTGGCAATGTTAGGTTCCTTGAGGATGTTGAATTTAGTGGGAGAAATAATAATGTTTTTGAATTTGAAGAGTTAGAGGAACCACTCTATGTTCCTCAAACTTTAGTTCCTGTTGGAAATCAAGTAATTGTACCTGAAATTCAACAAAGAACATACAATTCAAATTAATATAGAGACTCCCGTAAATAACGGACAACATGGAAATGTTGGACATGAGAAAATTCAACAACCTCAAAATGAGGTTGAACCAGTGCTCTTGAGGAGATCTACTAGAGAAAGAAGAAGTTATATTTCGGATATTTATGATATGTATCTTGCGGAGAATTAGGACACCTTAGGTTTAGTGGGAGATGATCTAATCACCTTCCATGAAGCCATTAATAGTCCTAATTCTCATAAGTGGATCAATGCCATCAATGAGGAGTTAAAATCAATGAAAGACAATGACATTTGGGATCTTGTCCCATTACCTGAAGGTGTAAAACCTATTGGTTATAAATTGATATTTAAAACCAAAAGGGATTAGCAAGGTAATATGGAAAGATATAAGGCACGTCTTGTTACTAAATGATTTACTCAAAAGAAAGGCATTGATTATAAAGAAACATTTTTTCTGATATCTTCTAAAACCTCTTTTATGATCATTATGGCATTAGTGGCACATTATGATCTTAAGCTTCATCAAATGGATGTTAAGACAGCTTTTCTCAATGGCAACATTGAGGAAAATATCTATATGAAGAAACCAGAAATGGTGACTAATTCGGATCAAACTAGTCAACTGGTTTGTAAACTTAAGAAATCCATTTATGGGCTTAAGCAAGCATCTCGTCAATGGTACTTAAAATTTAATCAAGTTATTCTTTCATTTGGCTTTGAAATGAATCTTGGTGAAGATTGTGTGTACTATAAGTTCAGTGGGAGTAGATTTATTATTTTGATCTTATATGTGGATGATATTTGGATGATATTTTTCTTGCTAGTAATGATAAGGACCTTCTAAAGGAAACAAATAAATTTCTCTCAAACAAATTTGAGATGAAAGATCTTGGTGAAGCTTCTTTTGTATTAGGAATTCAAATTCATCGTGATCGTTCACGAGGTATTTTGGGATTATCACAAAAGAGCTATATAGAGAAGGTATTACAAAGGTTTAGCATGGAAAATTGTAAACCACATGACACCACTGTCTCTAAGGGAGATAAATTCAGTTTAAAGTAAATGTCCTAAAATTAATTTTTAATCCAAGTATATGGAAAATGTCCCTTATGCACCGGCAGTAGGAAGCTTAATGTATGCCAAGCAGTCTATACTGCATGCATCTTGTATTTATTATTGGGATGCTTGGTTAATACCAAAGCAATTCGGAAAGAAGAACATTAAGTCGCATCCAAAAGAATGATGAAGTACCTATAAAACATTAAACTACATGCTTATGTATATAAAATCGGATCATTTTTTGAGATCATTAAGTATTCCGATTATGTTTTAATGGATGCAAAGATGTCGAAAGACATCATAAGGTTATATCTCTTATTGAAGAGAAATAAGTATAAAATGAACAAATAGATATACAACTTATAGGATCAAACTCCATGTTATTGGATCCATTTTGTAAAGCGTAATCTCTTTTGATGTTTCACGAGCATACTGCTCATATGGGTGAAATGACTTTTGATAATGCTTAAATCAGTGGGAGTTTGTGTTGTTTTCTATTTCTTTGTGTTGTTTTATTTATATTGATCTCATTTGGTTAAGTAGGACTAGTTGGAGAATATATATATAAGTTCTTCATATATATATTCATTAATATTCCATGCTACATATCTATACTTAATCTATGTCGTTTAGTTGGATATATATATGTGATTAATGTGGGTTTAGTTGCGAATCAATTACAACGACTGCCCCTTTAGTCCCTATACTTATAAGACTAATGGACGGGATTGTGTTGAATGACAATAAACGTGCACATAAGGGTTGTCATTCATGTTATAAATGATTAAGGAATTTATTTAGTAAAAGATACATATTAATATTAATCCAAGTGGGAGATTGTTAGAACATGGATTAATTAATATGTGTTATTTAATTCCATTTGTTATAATTATTTAATAATGTTAAAGTATAGACAAAATGTGTAGAATTCCATTAGGTGTAAGTACCATTAAATGATGGGCATAATGGTAACTTCACACCATCATCTTTATGAAAGGGTGTAGTCCCTAAATGAAGTGCCCCTTGGATTCCTATATAAAGGCCTATCCATCAAGCCTATGAATCTACTGGTTACATCATTTCTCATTCAGTCAAAACTCTTCCTAAGTAATTGAAGATTAAAGAGATTAAGGGCACTTATCATTTAGAAGATCTACTCTTCCCTACTTTCTCATTTATTCAAGAACAAGATCAAGAACACAATCATGGAATCACAAGGTACACGCTTCCGTATTATTCTTCTTCTTCTTCTCCTTCTCTTCTTAATCTAGTTGTGAGTCGGTTCATGGTTAATGGATCGTTAATGTTCCAACATGATTATTCCCCAAATTTACACAACCCGTATACTCTAGATTTTTCCTTCCCGGATTTGATTCTAATACCACTATATGGTTCTTCCACATAAGTTAGACCAACATGAATAGCCTCGATCGAAAAACTCAACGCAAGGAAATGGTTATAAGGACTCTTCTCCACTGCAATGCTGCATACGGCGTCGCTTCAACACTAGACTGATCA
Source organism: Adenophora triphylla var. japonica (assembly GCA_022495995.1). Taxonomy (NCBI): domain Eukaryota; kingdom Viridiplantae; phylum Streptophyta; class Magnoliopsida; order Asterales; family Campanulaceae; genus Adenophora; species Adenophora triphylla. Next base: position 332,024 of record JAFEMH010000525.1, read on the forward strand.
CTGCTGATATATGCACTTCAACTAAGGTTACACGAACTTCTCAAAATTAATGAAAATCCATCGGATACACACATCACACATTCTCAAAACTCTAGATAGTTCTCTCGGTCTGTCTCCCCAATCCATCTGGAGATATAACGTAAATTTGAAGGCATCTGGAAGTCCCAAGGTCTCGTACTCAATCTTCCCACAACCGCAATATGAATCTCGCATCTTGATCTGATATAATATAGTGATTAATACTCCGTAGAATCGACCAACTCTCTCGCCCATACTATTAGGTTAACCTTCCCTTTTCGTAGTTTATTCCTCTAGGTATAAATGAGCCAACTCTGATCAATATATCCACTATTACTCGAAGGCGTCTCATATCTTTGATGTCGTGGGTAGTCCCGTTATAAAATCCATCACAATGTCTTCTTATCCTCATTCTTCTAACCCTTCTTTCGTGCTTGATACATCTTCAAACCCCTCGAATACATCGCAATTCTCAAGTTATGGTCTTCCTCTAAAATGTCTCTTATTCTCTTGTGAATATAGTACACCACTTTTGTTGTTGAAGGTTAATATTCCAACAATCTTCAATACAATATCTTCAATCCTTCCATCTAGAAACGGTCAAATAATTCCCTCAATTTTGAATCATTCGTTGAACTTCCATAGGATCTTCATACCGGATAGGTATAGATTGAACATTCGCAATTAATGTCTCATCTTGTAATTCGCAGGATGGCAATGTTGATAAGAAGATCTTTTAGCTAATCGTCTCTGCAACCACAGTAGTCTTCTCGAGTGGTATGTAATAACGCAAATAAGTCTTTTAATAACTTCAACAATTTCTCCACCTGTTGTTCAATTTGCACAATTACTTCCACTCTTATTATTTGTACAAATCTCAAATTAACTTCATGCAAAAGATATTTCCACTTAAGTAACGCAAAATAGTCGTAATCCATTCCACGCTTCCGCTGCGCCACTCTGATTCCCTCGAAGCATAAGCTACCGCTTTCCCCATTCTGTATAAGAACACAACCCAAAATCTTCCGTTTGACACGTACATGACAATTACAAATTCTCACATCCATCAAGTAGGGTAACGATCGAGACTGCAGTCAATTCATTCTTCAATTCTGTAGAACTGATTTCACCTTTAACACTTCACCTTAATGATATCTCCTTCGAGATCAATTGAATCATTGATATTACAATTCTTGGAAATCCATCAACACTCTTTTGATAATAACCTGCCTAACCCAGATAACAGCGGAGTTCTAACATTGTCGAAGGTTGTTCCATTTGACCAGGGTTTCAATCCTCGAAAAATTTAATACAATATCTCCTCAAGTCATGCTCACTCTTAATGAATTTCACCAACATTTGATCCTCACGAAACATAGATTACCTATCTTGCAGTTGATTTTCAAAATCTTTCCACAAATCTGAATATACGAAGATAGCATCCATCGAGCTGACCACTAAAATATCAAAATCGGGTTTTAAAATTTTACTCATCATATTTGCAACACAACCAATGCCCTTCTATAAGGTGTTTTGGATATGGGCAACAACCCTGACATTAGATCAATACGGAATGCTATCGCCCTAACTGGCGGCTTGAACTATTCTGATGAAATCACTTTACCAATTCATTTACCAACAATACATAAAATATTCCAGGTGGCTTTTACTCACTTCTAATACATAATCCCATTTAACTCTCATATTATTTAAACTATACTTATTGACATTTAATGCATATATGACATAAATATCAAGTAATAACTTATCCGCCTCAACTAAACACAGAGGCAATTCAACCATAGATAAGGAGACTCGCTTCTTGCGACAGTCCTCCCAACACACAATGATGCGGGGTAAATAAGAGGGTTGAAGACTAAGCAGGCTGGCAGACGATTTATTCAGTTTTTGTTTTATTATTTCCGAATTTAATTTCCTGATTTAAGCTTTCTTTTATTTCCTGTTATCAGTGGACTTAGTGGGTAGTTATTAGATGATGTATATATGTTTTTAGGAGTAATGGGTGAGGCAGTTTTTGGAATGGTTGGAAAATGAAAATTGAGTTTTCTCTCAGAAAACCAATTGTTCTTGAATATCTTTTTTAGTTCAGTCATTCTAGCAGGCGATTCGGCATCATTTGGTATCAGAGCCTGGTTTATCAATGGCTGAACGAGTTCGTGGGCGTGGTCGTGGGCGTGGTCGTGGGAGGGGGCGTGGTGAAGAACCCCAACCAGAAGAGGCTCTGCGACAACGTGATCAACGTGACGTTGAGAATGAAGAATTGAGAAGGCAAGTTCAAGCTCTCCAGAGGCGTCTCACGCGTTTGGAGATCCCTACTGACGGTGACTCAGAGTCAGAGTTGTCATCAGATGCGGATTGTGAGGAGGACGTTAATCCTTTTGCTCGTGATTGGCAAAGGGGTTACAGGAATCAGGTTGATCCCTTGCGCGACATCAAGGTCGAAATTCCCGATTTTGAAGGTAAGGCTCATCCTGATGATTTTATTGATTGGTTGAATACTGTGGAGCGTGTGTTTGATATTAAGAGTCTGAGTGAAAGTCATAAGGTTAAATTGGTTGCTGTTAAGTTAAAGAAACATGCTTCGATCTGGTGGGAACATGTGAAAACAAATGTTAGAGAGGGGAAGACCAAAATTAATTCATGGGAGAAGATGAAAAAATTGATGCGTAGTAAGTTTCTTCCTGTGCATTATAGACAGGAGGCTTTTATTGATTATCATGGCTTGAAGCAAGGCGATCTCTCTGTAGAGGAGTTCACAAATGAGTTTGACCGCTTAAGGATGCGATGTGATGTTATGGAGGAAGAAGAGCAAACGATTGCTCGTTATCTTGGGGGACTACGTTTTGAAATTTCGGATGTTATACAACTGCAACAATATTGGACAAATGAAGATGTTTGTAGACTTGCTCGAAAGTTGAGAAACAGTGAAGGGTAAGAAGGTTGTGAGCATTTGCGAGGACGCGAAATGGGTAGTAATCGAGGCGGTGGTAGCTCAGGTTCTTCCAAAGTGGTGACTCCCGCAGCCACAAGAAGCCCACTAGCGGCTAAACACAGAGTAGTACACTGAAAATAGTCGAAAAAGCAACAAGTTCGATGTTTCAAATGTCGTGGCATTGGTCACTATCAAGCTGAGTGTCCAAATCGAAATGTTGTGGCTTTAGTTGAGGAAGATACCCTTCCAGTTTATGATGAGAGTGATGATCAAAAGGAGCTGGATGGTGAAGCTGAGGTGGTGTATGCAGATCAAGGGGCTACCTTGGTAGTTCGCAGAGTGTTGAATATAGGCTGCTGCGAGAGGATGAGCGATGGCTTAGGCATAATATTTTTCACACCAAATGCCTTTGTGAAAGGAAAGGTTTGTAATGTGATAATAGATGGGGGTAGCTGTGAGAATGTTGTTTCCACTATCATGGTTGACAAGTTGGGTTTGAAGACTGAACCCCATCCCCAACCATACAAGTTGTCTTGGTTGATCAAGGGGAGTGAGCTAAAGGTGAACAAGCGGTGTTTGGTACATTTTTCAATTGGCAAGCGATACCAGGATGAAGTGTGGTGTGATGTGGTTCCAATGGATGCGTGTCATTTGTTACTTGGCCGTCCGTGGCAGTATGACCGCCAAGTTAAGCATGATGGGTTTAAAAATACTTACACCTTTAAGAAGGATGGGGTAACACTTACATTGTGTCCTAATGACCCACGACGGGAAAATGTTGAGGGCGGTAGTCAGTCGAGTGTTGGTGGCAACAATCTACTTACAAGGGCTGAGTTTGGTGATGCGGTTGCAGAGGCGAAGAGGTTTTTTGTGCTAGTGCGATTGAGGGAAACAAAGCGAGATATGATTATTCCGAGAGCGGTGCAGCCACTTCTAGAGTCGTACCAAGACGTTCTGCCCGCAGAGATTCCACCAGGGTTACCTCCTATGAGGGACATCCAATACTGCATTGACCTTGTTTCGGGTGCATCTATTCCAAATAGGGCTGCCTACCGTATGAGGCCAAAAGAGCATGAGGAGTTACAGCGGCAGGTCCTTAAGTTGGTTGACAAGGGGGTTATAAGGGAAAGCATGAGTCCATGTGCGGTCCCTGCTTTGATGGTGCCAAAAGCTGATGGGTCATTGCGTATGTGTATGGATAGCAGAGCTATCAACAAGATCACTATCAAGTACAGGTTTCCCATCCCTAGGTTCGATGACTTATTGGATCAGTTACATGGCGCGGTAGTATTTTCGAAGATAGACTTGCGGAGCGGGTACCACCAGATTCGGGTAAGGCCAGGAGATGAGTGGAAGACAGCTTTCAAGACCCGAGATGGGTTGTATGAATGGATGGTTATGCCATTTGGACTATCAAATGCGCCAAGCACTTTTATGCGACTGATGAATCAGATTTTCAGGCCTTTTATTGGTAAGTTTGTTGTAGTTTATTTTGATGATATTTTGGTTTATAGTAAATCGGTGGAGCAGCATTTAGACCAGCTGGGGCAGATTTTTAATGTGTCATGCGAACAAGTTGTATGCTAATGCAAGAAGTGTCACTTTACGACCGAGCAAGTGACGTTTACGGGGTATGTTGTTACGAAAGGGGGGATCAAGATGGATGGGTCCAAGATTGAAGCCATTACTAGATGGCCAACGCCAACTAGCATACATGATATCAGGAGTTTTCATGGGCTGGCATCATTTTATAGGCGTTTCATTCGGGATTTCAGTAGTATTATTGCTCCTATCACAGAGTGCTTGAAGGGTGGACGTTTTGTATGGACAAAAGAGGCCGATACATCATTCCATCTTTTGAAATCAAAGGTAACGCAAGCTCCTGTTTTAGCATTACCTGATTTCAATGATGTTTTTGAGGTTCATTGTGATGCGTCGAATGTTGGTATTGGTGGAGTGTTAAGCCAGGGCAGAAAACCAATTGCCTTCTTTAGCGAGAAGTTGAATGACGCAAGGCAGAAATATTCCACTTATGATAAGGAGTTCTATGCAATCGTTCGTAGTTTGGACCATTGGCAGCACTACCTTTTGTCCAAGGAGTTTGTGTTGTATTCTGATCATGAGGCCCTAAAGTACATCCAAGGACATCATAAGCTTAATTTTCGGCATGCCAAGTGGGTGAAGTTTATTCAGGTTTTCACGTTTGTCATAAAGTACAAGGTGGGGACAAAAATCGAGTTCTTTGATGCATTAAGTAGAAGACACTCATTGTTGCTGACTATGCAGGTTAGGGTTGTGGGTTTTGACACGTTTAGAGACTTGTATCAAGATGATCCATACTTTTGTGATATTTGGATCAAATGTGTTGATGGGGTTTTCCAGCAGTTTCTGAAGCAAGAGGGCTATTTGTTTCGAGGAAACGGGTTGTGTGTTCCAATGTGTTCACTACGAGTAGCAATCATTTCTGAAGGGCATGAGAGTGGGCTTGCAGGACATTTTGGGAAGGATAAGACGATGGCATTGATTTCTGAGAATTTCTACTGGCCAAGGATGGAGCGCGATGTTTTCACGTATGTGGAACGGTGTCGGGTTTGTCATGTGGCCAAGACTCGTAGCAGCAATGCTGGTTTATATACTCCATTACCTGTACCTACAGCTCCATGGGAGGATGTTAGCTTGGATTTTGTTTTGGGATTACCGCGGACTCAGAGGCAGAAAGACTCTATCATGGTCGTGGTGGATCGGTTCTCAAAGATGGCACACTTTGTGCCTTGTAGTAAGGCATTTGATGCAACTCAGGTGGCGCAGTTGTACTTTCGAGAGATTGTGAAACTCCATGGCATCCCTAGGTCTCTCACTTCTGATCGGGATGTAAAGTTTGTGAGCCATTTTTGGCGCACGTTATGGCGGAAGTTAGGTTCAAGGCTCCAATTCAGTAGTTCTTACCATCCGCAAACAGATGGGCAGACAGAAGTTGTTAATCGGAGTTTGGGGAATTTATTGCGCAGTTTGGTTGGGGACAGTCCACGGAAATGGGATTTGACTTTAGCACAGGCTGAGTTTGCGTACAACCAGTCACAAAATCGCTCCACTGGTAAAAGTCCCTTTCAGGTGGTCTACGGGCGCAATCCGATTAGCCCTTTGGATTTGGTGCCAATACCTATTACCGGAAAGTTTAGTTCGGATGCGGAGGAGCATGCTAAGCAGATTCAAGAACTTCATGAACAGGTGCGTCAACGCCTTATTGAGCAGAATGTTAAATACAAGCAGCGGGTTGATAAACATCGAAAGAGAGTTGTATTTCAGGAAGGTGATTTAGTTTGGGTTCATTTGCGGAAGGAGCGTTTTCCGGCGGGCCGTTTTGGTAAGTTGCAGCCGCGTGCTGATGGTCCATTCAGGGTGCTTGAGCGAATTAATGACAATGCGTATAAGATTGAGTTGCCGGGTAACTACAATGTGTCTCCAACGTTCAATGTTGCTGATTTATCTCCGTACCATGGTAATAGTGATGGCGATGCAGACTCGAGGTCGAGTCTTTCTCAAGGAGGGGAGGATGATGCGGGGTAAATAAGAGGGTTGAAGACTAAGCGGGCTGGCAGACGATTTATTCAGTTTTTGTTTTATTATTTCCGAATTTAATTTCCTGTTTTAAGCTTTCTTTTATTTCCTGTTATCAGTGGACTTAGTGGGTAGTTATTAGATGATGTATATATGTTTTTAGGAGTAATGGGTGAGGCAGTTTTTGGAATGGTTGGAAAATGAAAATTGAGTTTTCTCTCAGAAAACCAATTGTTCTTGAATATCTTTTTTAGTTCAGTCATTCTAGCAGGCGATTCAGCATCACACAACAACTACTTAACCAATTCCGGTCAAGTATAACAATAAATCACAGATTGGTATATCTACCACATCCATTGGCAATACATGCCCACATAATCACGACTACCATGATAATCAAGTATGATTCGAGGTACTCTCCCATAGGAGTAGATACCTCTAGCACATAAGGCAACTCTGAAGCAAATTATGCAAATAAAAGCAGAATTACAATGCCACATAATAATGAAGCGAATGGGGATCCATACAAGTATTACCCCTACTCTTGAGACAGGTAATATACCCCTAATAACTGCGGAGGAATATATCTCTCCATTTTACTCACAATTCCTTGATCTCTTGGGTTGTCATTACTATTTTCTGCCATTGAACAAATTCTTGCACTAAACACTCGTCGTCAGGTATCACACACTTCCCCTTAGACTAGACTTCTACCCTTGACTTCTAACCTTAGCTCTGATACCAACTGTGGGGCCTCCCCAACCCCGGGACCTATAAAACGTGCCCCAGCTGGAGGGCCCCCAGACCACCTCCTAAAAATTAAAACTTTTCCTTTAATTATAATGAAAGTCAATTAAACTTTTGAAAATAAAACCACATGACCACTCCACTAGGAGGTGACGTCAACCTGCTTTAAAAATAATAACCTGTTTTAATTTACAACTGAAAGTATTTATAAAAGCTTTAAACACTGAAATTCTCCACAAATTAATAATAACCACAACTGCATTCCCAACTCCCTATCATATCATACCCTGACAACCCAAGAGACGGTCTAAACTCCTCCCCGGTCTCACCGGTCTGGTCTACCTGTCTCAGCTGAATCTAAAAAAATTAAAGGGAGAAGGGGTGAGAAATAATCTCAGCAAGTTATTATGCATGCAACAATATACTATATTAGATGCAACACGTAAGCAAGTTATTCCACATCATATTTGGAATACTGTAAACACATTACATTACCTGATCTTACCTTTTTCCCGTCTGAACAAATAGTCATACGTACTACGTGGGTATGGGCATACATCCTCATGGGAACCCATCCTCTATATGTGTGAACGGCTTAGGCCTATTCACGCCTTACAAGACCCATTTTTCAGGGAACCATGAAAGGTATCAGTATCCTATGAACTGCTTAGGCATATCCATAGTAACTGAGCCCCAAACTGTGGCCACAGTGGGGTGGAAACGGACACATGTATAATGAAATCCGAGCACCTTATGTTACAACATCTCATAAGTGGTCGCATTCCATTATACCCCCGAAATATCAGCTGATATTAAACATAATCATAATCACATTCAAGCACATAACAGTTACTTGAAGTCAAATCCACCCAATTGGATATCAATATATATAACATGGTACAATTACTCATGTTGAACAGTATAAAACATGGTACTATTACTCATGGTGAACAGTATAAAACATGGTACAATTACTCATGTTGAACAGTATAAAACATGGTACAATTACTCATGTTGAACATTATAAAACATGGTACAATTACTCATGTTGAACAGCATAAAACATGGTAAAATTACTCATGTTGAACAGTATAAAACATGGTACAATTACTCATGTTTATCTTCAAATAGTGTTACATATATATATACACTAATGAGACAATAATAATCAATGTATACTCATAATCAATTACATGATGTCGTGCAACAATTATTTCAAGTACCATATTATCATATAACCATTCGGAGGTAACCACGTAGGGTATAGTAACATACAAGTAGCTCTATGTATTCAGAATATCACATTACACAATTCCCTTTCAAGTTCCATAAACAAATACCAAGTTCCTATAACTTTGGTTTTTCAATTAAAAATGACCTCCAGCCGTTTTCTAAGCAATATTTAAAGCCCTTCCAATTATCCGATTTGGCCAAGTAAAACATGGTTGTGAAGTACTAATGTTGTACTAGTATTATAGTGGAAAAGTGTTCCATTATACCTTAGATAAATTAGATTTTCAAGACTTGTAAAACAGTTCAAGAGTGCAGGGGAAGGCACGACTCGTGCTCCAGGGCACGACTCGTGCCCTTTTACCCCAAGCCAGAGTCATGCGTCCCCCTTCAAGGCATGACTTGATTTCCCCAGGTCATGACTCGTGCTCTAGGGCACGAGTCGTGCCTTAGCCCAGAATGGTTGCTGATGTTTACATCAGCTTCTATCCAACCCCAAAACACCATTTTTCCTTTCACCGAGCTGCACCAAACTCACCAAAAACAGTTTATATATCATCTTTAACCCCTAGCAACACTCAATCCATAGCTTATAACACCTATACCACAATTATTTCATAGCCACCCCACTATTCCCTCACCTTTTCCTTGTTCTTTCGAGTTAAGCAAATCCAACTCAATTCTCTTTCCATTTCAACCAAACCAACTTCACTAGATATATATATTTAGACTATAATTATACTCCCTCCAAGCCATATAACACATATGCCTAACAACCATATTACACCTAATACATCATATAACCTATATACCACAACTCCCTCAATTTCCAACCAATTTTTATTGTCATGACATCAAAGTATTTCATTTCATCCCAACTCCTTTTCTTTCTATTTCACTCACCCCAAATAAATGTTCCAACCTTGACCGAGTTCATTATAATACCTAATATCAAGTTTTATATATAATCCTTCCTGTTTAATTCCAAGGCCATTTTAATTGACTACCCATTACAAGAACCATGAATATCACCTAAACCCTTAACATTTCCAAGCCAAGTAAACGATCCGCCACTACCATATTCGATTCGAACCCGAACTTTCTTTGTTATTCTCAAAGTCGTAAAAAGTGACTAAAATTCCAACAATCATATATATAATATAATAAAGCCACATATAAATATCATTTTATCATTTTCAAGCCAAACCTTACCCTACTCAATCAAATAATCCATTTTTCCCTTTTTATTCCCATAACCCAAATTAATTCCAAAAATTACCAAAAACCAAATATTTTGGTCCCATAATACAAAATATCACTTCTAACACATAATATCACCATTTCATTTAATATGCACAACTATTTGAAAGGAATCATAATAACTCACCCAAATTATGTCGAAATGAAAAGACGATCTGATCGGCTCTAAACGTTCTCCTCATCTCCCTGATCGCTCCGCCGCAGTCGGATCGTCAATCGGACTAGCGGTTGATTTTCTAGAATATTTGGAAAATATTTTGAAACGAAGGAAGTATTTCTTTTCTTTCTCTCTTCCTCTCCATTTCTCTCGTACACTCTCTCTCTCTCTCTCTCTCTCGCCGGTTCTCCTGAAGAAAGAGGAAGAAGATATTTATAAATAGAATTTTTCACTTTAGCCCTCCAAGGATGAGTTAATTCAAGTACTACCTTAAACTTCACTTTTGACACTTAAGCCCCTTCATATTTTGGAAAGCTTTTTAAATAATATTTTCAATATTATTACTTTACTACAAAATTCTTTTTTACTCCATTTAGACATTAAGTAATTAAAATTAATTTATTAACACACTTAAAACATCACACAATTTATTAACATAACTAAGATGTCAAATAATTTATTAAAATGTTAAAACTAACATATAAAAATCCCACTTATTATGAAATGCAACCAATAAAATGCAACGGCCCCGCTCCACGTGCCCAACACGTGAGTAAAATGGTGCCTAGGGTTAGGGTCGTGACAAGTACCTTTTTGTTTCTTGAACTTTTTAATTTTTTACCTTTTCGTACGCAAACTAATTTTTTTACCTTCTCGTCCTTTAACTTACCCATTTTAGAATTAATTGATTCTTCTTTCAATCATTTGTTTATATTGCTGTTAATTATAGTTGAGTTGGCATTTGATGTTTGCTTACTAGGACATTACAACAACATAAGTAGCTGAGTTGGAATTTGATGTGTGCTCAACGCTTAAAAACACAGAGCTCACCATTTGTGTAATACACCGTCCGTCTCAAAATAATTTTCCCACTTTTTTTAATCATTAAATCAACCTATAATTATTTTTTAAAGTTCGGAAAATAAAATAGAAATATCATTTTGGGACGGAGGAAAACGTCAAAAAATAGAAATATTATTTTGGGACGGAGAGAGTGCGACACAAGGTTGGAACTAACACCATTTTTGGGATTTCTTCACCTATTTTAATAGCAATTAAAAGACATGTACCTGGAACCAGCACCATTTTTGAAAAGTTTATATTCATTATATATTCTTCAATTCAAACATATACCAGAATATATAGTTTTTCTTTCTTTTCCATTTTTGCTCTTAATACTTTAAAATCGTGCGATTGAATTATGTGTGTATCTGGTTGCAGATAAGATAGGGTCAATTATGGCATTTATAAGACAAGACATCCATTAGATCATACATGTATCCCTTTAAGTAACTACTCCCTATGTTCCAAAATGAATGTAAAAAAAATCACATTTTGTCTTATTAGTACTAATTAATCAAACAATTAAACATGACAATCAATCAAACAAACCACATCAAACAAAAATGTTAAAGAAAATGGAACATTCTTAATGCATTAAACTATTTGCGAATTTTCTTAAGTTTTACAAGTAAAACCTCTGTGAGTCGGCCACAAAAACTCGACCCCCATCTATAAACGCCATCACTCACTGCCATCTACTCACCTCTTTAATTGTTAACAAAAACATTCATTAGTTATCAAACATCAAAAAGAGCATCATAAATGTAAACAAAAGCCTGCCTATAGTCGTTTGTCCATAGACTTGAACAATAAAATCAAAAGAAACCAACAACTAACACTGGTAGAAATCTAACTCCTCTTTCTCTTGTTTTTAGATTGTTGTTGTAGTGATTCATCTGTGATTAAAGAAATTTGTCTCCTTGTGAAATTTGATGCAAGACCACTTTTACAAGTCCTTGGCCACTCCGATAATGAGACAAAAACAATTTAACTTTAAGTCAGCCATAGTAAGATACATATCACATGGGTAAAGGGCTAAAGTAACATGCTTTGTCATAGCTTACCCCACTTTCAGCATCCCTAGAATTTTGCCTTCCACTTACCTTCCCTCTTGGCCCATTTCCCTGAATAAAAAACAAATTCATGTGACCATTAGACATTTATTAAAGTAAAAGAAAAATGCTTTGGATAAAGTAACACACAAAGCAAAAATATTCATTACAACTCCATTTCTACTTGCAGATTCAGATTCAGAAGCTTTCTTCCTCCTAACCTACATATGAAACAGTTACACATTTTGTTAGTCAAGGAGAGTTTAAGATCCAGATTAAAGAAGGAATATTTGTTGTTAATTACATACAAGTTGTTTGTCCCTTTTTGGAGTAGGAACATGAATTTCATCCTCTACTGATTTTTTAGGGCATTTCTTCTTGTTATGTCCCTTTTTCTTACAAACTAGTGCATCCCCCGTGCGATGCACGGCAAGATATAAAATTTTCTATTTACAAAAAGTAAAAAATAATAATTAAACACAAAAGAACATTACAAATTAATATGCGTCATATACATCCGTAAACAAAACATACAAAATTTAATAATATTGATCTTCATGAAGACAACACATACAACTACACATTCGTATATATATTAAGAAAGTAATTATTAATAAGTAGGGATAAGAGATATGTATTACACATTTTGGAAAGCCTCCATAAACACAACCTTAATAGTATATATGTCGGATGAAATATCTTAAGCAGAATTGGATTTCCAAATATGAAAAGCAACATCATGGGTGCCTCTAGAGAAAGCAACATAAAGTTGACCACGAACGAAAACATGTTTCCTTAAAAGAATTTCAATTGTATATAGAGATAGCCTATGATCGTTGTTTATAGACATGACATAAGAATCAATCAAAGAAAATTGACGACGTTCAAACTTAATATTTACCTTTATATGTTAATTTCATTTATATGTTAATTTCATATGGGGTATTTGCACTCTCGTGATCTCCCGGGGGATGTAACTCAATCCTTGAGATTTGATGATTCTGGTTATTATGTGGTTCGATTGTGATACGGGAATGATTTCTTTGATTTTGATGGTTTTTATGGCTTTTTTGGCTTCAGTGCATGGACACACTTTGTTTCTAGCAAGCCCATGCAAGGTATGACATGACCATACTGATATTGGGAGATGGCCGTGCAAAGCGTTAATTTACTGCTTGAAGGTTTTGGTCATAGGGGAGCGTCCGCTCCAATTGGGGGGTAGAGACCGCTCCCTTTTTCTGATATTCGGCTGGTGTTAGTGGAATTTTAAGGAGCGTCCGCTCCCTTGGCTTTGGAGTGTCCTCTCCCATGGCGGTTTGGATGTACAGATTGGGTTGAGTCGAGGCGGTTTGGGCTGAGCGGTTTTGCTTCTTGTGCGGTTTGGGCACAATGAGGTTTGGCTTAGGCGGTTTGGATCAGGCGGTTTGGCACGGATGCGGTTTTTGGTTCGGGTTGTCTCAAGAGGTTTGGCTCAGGCGATTTGTCAAATGAGGTTTCTTTGGTGCGGTTTTGGCTTAGGCGGTTGGGATAAGGTGGTTTGGCACGGATGCGATTTGGGGTGCGGTTTTGATAAGACAGTTTTGATCCAAGGTATGGGACAATTGAGGTTTGTGTCAAGTTAAGTTCGGCTTTGGTGCGGTTTTGTATCCCTTATATGCCGCTTTAAATGAAATCATACCCCTCCTTAATAATCTGACTAACCAAGAAACCACAAACAACTTGATTAAGAAAAAAGAAAGAAAGGGTAAAAATAGCTTAGTTTACAAAAAAAAAAAAAAAAAAAAAAGAAAGAAAAGAAAGAAAGGGATAAAACATCATTAAAAAAAAAAAAAAGAGAATCCAGGAAAAAAAAAAAGGGAATCCATAAAAGAAAACTGGAAAAACTTTAACATTTTTACATTCATACATTACGAGTACTCCATACTAATTTTTTCATAAAATTTATTTTTCTTATATTTATCTATTTATATATACAAATTGGTGTTTTATTTTGAGAAATTATATAAAGAATGCTAAAAGTTATGATAAAATTACATACTATTTTTTTAATATAATTACATTGTTTAACTTTTGACCACAACATTATACAATTTTAATCATAGCATCCCAATTGTTTGCAAATACAATTTTCCATAATGAATCACAATTCATATTAATTATTTTGATTAGTTTTATTTTGGAACAACATTTGTTCACTTCTCTCAATATATATTTGCATAATGATACACAATCCATACACTTTATTCTTAAAAATATTAGCTCCTAAAATTTCATTTTTTGGGTAATTAGAAGAAAGAATTTTGATTTCAACTTGAAATATATTTTTGTTGAGTTTATAAAAAGTAAATATTATTTCGAATGAGAACTTGCCTTTTATTCCTAAAAACGTTACATCTCATCCTAATAAGCCATATCTTTATCCTGACTTATTATGTCGAAAACACAAAAAAAAAAATCAATCAATTTAAATATTTCATTTTCCGAATTACAAAAAATATACCGCACATTTTTCCCCAACTTGAATTGAAGTTGTCGAAGTCTTCGGGAGCAGAAAATAGAAATTCTTAAGCCAGTTGATTCCTGAAGGGCCGATCCACTTTCAAAGATAAAACTACCCACCCACCCACCCCCACCCCCACCCCCACCCCACCTAAAAATACGTCAATCTCTCCCCAAATTATGCGACATCTCTACAATCTTCGTCTTTTATTTTAAATAATACTCCCTCCGTCTCATTAATAACTTCACCTTTTGCCATTTTGGATGTCCCATTTAAAGCTTCATCTTTTCTTTTTTGGCAAAGAATCTTTACTATTCCACCCACTCATTCTCTCTCCTATTTTACTATTACACTCACAACATTTTTCAAATTTACTATTTCCTCCACTCATTCTCTCTCCTATTTTACTATTACACTCACAACATTTTCTCCACCCTTAATTTGCGTGCCGAGCTTAAAATGGTGAAGTAATTACTGGGACGGAGGGAGTATATTAATAATATTAGGCAATGTTTTAATCACCTACTTTGTTATTTGATTGGCAAGTAATGAAAATAAAAAAGAAAATAATAGGGAATATTTCGTGGATGCAAAAATGAATAAATGAAAGATTGAATTCCCAAACATCAATTTGTCTCTCTAGACTAATTTATCTCTACCATGACCAAGAAAAATAGTACCATTTATCTATCTCTCTCATTTCTTCTAACCTAATTTCTCTACAACTTCAAATATCTTCATTCTATCCACCACTTTCAATCATCTTCTTGTCCCAGGTACATCCACCACGTGAATCGAGGTGACCTATCGAGGAAATTTATAAAAATACGGGTACAAAAGGAAATTTAAAAAATGAAACATATTCAACAACCTAAGAAGCAATATCGAGTAGCATGATCTTGTTGCAAACCCACCAAATCAGCTATAAATATTTTTCAAATCAACAACCTAGATTACTAATCAACCTACACAAAATTCGCTCAAATTCATATCTTACAAAATGTTTCTTCCCAGAACCAACCCACTCGAAATTCGCCAAAATTCGTCCTTCAGAAAGGACTCTTCAAAATTTTTAGCTACCTTATCTCCTGCTTCATCGAAAACGAAGGTTCTGACCTTGTTGCTATCATCCGCCTCAACTAATTTGTAATCGATCACA